>CM022759.1:1915000-1942500 GCA_012411365.1 Ameiurus melas
TTGTTCTGAATGACTAAGGAAATTTGACCTGCGTGTCACCTCAGATTTATACCCCTGTCGTTGAACAATTTCCTGTTCCTAGTCACCCAGGTGAACTAAAAATTTTGAAATATCAGTGGGAATATATTTCAGATGTTTCTCATAGGAATCAATAGGCTTGGCAATAACTGATGCACACCTATATTTAACAAAGATATTTTTGTTGTGTTGTGTTTGATATCCATGAGAGTATTTTTGTGAAAGTTTTGAACAAAAGATCGAAAGGTGAAACAATAAAGACAATTTATTTTACAGCCTTCTTTGGGCATATTTACCAAGGGTCCCAATATTAGTGGAGGGCACTGTATATAACTGAAAGATGGATTACTCTAGCACATGGCCAGCGAGCTGCCCTCCAAACACACTCTGATATTAACCTCTGTAAAGAGCAACCCATCACAGCCCATGGTGGAGCGCAGACGGAATGTGCTCTCTCTCTCCTCCCCATGACCTCCAACACACTGGACTGATGATGTGCTCGATATCAGCTAAGCACTGGATGGGAAGTGCACTCGCTTTGACAAAGGAGAAATACAGCGTGTCAGGGTGATAACTGATTGGCAGATCTCCAAAAACCTGAAAAACATTCACTGGGTTTTCACTGGCGAAATGCTGCCTAATAACAATTCAACGTCCTTCAGTTTACAGACTCCATCTCCAATTCTCTAGTGGCTCCCTCTTTCACTCCTTTCCAAGGCTTGCCTTCTGCTTCTATGATAAATTCCTGTCAATTCCAGACACTGAAAGTTTAATGCACAACTTGGAGGGAACAGATTTGAGAGGACTAAAAAAAAAAAAAAAAAAAAAGGCACTTAGAGATAAAGAGGGTGGCAATTTCAAAAAGAAAGGGTGAGCCAAAGTTCACAACACTGCTCAGGAACACAACAAGCAGTGCTCCTGATTTTTATTGATTGATTTATTTATTTATTTTTGGAATGCTAGCAGAAAGATTGACGTTATGTGACACATTAAGACCTGCGATGTGCAATTAGTTACTATAGCAGCGAGCCAGCTTGAGCTGGAGATAAAAACGAACTGCGTCTCATGATTCCATAAAACGAACGCTCCGATCAGGATCTAAATTTAATAACTGAATAAACCCTTGACAATTTTCCGAATGAGCCTGTTTTAAGACGCTATGTTTTTGGAAGGACTCGAAAACAGTGCTAAGCGGAAAAAAAACCTGGAGACAAATCGGCCTGCACCATTTCTATCTTGCTTTTTCAGCTGTCGTGAAACCAGTCCTTGGCATTTCTATGGGGACTAGCGACAAAAGCTATTTGGAGGCTAGTCCTTTAGCGAAGAGATATACTGGGCCAGTATATGAGCAGCAGGGGGAACTGAATGGGAACTTCCTGGCCAAGCCGTGTCTTGCATTTCAAGTCAAAATGAATGAGGCGCCAGTGCTGAACGCAAAGCTCCTGCCAGGACTGGGTTTGCAGCACATTTAACAGAGCTGTTCCATATAAATCGGAGTGGACATCCGAATTCTTCTTTCTTCTGTATTGCTTCTCTGGCCTGCAGGTCCATGCATAGGCGAACATACGCAACCTCACTTACTGCTTTCCTCTACAGCTGGATAGAAATCTTGCAATTCCATGCCATGTTATTGCTCAGCCTAGCAGGCATTGGCATTTTCATCACACTGGCAATCTGTAGTGATCCGCTGCGGGATGACAATTATTTTTCTGCTCCGACCGCATCGTGCGGTTGTTTAAGCCCCCAACACTCGCAGTGGTTTCTAAAGAAAGCCCGTCCCCCCCCACGCCCACCCCCACCCCCCACGGCCTTCGTCCAGATCGCTATGAAAATCCGATCTGCGGTCTGATGCGGCCAAATTCCCCTCTCTCAGACGATTCGAGAAATGATAATAAACATGAATTCTTAAATAATTTGGTGAGCAATCTGGTGTCGGTCCCCACTCGAAACGAGAGGAATAGCTGCCTGAAGAGATTTCTGCAAAATACGTGCTTATATAGCAAATCGAGAGTAAGCAAATGAGAAAAGAATTACTGCAAGCGCAATAATTTCACCTTGCATTTGAAGCAGTGTAGCTGTTGTAATTAACTTAAACGGATAAATAACTCTCAGGACAAGTGATCATGCGGAAAATAGGCTCGTATGCGGTGCTAAAGCATAGCTTTGAAACGTTTTAATGTACTCAAACTGACACGGGACTTGCTCTGTAGTGCATTACAAAGATATTGTACTGAGCAAGAGAAATTCTGACAAGGGGCTTGACAATATGACTGTCATGAATTCTTCCTCGCCGCATGGCATGTTTCCCAGTATGACAAGCGCTGCTCGTGTGTAAAAAAAAAAACAAAAAACTTTTGGGTTCATATCACATGCTTTTGCTTACATTCCCAGTCCTGATGTTGATTGATTACCCTGATGTGTTCGCCTGTTCTGTGTTAAAACCTTAATTAGTGTGTCTATGGGCGCGTCTCAGCCAGGGCGCTGATCAGGAAGTCTGCCATTTTAAGGGTTGTCTCAATCGCAAAATCCTTCCAGTGCACTGAATAGTTCCCTCCCTAAAAAAAAAATCGAAATAAATAAATAAATAAATAAATCCCACAACGCACGGTGGCTTAGTTCGCCTCACACCTCCAGGGTTGGGGGTTCGAGTCCTGTCGGGGCCATGTGTGTGTGGGGTTTGCATGTTCTCCCTGTGCTGCGAGGGTTTCCACCAGGTACTCCAATTTCCTCCCTCAGTCCAAAGACATGCAAAGTAGGCTAATTGGCGCGTCCGTACTGTATGAATGTCTATGTGAGTGTGCCCTGTGATGGACTAGCACACCGTCCAGGGTGTACCCCGCCTTGTGCCTGGAATAGGCTCCAGGTTCCCCGTGACCCTGAAAAGGAGTAAGCGCTAGAAGACGGATGGATGGATAATTCCCACAACGTACCGCGAAAAACCAGGGAGAATCGATGCTCGCTAAGTTTCCTTATTGAACATAAGGTATCATATTGAAAATGATAACTAATCCACATTGACACAGTAGTAAGTTAAAATGAAGATTACGATAGAAACCGGTGTGATTAAGATGACAGAAAGATATCAAGCCTGCCGCTTGTTGATAAATGCCAGTGGTGAGGTTTTACAAAGCGAGTACATAGTCAGGTCATCGGAAATCGAGTCAGCGGTGTCCCAATGTGTAGTCGGCCAGGGTCCTAACCAGTGCCCGAACTCATGTACTGATTCAGCACCTAGGGAGTTAAGATATAAACCCCCACCCCCCAACCCCAGTATCCCCTGCCATTTCATTGTGTCAGTGCGCAACCTTATCATGCATTTTTGCTTTAGTTTAAGTCGTTTTCTCATGTGGTTTTATTTATTTATTTATTTATTTATTTATTTATTTATTTTATCATCCATTACACTTTGTGCTATTTCCCACCTGAATTCTGACCCCTGCTATGGACTTTCAGATTCTCCTGATTTTATACACTTCCCTTCACTAACCACACACTATAATGAAATATTTAAAACGGACACATGCCAAACGTTAAGGATTCATCATAATCACACCTCCGGAGCTTTCGGCCCCATATCTGACGAGCAGGGTGGCGAACATCGCTGTGTACAGAGCTGAACGTTACAAGAAGGAAGTGATTAGATGAACTTCAGTGCAGTTTGCTCACTGCCAAAGCTATCATTACTGCTGTGATTGTACTCGAGCAAAGTGCAGATTGCAGGTTTTTTTGGTTTTTTTTTCCCCTTCTCCCTCTTGTCCGTATTCAACTTAGACAAGCGATATTTTTAACATCGGGCTTTTACCACTTTGTTTTCTTTGTGAGTCTCCGGGACCGAGTGGATTGACAGACACCGAGGATTCGAAAAGGGCGATCAACAGGCTTGGAGAGCTGATGAGCTATCGTTGCTTGGCAACAGTTCCTGCTGGTTTTACATCGTGCTAATTTCTAAGAATTTACATGAGATTACAGGTTCGTGCGCAGAAACCAATAAAGCACTTCTTTCGGTGGATCAAAAAGATCAGGGTCTGCAGGATGAAAACAATAATGTTAATCACTACCTTGTTTGCGGTACATCATGATTTTGACGGCTTTTCACTGACCGGTCGTTATGATAAATAACGATATGCTTTGATTCTCATCGATCATTTATTTGAATTTATAAATCACCGAGCAAACAGAATACATTATTTGTGATGTAACAACTTCATGTTATTATCTCAACCGCTCTGATAAAGCTTTTTAATTGCATTAAAAAAAAATGATGATGTTCTATGCATGGTACTTTAATTTGACATAAAATATCTCATTTCTCCAGATCTGCTACATGAAGCTAATTATTATTTGGCAGCAAAAAAAAATAAAAAAATAAATAAATAAAAAAACCTGCCGCGTCCCTGACAAAGAATCAATCAAAACTATTAAATCTTTCATTGAATACAATTTTTTAATGGTCCATAAAACCCTGCGTTTGCTCCCAAATATTTAATTAGTCACCGCAAAAAGTAAGAGTGTAAAAAATAAGTAAAAGAAAAAAGATTTTAATTTCAGTTGCAGCAATATTTTTTTAGCTTCTTTTTTCTTTCTTTCTTATCTTTTTTTATTTTTTATTTATTTTTTTTTTATATAAAGATTTATTAACACTTTTTACCAAAGGCCAACAAAATTAATTTCCAATTGTTTTGAAGTGTCCGTGTTCGGCATTGAATTTATTTGAGATGCCACACTCCACGGTAGTGGTTAATAACTCATATGAAAGTAGACACTCAGGGCTTTAAGAATGTACCGTGATTCATAAAAATCTCTTCTTCTTCTTCTTTTTTTTTTTACTTAGCCTAGTAGGTATAAATTTTAATATTTTATTGTGGCAGTGGTGTTTTACTGTCAGAAAAACCTTTAGTTGTGCTTTCTGTATTTATATATATATATATATATATATATATATATATTAAATGTATTTGTGCTTTCTATCTCTTGGTTGGAGGTGAGAACCGTTTGCCCAGCAGGGCACTCACAACCCCCTCTATTCCCATAACCCTGCTCACCAGCAGCTGAACACAGAGGGCCTGTTTACACTAGTGCGTTTCGTTTTCACAATAAAAACGTTCCTCGTCCGCATTGGCGTTTCCGCCGTGTTTCGGAAACGATCTCCGTCCGCACTACACGATACGCATGTCACATGACCATTCAGGCACACTGGGCATGCGCGTACACGCGTCAACCGGAAGGTGGTTTATGACATTTGTTGCCGATCGCTCGAATCATAGCTCGCCTCTTGCGCATGTCGCAGCTGCAGCGGTTATAAAATACAGACTTTAACCGCATAATGGCTGCTAAGAATGACAGCAAAGCCGGCAAAGCTTCTGGTTCAGTCTAAACGTTGTTGTGTATACGATCAAGGTAGCGTCATGGTCATATGGTAGAGGCTTGACGAATCAGGGAAGGATACGCAATGATTCAGAAGACCCAATCCGGGTGCAAATGTGGGCGACGCTACACCTTCGTTTTAAAAAACGCGAGCCCGGAGTTTTCAAACTAAAGCGGTCCTAAGTCTCCATTTTCGAGGGTTGAAAACGCCGGTGTAGTGTAGACGACAGGCGTAACCGTAGCAAAAGTGTAACCCGGACCAGAGTCGTCATACTCTACATACAGAAACCCAACAGTGTCCTGACTAATCTTATAACACAACTTGGTAGCAGCCTTGGCGTCTTATTAGAGACCGGCTGATACAATAATTCACTTCTTATGAACTGATTGAAAGCATCCAATAAATCGATTTCCGTTCCAGCGGTGGAATGGATCACCAGTGTACTTGGCGAGAAAGGCTTAAGATTATGATTTGAGGGCGAAAATCACCTCCAGGCTGAAATCTTAAACAATAAAGATTGATCGGTTGCAGCACGGTATCTTATCTTCCTTATATAAGTTCCTATTTTTCCTCTTTCGGTAACTGCTTGATCAGTAATGTGTCACTAGTCGACTTAAATAGGCTTTCAGCAGTAACACACTGGGATATTTCCTTACCTATCTCACATTTACTCGATCCTCCTACGCAGTTGTGTGTTCATGTCTGGATTGCAACGGCAATGAAAAACATCAGATATTTCATTCATTCTATTTTCTCAACCAACGTTTCCGACACACCTATAGACCGATATTCCGGCCTGTTATTGTCCGAGCGCACCAAATCCTTTCTACCTACCATTTATCAGAGTCTCACTCTCATCCAGTCATGCCACGACGCGTAACCGTTTTTTTTTTATCTTTATTTTATTTTTTATTCAACTGCAGTCTGTACAGCTCGATAAATCCACGATTTGCTTTACGCATGTATGCACCATATATTGCTCTCATTTGCCAAGTCAACTTGCTTTGTTCCTTAAACGGTTGGCACTGGGTTTGAGGGTGCTTTCACACATGCATGTGTTCAGCCTATTTGAGTTCAAAATCTGGTTCGGTTCATGTTTTCCCCCTTCATGCACTACGTTCAGGCATCGGTCCAGGAGCATCTGAGTGTGCTGATCTCAGCCCGGTTCCAAGTGAACTCGAGCACAGTTCGATCGCAGTGAGAAAGCGATTTGACCCAACAGAAGGAATTGAATTAAACATGCTGTATATTTTATGTTGCAGCAGTTTTTTTTTGTTTTGTTTTTGTTTGTTTTTTGTGGGTGTGAATTGGCTGAACTGAGCTACAATTGAATCTACAAAGCTACAAAGGGAAAATGCTATACGTTCCGGATATTTTTCTGGATATACTCTAGACAAATGAAGAAAAAGAGAAAATGCACAGTGCACACGAGACACAAACTCTTTGAAGATAGTTATTTGGGTGATTTTTATTTATTTTTATTTTTTTTAGTAATGTACTGAGAGTCGGCTCTGTTTGGTCCGTGCTTGGGCGATTGTTTATGATCTGCACACGCACTTGGAAAAGGCTCGTTTACAGTTTTCAATCACCACATTCTGACCAATATGGCTGACCATAAAACAGATTATAGGTGCGAGTCCTAAGATTCTGATTGTGAACCCGTCCAAAAATAAGCTCGAGGGTAAGTCCGGACATTGTCCCTGCTCGTGCTCATTATCGAACGAGATACAGAGGATCACATTTAGATTAGAGGGAAAGGAAATCTACGTCGAGATTGTTTTCTCTAATGATCCTCTAATCGTTTGCAGTTTGCAGTTCCGAGTCTCCTCGAGTAATAACTTTCCTTAAAATGTTCTAATTGGCCTTTTTTTTTTTTTGCTCATTTGCAGCTTATCAATACATTTTCATTTTCTTCCCCAACACTTTAATAAGCCATTCGCGACTCAATCAACGGGGGAATTTCAGTCTTCCATTCAGCCTGGCTCGCGTCTATGTGTAGGCTTTCTTACACACACTTTTATGACCGTTTCTATGGCTTTAATTGAGACAATGTAAATCATTTTCCACACAAAGTCTCCCCACGGAACTGAGATTGCACGTTTTGTTAAACGTTAGGCAATAGCCATTTGAGAATAATCGCGGTGAATGCAATCACATCCTTTTTTTCACCCCAGAATGATCTGGTTCGCTGTTCCGACTTCGCACTTCAAAGAAACCTATTCGGAACCATTTAGCATGTACTGCTGGGCACCTTGGGGTAGCCATGTCAGATTTTATTACTCAAATATATCAAAAGTAAACACTGATCCATAATGCGGATAATTATGCCAAATAGATCAAAACGAACAAACTTTATTTTCTTTAACAGATGATTCGTTTGAAGTTTCAGAGCCCCCCCGAGGCTTGTCTACGCAAGTTAAAATCGGTTTAGGGGAACACGGCTGCTCAGAAATTCTGCCACGAACACATCACTCTCTCACAATTATTCCAACTTTCAGATTGCTGATTGAGAGGTCTGCACCGATCGCTTTAATGTGACAATTAATCAGCTGTGGTGTTACACACGCACTGTCACTCGCAGATGAATTCCTTTAATAAACTGAATTCGGAGGGCTGGGAGTTTACATTTTAGTCATCATTTACACTTATACTGGCACTCGGCTGTGGATTTAAAGTCATCGACAATAACATCTGTATCTTGTAATACCACGTCAATATTTCACATAACAAGATAAATGGACGGCGGTGATCACTGCTGTATCAAATCGAAGAAGAGCGACTTTCTTTCGAACATACTTATCATCTGAAGTTATTCGGCAGCTGAACTGTTATGGGAAGTGCAGCAGAAGCATCTTTCTATGTAAATATATGTCAGTATTCATGTTCAATTCTTTCATTTTCAGTCATGCGTAGATTCCTTTAGAGTGCAATATAGAGGAACAACATTCTGGTTTCCCAAACAACTTTTATTTTATTATTATTATTTTTTTTTTTAAATTGAGAATCCTTTAATCAGTCTGTTAGAGAACATTCAAAATCTCACTATCAATATTGCCCTCATGCGGGGTAAATTATTCGATTATTCGGTTTCTATTTTGCGGCAACAAAAAAACGTATCTAACAACTCATGGCCTGAAAAGTTCTTTAGAAAAGCAAACAAATAGAACTTGACACCAGTGGAGTTGACATGGAGGCCTCCACCACCAACAGTCAAGTCTAGACCTTGTTGTTACTCATTTGTATGCCTAAAACTTCAAACAGGGAAGAAGCTATGGAAGAAAAATCAATTTCAGACCTTTGACCGTGACCCTGTTGGGACCCGTTCTAAAATAGGTTCATCTGCTGGCTACAATGATAATTCCATATAAATCCAACAAACATTCACCCACTCGTTCTTGAGATATCACAATAACAAGAATCTAGACAGATGGACACCCTGAGAACCTGAAGCCATAATGCCTGCACTGCATGTTAGACAAATAATAATAATAATAATAATAATAATAATAATAATAATAATAATAATAATAATAATAATAATAATAATTTTACTGAGTTTGAAACAGAGTGAAACTGATACTTTTAGTTCATTTGGTTCATTTTGTATCACATCCAGCTTTTATTGTCTTTTTTTTTGTTTGTCTGTCTAAATACCCAGAACCCATTGCACATCTACAGTGCTGCAGCTTTGTCCTGCACCCTATGGCTCGCAACCCAAAATATACAGCATGTTTGGTTCACTTCCTGCAGTTAGATCTATTCAAGGTCAAACCACTTTCTCATTGCAATTACACTCCAGTTCACTTGGAACCGGACTGAGATCACCTCACTCAGATAGTCTCTGCCAAAGAGGAAAATGCACCAAGTTTAGATTCAAACAGATTACACACTGAATGTGTACTGGCACCTGGATTTTTAGGAGTGTTTGTCAAACAGAAAGGCACGACCTGGCTATATCAATGGGAAAACATGGCTCCACAAGGAAAGGAGTTACACAAGATGACATTAGATCTGAGCTGCAATCTCTGTGGGTTCCTAATATATTTATAATTGGAGTTCTTGCATGGGGCTGAACTAATTCAGTCAGTCATTTTTATGGCTCTTGCTTGTATAAAAAAAAAAAGAAGAAGAAGAAGAAGAAGAAGAAGAAGAAAAAGCAATGGTAATGAAAGCCAATATGATTTTTTTTGTCAAAGGACTCTTAGAATGATTAGGGCCTATCTCTTTGTGATCACTGAGGGCATCTTAATTTTTCAGCTTTGGTTCCTTCAAGGTGGCTTCTTTAATCCTTCTAAATCCTTCTAAAACCTTTTAGTAGTAGTATTTTACATATTTATATATATATATATAGGTACAAACATCTCCTTGCGGGCATCTCCCCTTATATTTGTGCTGAAAACATCAACACAAAGAAGAGAGAAGTAATGAATTCACTAATCAGGCGTCATGCTAATATACAAGTCGCCGGTTTATATATACAGAGGTACACCTAATGAACTGGGACCTCGGAACCTTATTTACTAAAGATTTGTATGTAAAAACATGATATAACTTCATAACACCTACCAAAAACTTGAAAACTGATGTATTTATACTGAGAATTGAGCCTTTTAAAATATCATATCTTGAGAAATACAAGGGAGTGTCTATGCATATCTAATCATTCTGCAGATACGATGTGATTTACGGAGCCTAAAAGTCACTCGGAGAATGGCAAATTAATAAGACCAAAGGGCAAGTATTAAATTTGTATAAGCCGGTTTTTTGGGGTTTTTTTGCAATTTGAAGACAAGAAAAAAAAAAAGTTTCCAGAATGAACGCTTCACTCAAAGTAATGAGTTTAATAAGTTTGATTCTCCGAACAATGGCTGAAAATCACCAAGGTTTTCTCTTCGATATTCAAGGTATGTTTTCCCAACATCAACTCTGATCCCCAAAAACGATTTAAATGAGAGCCTGTGAAAAGTTCCTCATTCACACATGTCCTTTATTCGTTCAATGCCTTTGTGTTCAGCTGTTCGATCTTTATCATACCTGACACTTAATTATACCGTACGTGTGTCGAAGTTGCCACAGCTGCTGAGAACAAACAGCGCAGCGCAAAAACCTTACTCCCTCCTCCAACGTCGCAAAAGATGAGAATTCTTCACGGGCTGAACGTACATTTGAACCAACTGCATACGGGAAGTCTTGACAGAATACGTTTCATTGTGAAATCGTCGTAGAGCACGGCATACACCGGCATCACGTCACGTGTACGAGCCCCTGTGAATACTGTGCGAACGCCATCTACGTCAAAACGACGAAGCGCACTCATATCACGAACTTTACATTCGTTGGATCATCATGATATATCTACCGCTAAAACGTACCCAGCTCGAAATAAATTCTTGTTCCGTGTGTTTTACGCTGATTTGGAGTATGACATCATTTAGTAATTTGACACGAGGAGCCATTAATTAACACAGACTATGATGAGTATGATGGTTGGTTAGTACACTGATTTTTCCACAACAATTGTAATGCACAATATAATGCTTCGGTATTCCATCAGTCATACGTTAGTGTTCTGAGAAACATATGATTACCATCAAGGACCTCGGAGCATCAAAATTCAACTGATTATTACTGCAAGATTGTGTAAATCAACAGAAATAAGTGAGCAACACCTAGTAACTATGCACACTAACATTATATATATATATATATATATATATATATATTCTAAACTCACTGTAAGTCACACATTGTGAATCACTCTGCTGCTTGTTCATATATAACATTGTAAACATACAGACATAATTCATCTGAACTCCAATTTCCATGTTGCCCATTCCAATTAGCGCTCCGACTCCGGAGATGCTGGAGTTCTGGTTGCTGACTTTAGAGAGGACGTACCGGTCGCTCTCTTCTCTTTTTCGCTCCCCCATGATGGCTTGCTTACATACCTCCTTTCCTACATATTTTCTTGTTGGGTTTTCGGGCACATTCCTTGGATATTCTTTTGACTGTGAAATGAATAAAAGACTACAAAATAACAAAAGTCTCTGGAAGAAAATTGGGAGGACACATGCATCAAATTGTTTCAGAGCACTATCTCCTTTCCTCCCGTCAATATCAACCACAAGAACAACAAAAGAGGTGTTGAGAACGTTCACTGGGGTGTTTTATTTCTAGGTACGTTGAGCTAAAAATGCTGGAACAGCTGTACTGCAGGTTGGGACACAGGAAGCCTTGTTTCACATGCACTTCTATATAAGACCCGTTACAACCATGACGTCGACTGAGCCTTTCGTTTTCGCGTCGGCTTTATCATTGTCTCGTTGGAGTTGTGCCGAAATGAAAATATGCTGGGGTTACAATGCAGAAAATATCGTTTTTGTAGACCGAAACGTATCCAAAAAAAAAAACGTGGCGTGTCTTTAAAGTCCATTTCAATATGCATATTTATTTTGACTATTTCTTTAATGTAGGAAATGGACCTCAATTTTTTTTTTCGTGTGGAATTTTAGTACGTGTGGAAGAACATATCGTTTTGACAGTTTCTCATGTTAAGGTTATCATCTTGAGCTTGATCGTAGTATCCAGGTGCCACACTTATCTATTAATATTGGAAAATAGGTCATAAATACAGTATTAAGGCAGCAGGAACAGGGGAGAGGATAGTAATGGGTCTTACATGGCTAGGACTGATGCTACAGGCCTCTTGTGTTCCTGCATTATTTTTTAATTTTTTTAATTTTTTTTTTTTTTTACCAACCCTACAAAGGATCAATGTACATCAAGAAGGCTGATCTCGAAACTCTAATCCCCCAGAAAAGTCAAGACAGTGAGGAGAGGGAGGTGCACCAAGATCATTAATTCCAATCTTTATATCCGATTATAATCTGAGCTTTTTTTTTTTTTTTTTCTCTCTCTCTCTCTCTCTCTCTCTTTTTTTCATGATTGATTACATTCTTTGGCTTTATCTTGAAAGACACAAAAGAGGAACCCATTAACAGTGGCATGGAAGGGAAGAGCTGATGAAATGACATCATGGGAGATCAAGTCAAGATGTAGTAACACGGTGGACAGACACAGCATGCACCAGACGATTCATGCTTCAAACACAATACAGAGGGGTGACAAAGAAGGAAGGAAGAAGTTAAAAGAATTATTTTCCTGTATACCCAACACACTCACCATCTTCGGTCGGTACATATATGTTGAGGTACAAACAATCCTCATTTTGCTCCTGTATATACGTGGCGACTATATCCAAGTTAAAAGTGAACCAGATGGGCATCATGATCTCAGGCACGGCATTGTGGATGTTTTGTGGGCAGACGGGCGCAAAGTGTGTGGCGTTCTTAATGCCTGACCATGACGACGGCGGCTCAGGGGGCAGGAACCGCTTCTCGGCCACGGGTGGTGCAGCATAAGGCACGCCCAAGTACTGGTCCACGGGGCCCAGGATCTCGCTGGGAAGTGGAACACGCATACCGCGTAGCTTCCCGTAATGTGTGTTCACTGTGGGGTAGTAGCTCTGCGCCCGTGCCAATGCCAAAACTGAACAAAATAACCATATCCACAGCCCGGTGGCATGGCATCCAGGCCAGACCACTGGAAGTCGATTCCTCTGCGCTGTTGGCCACATGGTCTGTGAGAACACAAAGATGCCGACTAACAATTTCCCTCAGCACGTGCCTCCGTCCTTCAATCCCTCGACTCGTATTCTTGTCATCGAGGGGCTATGTGGATTAAAAAATGTATATATATATATATATATATATATATATATATATATATATATATATATATTAAAAAAACCCCACAGGTTCTTTATTCCTGTTCAGAATTGGGTGTTTATTCGCTGTCTAGTCCTTGTGTCAAATCTTCTGTCCTGCATGTAGGAAAAAGAGGAAAGGAATTAATGATAATTGCCAGAGAGCTAAGTACTCCCAATTTGTATTTCTTTCTCCCTTTACTACATTGTCTCACTTTTATGGACTCGGCATGTGATTTGTAGTGCCACTATAAACCAACACTGTGGTCTAATGACGCCAATCTGGATGAATCAGGGATGGCATACCTGAAGATTACGGGTGTGCTGCAATACCACTATTAGTATTTATAAGAATAATAATCAACTTTATTTTATATAGTTATACAGTATTAAAAGTAGCTTCTCAAGGCGCTTTATATACTCATAAAAATAAGCATAAATAACACAACGAAAAAAAAAAAAAGAAATCAGCAATCAAATATAGAATGCCCTAAAATGTACATGTTTTGAGATATTTGTATATGTTTATCGCTCCAAATATCAGTATATATATATATATATATATATATATATATATATATATATATATATCTGTATTGAACTTTAAACGCAAAGTGGGTGTGGTTAAAACCAATTATTTTATTTATTTAATTATTTTATTTTTTGTGTGGGACCACAGTCTCAGTGCGCATCCCTAGACTCAACTCTGTGCCCTATGAACCTTTCCAACAACAAAAAAGGAATAGTGCACCTCCTCTTTTATATCTTTACTTCTATCTGTTCATTCGGAATAATGCCATATTCAGTTCCATCCATCCCGACTGAGAATAATCACATTTGTACATGTCTGTCTTATACCTTGCAGCAGACGTGAAAAGGTCCTTTCCTTTTATTAGTCACGTGGAATGGATAAAGGTCCCAGCTCCACCACTACCACACCTGAACCTTATACATGAAGACGTGTGAAATAACATTTACAGCCGAAGCTCTCTGGGCCCTTCTAGAAAGATCACATTTGCAAATGCTATAGGGGGCACTGTGCACTGTAAATGCTAATCAGTGTCGGAGCAAAGGGAGTCCCTTGTGGAGTGAAACTGCGCTCCACACAGTGCTGATCAATTTTCAGTTCTTAAAGCTTAGGCCCTTCAGCCCTCAGCCATTGCTCCATGGGCCTGGAATGAAAAACAGAAGCAAAGGCAGAGTTCTAGGGCTGAATATTGCATCGCCATCGACTGGGTAAATTATTCATAATGTATTGGCACCATGTCAAGGGTAGGTCGACCACCTGGGAGAAGCAATATGAATGTTTCCTAAAGGTACACTTATCACTGAGTCACACGTCTCTCTTGCTCAAAGCCTTCTTGTGTATTCTTGCACGTCATGCAGATGAACCTCATATAAAGGCACTTATCACCCTCATCGAAATGGCCGATGAGGGAATATGAGGCCCAGAGAGAGGGAGTCCACTTAAGCACAGGAAGCACAGCTCAGTTGGTGCATCAAACCCTGTCCGATATGCTGTAAACATAAAGCTCACCCCCAATGCCACAGTGTATCACTGAGAGATACTCGGAAAGAAAGAATCGATTGCTTTTGGTTCCTTCGGCTAAAGCGTAAAGTGTTACGCTAATGATTTATAAATTATTCTGAAGATCACTGTAACCGACAGACTCGTTCTCACCAAGCTTCCGTTTGAAATAGGACGTTACCTGCTGACATTTTAAAACTTAGGCAATGATGAGACAAATGTCAGATTATGTCAAATGCAATTTACATCATTATTCGCGCTCATATCAGCTCTGCAAAAAGACGCATGTTAAAAAGCCGAGAATAACCGGTGCCTGTCTGATCGCGGCAAAATATTATCGGGCGCGTAAATGGCTTTGCAGCTGTGTTGTATTTACTATGATGAATTAAGCAATTGAACTGGAGAGCGACTCAAACTCTGGTGTTGCACTCGATATTAATCTGCAAAAACCGAGCCCATCATTCTATAAACATGCCGCAGGATTAAATGCACAGCCCGCGCTCATCAGAATCATCTATAACACCCACCCGTGTGGCAACGTCGCATGACTGGAAGCTGAATTCCTGGCAAAGGAGAGAAGCACAGAGGAGTTTTCTCCAATCAGTTTTTTTCTCCGTCTATTCTCCTTGGCCTTGAGGGTAGTCGTAAATACAGGCCGCAGACACCCTGCTCAGGCTGAGAGGGATTATTAGTGGTCGTGAGCTCGTGAATGTACACGCCGTTATATGTTTTCTCTCTCTTAGTCCCTCTCCCTCTCTCCATCCTCGCTCCTCTCATTCAGACGCGTCCGACCCGCCACTCGTCAACACCGTGGAACCTCCACGTCTACAAAAAATATCTATCGGACAGCTCAAAAACGAAAGAAAACGAACAAACAAAAACACCCTGACTATGTTTTTTTTGATACTGATACTGTGCAAGGAAGAAATCCATGCGACATTTTCTGCGCGCTACCATCTCCAGCCACTAGTAGGGGGTTCAGTGATTAAGTAACAAAAACCCTTGTGCTTTAAAGTGGTCCTGGTGAGTCCACAGCGGAATCACCGGCGTTAAGTAAACACCTGCGGTGTACATTTGAAACCAATGTCGCTACACAGATCGCTAATGTACAGTGTACGTATTAAAGCTGGTGATTTTGTTGTTTTTGGCTAGGGCTGTTGTAGGGCAATTTTTATTCGCAGGGCGTCGACTCCCAGAAAAATGACCAAACCCTCCAGCATACAGTCTGAAGTAGCTCACTGGAGCTCATAACACTGCTCATTCCACTAGTTCTTGTATTTCCTTCTTTAAAAAACAAAAAAAAAAAAACAAACAAACCCAAAACAAAACAAGAAAATGGTGCAGTTTTTCAGAAATCCACTTTGCTGGATGGTATTGTGTGCATTGATTGGCTTTTATTTTCAAGAAACTGCTATTTATTGTCGTTAACAAAGTGTTGTAAAAAGAAGAATGTGTTACTGTACGTCTGAAGAATACCACTTTACCAAAGAGAGTCCACTGGCTGGCTCATTATAGCGTTGAGAGCTTATTTCACCTGTTCGAGATATTTGTACCTTCACCATATGCATATTTGTTTCTTTAAACACACTTTTAGACCTTGATTCTTGACGTCCTGCGGTACTGTTTAATAACCGTTTTATTGAAATAACACGTCAATGTTCGGGGCTTGTGTCCATGTAGTTTTTGCCCAACATACACTCAGGTGTATTCGAGGTATTAGTTTGCCCAAGGACTTCTTCTTTTTTTTTTTTTAAAGTTAAAAAGTAATTATGGACTCTGAAAAAAGTAGGTTGAACATTGCTGTGAGCACTTCAGTAACACCTATTAATCATAACTCAGATTCTGGCTGGCAGCAAAATGGCACACTGCACATGGCGTGATAGAGAACAGAAAGAACCGAGCTGGTGGAAAGCCAGCTGAACATTCCAAGTAGCCAAATGATTGTTCTGCAGAAAGAACCTGTCAGTGACGTCAGAAAAAAAATTTATTTGTTTTTTTTGTTGTTGTTGTTGTTGTTGTTGTTTTCCCACTTTGAAGAGAGTAATAATCAACAATGACCTCTGTGCTCAAGGTGCCACAGTATTCGGATCCTGCCTGCTGTGACGAAGAAACTGACGTTTACACAAATAATAAACATTTCCGAAAAAAAAAAATATAGTTATGCATTACAAAAAATAAAGAGTTACTGCATTGCTTAATTTTGTCATAATCTCAAGGGCAAGTCCATGCCCAGTCTCAAATCCAACTCCATGCCGTTGCACCTACGCTGCAAGTGACACTTTTGTTCAATTCACTCCCAAAAGCCCTTTTTGCAAACGTGAACGCCAGTGAAAGATATTAGACAAGTATTTTCATGTGTTGTATTTCACTCAGGGGGCACATGGTGGCGTAGTGGCTCACATCTCCAGGGATTTGGGTTCGGTTCCCAGCGTGTGCAGAGTTCGCATGTTCTCCCCGTGCTGCGGGGGTTTCCTCCCCCAGTCCAAAGACATGAACGGTAGGCTGGTTGGCGTGTCTAAAGTGTCCGTAGTGTATGAATGGGTGTGTGAGTGTGTATGTGATTGTGCCCTGCGACGGACTGGCACCATGTTCAGGGTGTAACCCCGCCTTGGGCCCGATGCTGCCTGTGATAGGCTCCAGGTTCCCCATGACCCTGAAAAGGATAAGCGGTACAGTAGATGGATGGATGGTATTTCACTCTGAGTAGCTTTAGATAAAAAAAAAAAAAAAGAATAGACTTTTTCTGCATATATATCTAAAAAAGAATTCTATTCAATGCATCATTCAGCGTGCCATGTTTCTTCCATTTAATCTCTCAAGGATAAAAATGTGAGTCATGGAAGCGGTAGTAGAGTTTGGTGGGCCAGTGACAAATGCTTTAATCGAATAAAAAAATTCCAACACAAAAACAATCCACCTTAACCACCCACTGTGTAAATTCCCATGGATCCTAATTAATTAATTAATTAATTAATTAATTAAAGCAAATAAATGTGATCCTTGCATCCCTGCACAAAACCTATAGCCTACTTTGAGACTGGCCCACAGACTGGAAGCAAACAAGGAGCAGATTAATGTTCCTCGATCTTTATAAATACAAGCCTCAGTCTTTTAATTGGACAATATTAGAAGAAATATCCATCCATCCATTTTCTATACCGTTTATCCTTACTGGGTCGTGGGGAACCTGGAGCCTATCCCAGGGAGCATGGGGCACCTGGCGGGGAAAACCCTATAACCATTTAATTTTAGCTTTCTATGTTAAATGAAAACGTCACCCACCTGCAGTTCAATCTATGGTCTAGCTGCCGTGCAAGCTGTGTGAATGCATACCAGATGCTATTGTGTAACTCGGCATTAGAGTAGTGCAAAAACGGTCATTTTCTTTTAACGCCAGCGTCACCAGAGTTGCGTCCCAACACACCACGCAGTCAAGCGCATCATAATACAATGTCGGATTTTGTAAAGTTTTATTCCGCAGAAATCATGTTCATTGATATATGTATGCCGTTTTGCAACATCACATAAACCCAACATTCTGCTTCTCACACAATTTAATGCATCATGACCAGGAACAAACCAGAATATTAGTTTGCATAGATGAAGGTTAATGTTCTCCTAAATGATCATTTTCCAGGAGAGAGGCGATCAAAGCTGTTAAAAGTCAAATTAGACATTTCAGCTGCTAACTACCTGTGCTCCAGTGGGGAGAGTCTGTTCTCGGTGACTTACATTGCACAACTTTAAATGCATCTAATATATCCAATGTCATATATGACACTTTTCTATGATAGTAGTCACCTGGGTTATCACAACAGATTTAGACATTTAGTGTCATCTTAAGAAAATAACATCGTGCGTGTCGGATCGGATTTCCCAGAGTGAAGAACAGGCTGATTTTAAAATGGATTGGCAAGCTTAGATCTGTTTAATTAGATAGTTCCTTGCTCCTCAACATTTTAATGCTAGTATTGATCTGCAGTGGACCAGCAAGACAGCATGATAGTCCCAGGGGTAGGATCTTTATAGAAGCTATTAATCAATTAACATTACTCAGGGGATATTTCAAAAGGACAACAGGGGTCAACAAAAGATTCTTCATTAAATAGGTTTTAGAATGACAGTTAGCGTTAAAGAGCATATACTTTTATTTAGAACAATAAATGGGGATTCGGCGGACTGTTTGGAGGCGACATGAACAAGTCACACTTGTAGCAATTGCACGGTAAGCTCTCATCGATTTCTTCTTGGAATTTGCTACAGTTTGTAAGAATTATTTGATGACACTAGAACCTGAGTCTGAGTGTTTTCTCTCTAACGCCAAACGTATGCAAATACATGGGAGAGATGGCATCACAAAATCAACCAGATGTACTCTGGAGTCTCAGCGCATGCTGGGTGCATTTCAAATGCTCTGAACATACAGTAGAGGGGGTGATATGGTAAAATGAAGGGGGAAAAAAAATAACCCCTCATATTGTAATTTGTGAGGATGCCATTTTGTGTAGCATGCTAGTTTTGCTAACAAAGTCAAAGACAAGCCGATGGAGACACATCAAAAAAACAATAGAACAATTAAATGAAAAGAATAAAAAAAAAATGGTATTTAACACCTGATAAGTTCCACATTGCTTAGGACGTTATATGAATGTATTGATTAGAGTTGCAACAACTAATCGGTAAAATCGATAATAATCGATGATGAAAATCGTTGTCAACAAATCTCATTATGGATTAGTTGGTCTGTGCGGTGCAGGGTGCGTTTACTTATTATGTTACTGCTGTTCTGAAAACACACATCGGAGAGTAAATACTAAAGTTGTGTGCCAAATGAAGTACTATACACTTACACTATGCACTATGTACTGAAAGTTTGCCCCGCCCCCAATCCAATTATTATTATTATTATATAATAATAATAATAATAATAATAATCAGCCAACTAATAAATTATGAAAATAATCGTTAGTTGCAGCCCTATTATTATTGTAATATTACTGGAAATATTATTTCCAATAATTGATTCCAATTTATTTATGATTTTTGAATATTTAGAAATATTCAGCATGTGTCATTTTGTCTAACATTTTAATTTTTGTCATGCACACACACACACACACACACACACACACACACACACACACACACACACACACACACACACATGTTCACACATAACTTGCATTAACTAGTCCTTTCTCACTTTTTTCTTTCTGTGTGCCTGACTTATGCAACATCGTAGAGGTTTCTGATGTGTGAAAATGTCTGTAATTAGTCCTGAGAGTTACAGTGGCTGTGGAAGCTCTCGCTGTTAAAATGCGGCCCGTTTTACAAAAAACGGGAAAAATAATCCTAGCTGTAGGGTTACAAACTATGCTTAGGTGTACCAAACTCTCCGGAGCCCCCTACGCTTCCCTTTCTCCCGTTGTCCCCCCATGCCAATGAGCTTGATCAGCCAATACTCACAGTACTGCATTGGTACATACATTACATACGTTAGAGAAACGAGTTTGGTGCATCCGTAGGAAATACTGTACATACATTTGATACACAATTAAGATGATGTAACTAGGCTGTTTCCAAGTTTCACAGCTTTCCCAGATTTTCCCTGCTTAATTAATGAGGTCACAACCGCCTGCCCTTGTTCTATAATAGGAGTGAAAACTCCTATCTGCTGAATATGTTGTTGGTGCTCCTCTGGGACGTACTATACCCTTGGCCCAAATAAGCACAATATTCTACAGCAAATAAGCGGAAAGAGAAACACTCGTTAGATGGAAGACTAGAATTTCACAGCTAATTAAATACATTCTGAAAGAACGACACAAATGTCACGTGTCAAATGGCACTAAAACCCGGAAAGTCTGAGAGTTCTGTGCAGATCACATTTCGCATAATACCATAATCTCCATTAAATCTAAAAAGTCTTGGTTTTAAGGATGTAACCAAATATGAATACATTACTTGTGATGAACGGTTAGTGTATTCTATTTAATAACATTTAATATATATATATATATATAAAGAAAGTTTGCAGAACACATCGACTTGGTAAAACTGTGTTTTAACGCCTCAGGGTTTCTGTTTTGGCGAATACATCTCACGCTTTGGACCGTACTGATTGAATGTTTTCTCGTAGTCGAACAGGCATTTTGATTCCACAGTGTTTCTCTTGTGTATAGTATCGCTTGTAGATACAGTCGTAATATTCAGCTTTGATGTTTCTTTTAAACTGTTTCACGGGCCGATCGCTGATAGCGATATCGGTGTTCTGATGTTGAGAACAAGAAACATTTGGTGTCACATGTGGTATCCTGTAAGGTCCTGCAACATGACCCTTTGATGAATTGATAACGTTGAGGGATAAAATATATATATTTTTTTAATGCATTTCACCCAAATTCACATGCAGTTTAAACATACTTTTAACCTCACAAGCGTCGTGGCAAAATACCCATCATGCAGATGGTTGTATCTTTGGGCTCTGTTTCAAATGAAATCATTTGTTTGCTTTGTCTATCTCCACCTCAGTATGGCTTTGTTTGGTCTGGCAGCATTATTATTCGGAAAACATAAGCCTTATTTCACAGCCGTTTGATGCCTGAAATCAACATGACCTCAAACAAGGCTATTAGAGTCTGTCTCCTCAAACTTACTGATTGACCTTTTAGAAAGGACTCTTCAGAAATCAACTCCACTGGCACATATGAGTAATTGCTGTTTTTTTTTTTTTTTTTTTTAAAGAGCCAGACGTTAACTGTAAAATTTGAGTGTTATTTATGTTATATATGTCCCCGCATTTGCAGGCAACATATTAACATGAATATGCTGAGAGAGAAAGTGCAAAAATCCAAAGGAGAATTGCATTTATGAATTAATTTTTTTGTACACTTTTGTTATATTTTATTTTGGGTAGACCCAAAAATTTACATCGACCTATTTACATAACCTATAAGATGCATGTGCAAGAAATCAACATTTGTGGAATATTTTTCTGCTTATACTGTATATCTGTCCAATTCACTGGAAGGTGGAATACACTGAACACTGTTAATCTATTTTCCATCAAATTGAATTTAGAGCGTATTCCATAATGTTTTATTTTTATTCCATATTTTAATTTCCTGTAATCTCAGTGGATCTTACCAAATATTACATTTCTATGATGCTAACATTATCGTATCTTTAAATTATATATATATATAAATTTTTAAGTCACAATGCTGGGTTGCTATGGTGATGCCAACAATTTCTCAAATGCCTATTGATGCAAATGCACACACACACACACACACACACACATACAGCTATACCAGGGTCAGTTTCTACTGGGGGCTAACTGCCAGGCTTTTAAATTCAGTCTTTATAAGTTGCTCTACATGTTTAGTCAAAGTGCATGCTTCTACAATCAGAAAGAGATTGCACAAATTTGACCTGCATGGGAGGCGGTGCAAAGAAAAAAGCCTTTGCTGTCTAAAAAGAACATTGGAGCAAGAATTTTGGAATAATGTGCTGTGGACAGACGGATCAAAGATAGAGTTGTTTTGCCACAGTAACAGCAGACCAAGTCTGGTGCAGACCAAAGACAGCTTTTCAGGGGAAGCACCTCATACCGACTGTGAAGCATGGTTGTAGAAATGTTATGGTTTTGGGGTCCTTTGCTGCCTCAGGGACTGGACAGCTTGCGTTCGTCGATTCAACTAATTTTGAGTTATAACCCCGTTGAGGAGTAAAGCCTCCATCAGGGATGTTAGCCAGTGGATTTCGTCAGGGGGGGTTCTGAAACGGGCAGAACATGCAAGAAAACCCTCAAACATGTTGTACATGAAAGAATATTTCAGAGCAAAAAAATTCCAGCAAGCCTGGTGGACAATTATGCAAAACGCCTACCAGAAGTCATTTCTGCTAAAAGGGTCAATACTTGCATTTGTGGCCAAGGGTGTACTAATTTTCCCACCGAAGAATATCACATCTATTGATATTTCTGCTGAATAAATGATTGAAAAAAAGCAAATGTTCCTTGTGGTTTTGTTCAAATATATCAACTTTCTTAGTAGACACTGTTGCAATGATGATCAAATGTTTGCTTGTCCAAATATGTAAAAAAAAAATAAATAAAAATCCATTATGTTTTCACATGACTGAATATCATGTCTACTGTCCACTGATGTCCGCTGACAAATCAGCTAACAGCGTCGAAGAAATGTAAGATTTGGTAAGATCCACCTTACCTGAGATTACAGAAAGAAGATAAAATACTGTCATACAGACCTGAAGAAAATTTGATGCATGGAAAATGCCAAAAAGGATCAAATGCAGAGCAGGATAATGTGGCCATTTACATGCAAATGACTTACAGTTGCAAAGAGGCAAGCAGAGATTGAAAAGAAATTTGCAGTGTCAATATGTGTTTTGTAACCTGCTTGAATCTTGAACCCATAACTCATTTATGTGGGGGAAAAAAAAAAAAATGGCGGGAGTCTGCAACAGCATAACAGGTCGAATACTTAAATCCTCAGACTATAGATACAATTCTAAAAAGAATGTTCAGTACTGACTTCATTATTAGAATTCCTTTTATTCGGCCTCATTTAGAAGGTTAAAACATGATGAAAAAACGGATTTATCGGTCAATTTTCCGTAGGCGCATTTGCACAAGAAAACCCTGTCATTTTTTGAAAAACGTTTGCATCCTGCTTGTGCGCTTGAGTGTGCGTACATTTATGCACAAGCACCCTGACCGATCAACTTCAGGATCATAGAATTTGCTTCACACCATATAAATGAATGCCAAGACCTTTATAACAATTTGAAAGTAGCGGTTTCCACGGATGACAACAAAACCCAGTGCGGAAAAGCACAGGAGCGATTCGTTATGGACAATGAGATCGTCTTCAATGGGTACACCAGACATGGTGATTATTATTATTATTTTTTTAAAATTCAAGATGACTAGCTTTATAAAAGGATGTTACCCATTGTGACTGGGTGGCGTTCGAAGGTTTTCCACAAACGAATCAGGAGTCATTTGTTGATGCGCTTCCCTGCGGAGCACATACATGTTTCCTGCATCTTTCTGATTCATTGGTCTTTTATTTGGTCTGTCAGTACAGATGTCTGCATACGAATCGCACAAAGGCACGCAGGAAGCTCGGCATCTGCATACAAATGAACCTCCGCGGCTCGTCTTATTTCCAGTCTCAAGGTTCTGGTGGAAGGATTTCGTCCCGTGTCTGCGGCCGATATGTACTGTATGAAGTCTGTGTGAGTAACGACGCTCCTATCCAGACAGTGCTTGTGTCTTGGAGAGAAAAAAAAACACGCGGAGAGAATGTTCGCGGGTTCGTTATTAACGTCTGTGGCAAAGATGACGAGCTTTAATCGACACGAGACGTAACCTGCGAATCATGAATGCCGTCAGATGGCTGCAAAAGAAAAAGTGTGTCGCGTAATCCAAAGAAATGCAAAACACGTTAAAACAACCCCGTTGGGGAGTAAAGCCTCCATCAGGGATGTTAGCCAGTGGATTTAGTCGAGATGGATGGGGATTACTGGACCGATATCAATCATTCCAGCTGAACCAACAGCTCATTTAAACGTATCGGATGCATTGGCCACTCACTTAGTTTAGACCCAGCCGGGCTTCCAACACCGCAGTTGGATTTCGCAGCTAACCCCCTGAGCTCTTAAAAAGGTCCATCTGAAATGAATGCATCTTCCTGCACTATTGGGAATTCAAAATGGCTGACAGGCAGTGGGCACAGGTAATCATGCCAATAAGGGGATTTGAGAGCTGTTGGTGCCTACGATCTATTGTAGAGCTTGGAGTTGACTTCTTTTAGCCTGGAGCTGAGGTGAGATCCAGTAACGAGCTTGCCTGGTATACAGTGACAGCTCTGTCATGAGTTTGCGCTCTTAAAAATATCAGGCAAAAATAACTTGGTGTGGGCAAGCAGGTGAATGACGGAAAATGTAGTTCATTAGAAGTACAACCGTTTTTTTTTTTTCACCGCACATACCCAAAGACAGCAGAGCACAACTTCGGTGTCACAGGAATATGACCAGCCATCTTATTTTCTTTTCCAAGTCATAGCTAAAGGGAAGCGTCGCCTTGCTGTTTAGCTTCTTCTTCTTCTTCTTCTTCTTCTTCTTTTTTTTTTAATCCCATTTGAAAGCCTGCCTCTGGTTTGGGTCTTCTTAAATTGGCTTGAGGCCAACGTGATTGATTAAATTAGATTTACCCGGCTTTATCAGGCTGCCTCGAATTCAGAGCTTCTGCCAAATCTATTAGGTAATGCATCCCTTGTCATTGTGCTTTTCTGTCTGAAGTGGTTGTAAAACTGAAACGGATATATAGTCCAACTAGGGCAAGGCAGAAACTAAACCTAGTACAGTCTAACTGTGCTTCCGCCGTGTATTTCCCATGGTTACTATGGTATTACGTTTTATACTGCCACCAGATCATCCTCGGTGAAGTCTGATCCTATTAATAATTCAGATAAAAGGGGAATGAACTATAACTATAACTGCAGCGAAAGTAATAGAAAAGTTATGGATCCTGTGAGGTTGAAAGTCGCCGAATGTGTACGGCCGATATTATGTTAGGGTCACTAAGAAAATAATATAACTGCCTGCGAATTGAGGGAGCGGCACCGTTATTACTGCCGACTCCTACGAGACGGGGTTGAGTCTGTCTGCTGCTGCTCATCATTCACAGATGCTCACACAGACAAACAGCTTTATAGTGATCAAGAGAAGAAGCCAGACACCCATAAGGCACTCAGACACTCACAGATATCCAAGCGAAGAGTGTTCCGGCGCCACACAAGTCACTTAGCTCTGCGCAGTACACTAGCCCTTTCACAGCACTGTGCCCTTTGACTTTCATGCTCTGTTCACTTACTGAAAGGGATGGACCTTGACGACCATCACGTTTGATTTTATAACGGTACAGATCTAACATATAGCCTGAAAAGCCACATATATTAATCTCACGTGTACTCCTGGCGTTGATGTTCACGAACGCCAATCCTTGTTATTGTCCAGGAAAGTTCATGGTACAGCTGATTTATACCGACGACAAGGTCCTAATAACCAAAGCTCACACAGAGCTGAAAACAGAGCGATTCTAGGGGCGGAGTCTGCCGAATCTTCCACTAATGAAGTAACCCCCCCCCACCCCCACCCCCCCACCACCCAACATTGGCAATGCGATTTGTGAATTTTCCGTATGTGCGTCTTTCTCAGTGATGTCTGTTGGGAAATGAGACCTTTTCAGCTGTACCCATGTTCGACGCACGTTAATCCAAAAGGGCTTCGGCTGAACGCGCGTTGTGATGACGTCACATGACGCGTCTTGGCCCAAATCTGTAGAAAATCTGCCGAAAATCTGCGGTAATTTAAAAAAAAAAAAAATCGCAAGCTCCTGCGGTAGTTTTTAAAAAAATCGCAAGCTCCTGCACAAACTCCGGCGTTTGCTTTCTCGTGAATGTCTGCGACATTTTTGCAAAATGGCAAAACTCCTGACGCAACCGGTTTCACCAACTAGTTTTACCACTTTCGGTTGCTTTTAGAACAAACAGCGCTGAATATCAAGCACCTTACCGAGTTTCAAGCCAGAAAAAGTTTCTCATATGGTTTCATCAGTCGGCTAAAAAAGAAAGACATCTCGAACAAGTCCTTTAAACCCGCACGTAGACTTTAATGTGAACTAATTCTTCATGAAAATATAAGCTCATCTAAATCTACAGCTATCGAATCAAACGGTCTTCGCTACTCGGCTAGCACAAGACATTCTCAACACACAGTGCCGTCAGTTGAAAGAAACGAGCCGACTCGACCAGGAATACTACGTGCAGCTTGTAGAGCAAGTGGATTTCTATTTGCACATATACATAACTCACACACCGAAAATGGGAAGAAGCGCTGCGCCTAATTACAGATTTATAAATGCTACACTGCAGGTGAGATGCCAAACTCGATTCATCTTTTGTCATGGGACTCGTGTGCAGATGGAATGTAGTGCTATATTTACTCCACCCAAGGACATTTTAGATCACGACTGCAAATCAGAGCTGACAAATGAACTGACAGTTACTGTAACAACATGTGATTCACTTCTACGAGCGATATCCAAAGAACAGACGACCGAGAAAGGACAGGCGATGATCCTCTTTTCTTTCGGTAATGTGTTTAAGCTGTCCGATATCCTCTGTCATTACCTAAAATATTTCATTCCTTCCATTTAAATTGACCTGGAGTTATGACTTCGGCTGCAGCACGAGCTATAGGTATGAAAACGAATTTAGAATACTGACGATCAAAATAACATGCAGCACACTCCCTGCAAAATGATTAGGAACAATAGGGATTTATGAGTCTAAATAACTTTTTTCAATTATAGTACAGCGAATGTCTGGCTTTATTGAAAAGTGCCAGCGACTGCGGAAAATAAATAGAGAGTCAAGAAAAAAGAAGAAGAAGAAAAAAGAAAGAAAGCAAGCAAGAGGAAATGCAAATGATTTTGTGCATGGGGTCCTTTCTAATTTGCGAGTGGGAATTAGCAAAGATTGAGTATTTAAACAAAGTACAATAGATCAATTTCCGCCCTCTCAGCGCTGACCTTAGCTGTAAAAGCACTCCCACGACCACCTGTTTGTCCCTTTATTGAGCACCTTTCATTTATTTAGGGACATAATATTTCACTTAGTTCAACCAAAACATGCTGGTATAGGTAACGCTGAATGACTCATTAGGGCAAAGAGTCATGTTAGCTTCTGTTGGCCTTGCTAGTCATTTAAATCCCTTGCTTACAGCACGGCGAT
>CM022759.1:1945000-1962500 GCA_012411365.1 Ameiurus melas
TCGTTCAGCGGCTATTAAACACAGGACCCGCGATTTCCGTGACAGTCCCAAGCGACAAAACGACAGCGCAAGCAGTAAAACTGAATTCGATTCCTCAATTCTATGCAAATTAGACCAGTCCCGAAAAGATCTCACGACTCTGCGGTCGCAGAAATAAATGCCAAATCAAGCAAGCTATGCGATATTTGGAGGGGCTTTGCGATTTTTCAGAATTACCACAAATTTTCTGCAGATTTGGGCCAAGACACGCCATTTGGCATCATCGCAACGCACATTCAGCCAAAAGCCCTCTTCGATTCCCGTGCGTCAAGCATGAGTACAGCTAAAAGGTCTCATTTACCAACAAACATCACTGTGAAAGGCAGTTTCATAGCAGCTGGACATCCAGTTTCAAAGTGGCTTTAATGCTGCTTTACTTTTTTAAATATGAACCTCAGGTCGCCAGTTTGATTTACGGCTCTTGTGAAGGTGTTTCGCAGATGTGCATCAACTAGTCCCCGTCTTATGTCTCATGCTGTAGCTTTTCTCTCTTTACGTGCCAGCAAGGAGGAAAATGGGCCAAGGAGAGACAAAGCCAAGAACATTCCCCTGGGAAACACTCCACATTTCCCACATCCTTTGTTTTAAGATTCAGGACTCTGCTTTTCTAGTTTGAAAATGCAGGAGCGGTAAAGAGAGGCATGTTTATGCATGGTTGAACTTGCTGGAGTACCTACAGACTTAATCTGCATTTACAATTTCGACCATGAGGAAACAAAATCCCTGTAAGATTATTTAGATTCTTGTACTTCGGAATAAGTGATCCACCACACAGGTTTGGGCTTCGATTGCAGCCCTGAGGTGTATGTTTGTATGCACACAAATCCGCCACGATCAACAGGTGAAGTTAATAACACTGATTACCTCATTACACCGGCACCTGTCAAGGCAGCACGTGAACAGTCAGTTGTCAAAATTGATGTATTGGAAGCAGGAAAAATGGGTAATTGTAAGGATCTGAGTGACACTGACAGTGTAGGGCAGTGGTAGCTCAGTGTTTAAGATGTCAAGCTGGTACTGTTGCTGCCCACTGCTGTAACCCTCAACTCAATGCTCAAATGTATAAATGAGATAAATGTAAGTCGCTCGGGTTAAGGGCAGTAAATGAGTGACTTTGACAAGGTCACTTTGACAAGGGCCAAATTGTGATGGCTAGATGACTGGGGCAGAGCATTTCCAAAATGGCAGGTCTTGTAGGGTGTTCCTGGTATGAAGTGGTTAGTTCCTACCAAACGTGATCGAAGAAAGGACAACCAGTGAACCGGCAACAGCTTCATGAGTGCCCAAGGCTCAAGTGGGGAGCGAAGGCTCTGGGCAGTGTTCTGCTGGCAAACCTTGGCTCCTGGCATTCTACGTCTGCACTTATATAGTGCTTTTTTAACCTTAGTGGTTCTACAAAGCACTTTACCCATTCATCCACTCACCAAAGACGCTCGCTTGACAACCTGGGGTTCAGTGTCTTGCCCAAGGACACTTCGGCATGTGGAGTCATGTGGGAATCAAACCGCCAACCCTATGATTAGTGGACAACCTGCTCTACCACCTGAGCCACAGCCGCCCATTCATGTGGATGTTATTTTGACACGTACCACCTACCTAAACGTTGTTGCACACCAAGTAAACCCCTTCAAGGGAACGGTATTCCCTAATGGCAGTGGCCTTATTCAGCAGGATAACGCTCCCTGCCACACTGCAAAACTTGTTCAGGAATGGTCTGAGGAAAGGCGTTGTCTTCAAACCAGATCTCAATACGATCGAGCGGCGGTGGTATGTGCTGGACAAACAAGTCCGATCCAGGGAGGCCCCACCTCACGATTTACAGAACTTAAAGGATCTGCTGCTAACGTTTTGGTACCAGATACCACAGCACACCTTCAGAAGCCTTGTAGAGTCCGTGCGTCAATCAGTCTGAGTTTTGAAGTCACAAGGGTGACCTACACAATATTAGGCAGATGGTTTTAACATGATGTCTGATCAGCGACTATATATATATATACACACTTCCAAATCAAGATGGAACCTCGATAAGGGTCCATTAAACAGTTTTAAAATGCAGGGAATTTTTCTTGTGGAAAACTCCAGGCATCCTGTCTGGCGCCTTCCATTTTATCATCTGTTTGCACATGTCCAGAGGCTAATCTTAGCTTAGCCATCTTCTGCTTGGCTGCCTTGCAGTGAACCTTGTCAGTCGTTCCTCTCTTCTACATTTCTTCTCCACCTCTTTTCCTCTACAATACCCTCTGCAGAGTGCCTTCTCTAGGCTGCTATTTCACTCTCCAGAAGTGAGCTGTCTACTACCATTATAGCTCTGAAAACACACACTTCTTGGGCACCCTCAAATTTTCACAGGTGGCTTTTAGACGTCCCTCCGTTAGCCAAAGCGGCAGAAGTAATTCAAGGTTGAGGGAGTAACAGAGGTGAAATTTTAGATAGAAAAAGCCAGGCGCAAATGAGCATTCTACAGCCATTTCGTAGGACATGCATTCTCTCATTAGCGTTAATGTGGCCATAGACTCACAGCGAAATGGGTGCTTATAATATATCCTCAGCTAAAAGGTGTTTTCATTGCTTACACAATGCTGTATCTGATCCTTCTGTAAAGTAGTCGTAGTAGTAAAGATTAGGTTGCATCGATTGGGCTGGTTGTCAGTGAGGAGATTACAGGATACGTTGTAGCACATCCAGACGTAAACGTAATCGAAATGCATATATATTCTTTCATGCACCGACACACACACACACACACACTTTCTTGCACCCACTCACAGCCAGTTTCTATGCCAGACAGCTAGAGTCTTGGGAGTTTCTCTAATGACTCTGTTTTCTTGTCTCCTTCACCCAGACCACTGTGACACTGACCCAGAACTATTAATTCATCACCGCACACATTTTAAGCACTAAAGGCAAGCTTTCTATTTTTAAAATAACCCCAATTCTGAAGTAAGGACACATCCGCCAATATTGGGTGTGGTCCAACTTCGCAACATATAAATGTAAGGGGAAAATGCACATGGATAGTCTGACAGATTTGGAAAATGGTAAATGGCGCACTTATATAGCGCTTTTATCCAAAGCGCTTTACACTGTGTCTCATTCACCCATCAATGGTAGCAGAGCTGCCATGCAAGGTGCTAGCTTGCCATCGGGAGCCACTTGGGGTCCAGTGTCTTGCCCAAGGACACTTCGGCATGTGGAGTCACCGGGCGGGAACCGAACCGCCAACCCTACGATTAGTGGACAACCCGCTCTACCAACTGCGCCACAGCCGGCCGATTTGTTTGATTTCATGTCAATTGTCTCGATAGCACACTACGAGCGAGACGAACAATTGTGCAGTGAGTCGAAAATTCCACAAAGGTTTTCTTGAACTGAAATATGTTTCTCTTTGGCATGCATCTCAATCACAAGCTCTAGCATTTAAAAGCCTGGTTATATCCAGAAGTGCAACGAGAGAAAACGGCATTGGCAGATTCCATTTCAGTTTCACTAAAAGACACCAAACACACCGATTGTCTAAAAGCAAATGCTTCATGTTCATTGAAAGTGCATGGACAAAAAAAAAAATAAAGCATTTAAAACAATAAATAAAACCCTATACGCTATGTCTATCTCTATGCCCGTCTTTACTGTAGTCAGAAGTCCTGCCCATCAAGCCCATGTTTAATAATCATATCTTTTTTTATTAAAGGGTAAATATCTTTGATAGATTATTAAAATTCATTAGGTTTACATTATAAACTAGCTGTGGAGTCCTCGGGATCTGATCTCTATATTATCCCCAACATACACCCTGTTTACCTTTACATTCATATTTGTAACATAATCTATTTATGGAAAAACAACATTAGTGATTCTTTATTCAATTATTCTATGTTTACACACACACACACACAGAACGTAATCATGTTGATCATAAGCATCATCCACATCAATCTCTCTAGCCCAGAGGTAAATATCAGACAACAGGAAATGTCCAACAGGAAATGTCCTGACTGGGATCATTATCGCTCTTGACTAGACTGATCACTGTTCACACTGGTGTAGAAGTAACCGCTGATTGATTCGGCGAGTTATCTTCTGATGCCAATCAGAAATTTCCCGTTTATTATTCCCATCCATTCGGTACAATTTCAACGGATTCTGCTGCCGTCTCTACATACACGTGACGACGCGTGCGCGTAAACGAGAATTTGACAACTGGTAAACCCCGATTTTGGTTGAAGCCCATTTTTTCCATTCTTGACTGCTTGCCAGAACTCATCCATGGTGTCATGTGTCGACAGTAATGACACATAATTATAGAATCTAATCTAATAATATAATAGGGTTGTAGAACAGAAGATATGCCCCTTCCAGTTTGGTTCCTAGAGCTGTGTAAAGAAGAAGAAAAAAAACAACAACCCTTATGTTAATTTAGATTCATCTGTGGCATTACGTTCCATGCAAAAACACCTCCCCTCATTCTATCTTTAAACATATTAATTCAATCTGCGTACTCATATCATGTCCGGAGGGACAATAGGAATGATGCGTTTATATTAATAACATATGAAAATTCATCTCAAGAGGCAGCGTGATAAATAGTCTAGCTCCAATTTGTTGTCATCTTGAGATGGATGGCTCTATTTTAGCATGAGACACAGTCGTATTACGGCCATCTTAATGACAGGTTCTTCATTTATTTATCAAGTAGCTGTTCAAATGTTAAATCAACTAAGTAAAAAAAAAAAAATATGCATAGTTTGCATTCCCCTTCGAAAGGCTCGTGATCACAATGTGATCATTTCCCGAACGTCTGAAACCTGTGCTTTTGGAGAATGTTCTCTTAAGTCGGGACATGTTTCGTCATGCAATTGCCTTGGGCCCCGAGCTACCAAGGGCCCCTAAAAATGCCGCATAAACTTGCGGTTAAGAAAGTTTTATTTTTACTTTTTGCTAATTCATTATGTTTTTCTAAAAATCCATACGCTAAAATGCCATCAGAATGCTTAATTTAGGAGTGTCTCAGCTCTGAAGACCAGTGGTAGTTCTGCAAGCTCTACCATTACAGCTAAAGGACGGCGGCAGGTCTACCATTACAGCTAAAGGACAGGCAGCAGGGTTCCCTCTCTCTCTCTCTCTCTCTCTCTCTCTCTCTCTCTTTCACGCTCTGTCCAAACGAAGCTGAACTCTGCAGACATGATCATATGTGAGTTTAATGTCACATGATGATAGCGGGCCAATCAGATGTGGATTCATGTTCAGTGCTGCGTCAAATAAAGATGTTTATATATGACCACAATTTAGAAACAGGAAGAATATTTGAATGAAGCTGCTTCCTACTGTTCCATACAGTGACTTATTGTTTGCTCCTGGTTAGTGGTCATAGTGAAATAGAATTATTTATTAATATAGGCCTAATATCAAGAATCATTTCATGGTATTAGTATTAGAAAGTAAAATATTATTATTATTATTCTATTATTACAGCAGTAGTAGTCTATATTTGGGGGTTAAAATGATTCATGTTGGTGTAATAAAGTTTCGGTCCTGATTGAGGAGATGTACAGCTGAGAGGTGCAGCTCTCCTACACTGCACCCAGATGATGCCCCTGACTAGCGAACACGCTGTCTTGATTGTTTTATATCCGTTGTCACACTGTTCTTCTGTTTGCCTAGTGTACAAATATGACTTGATATCTGTCCAGTGCTACTTCAAATAAATATGTTTAAATAACATTATTATGTCTCTGTTCTATTTTTATTCTAGTAACTGGTGTGAAAACGGGTCTAACCGTGAATGAGACGGTGTGATATGATGTGGCGTGTTGTGGGCCGGACGTGGTGGTTCGCTCTGAGCCACAAAGTCCAGGGCCACTTTTTAGTCCGAGCCCACCCTGATTATGGCTGTTAATGCTAAATAATGTAAGTGGATGATTTTAAATATCGATGCTAAAATACTGAAATGAGGGCTCCGCTCCTACATTTTGCCTAGGGCCTCTAAATCACTAAATCCGCACCCGACTATTGAGGTTGTTCATTTATTTATTTATTTATTTTTACCTAAACACGTGGATATTAATTGAGGTAGTTATGAAGAGGTAATCTTAAAACCTTTTATTTACATAAGTATAAATATACCTAAAGTTAAGACTGATCATGGACTTATTATACAGTCGTTTCTTCTTTTGCACAGATGGACAAATCCCATTACCAACGACACATTCGGGTAAAGAATACATTTTTAGTTTAACCTACTTTTTATTTTATTTTATTTTATTTTTAAATCCTTTATTTAAATGCATTTCTGTAATTAGTCTTTTATTGTGCTTTAATTGTATTATTTTAAGATGTCATAACAAGTCATTTAAATCTAAAAATGTGATGTACGCATGTAGAAAACGGCACATTATTTTACAACTAATCACATCTATCCTGCTGAAGTCTAAAACTGAAGGTGCTGATCTGATTAGTTTTCTATAACAGCACAACTCTGACAGTAGCTGTGACTTAAGCTTCATATTAATGTGCTTGTTCTACGAATTTATTCTAATTTCTATTCTATTCTATTATTCTAATTTTTATTTTCGTACATGTTTTATATATATATATATATATATATATATATATATATATATATATATTTAAAGTACATTACTCTTTTTTCCGACCATTAAAAACTAAAAACTAAAAATCTGCAGCCACGTTGGGTTGAAAATTTTAATCGGCTGAAATGTCAGTGCCTTTTTAATTTGCAGTTTCAAGTGTATGTTGGATATATAACCGTTTGCAGAGACAGCTAGCTGGTGTACAGTATGGATATGGTTTAGAGCAGATTTGATCATATCTGCTTTAATTACAGTTCAATCTCACTGAGGACACACTTAAGCAGTGGATATGTGAAAAGAGATTTCAACTGGATTTCCAACCGAGCCCGGGATACCCATTATCAATCCGGATGAAAAAACAAGGAAGACAATACTCCAGCTTGCCAGAACAGCCTAAATCCATATAATACCGTAGTATCCTCCCACAACAGTGTGATATCCAGTACTTCTATGGTATGGCAAGAGGATAATACAGGAATAAAAGGATATGTGTGTCCTGGACTAAAAACATGCTCAGAATATAAATAACGATTAGTTTCGTCCTTTCTGTAACATTTAATTGTTGGTTGGGTTTCCTTAGCAGTGATATTAACAGAAGGCGAAATATGGGAGCGTGACATGTCTATCTAGTGTTGCGACATACAGTAGTAAGCATTCTATAGGCTACGGGGGGAAAAAAGCATTCAAATCAAGCACATCTTATGTCACACAGCGTATGTCACTCGCGTGTTTCACAGCGTATGTTTCCCCTGAAAAGACTGCACTTGATGTTAAAAAAGGATACACCAACATGACGATCAGAGAGCTGTCTATGAGATAAAAAGCAAGCCACTTTGAAGCTGATAAAAGGGGGGAAATCAGGCCGTTGGGTGTTGCCGATACAACAATTTGGAATGTCCTGAAAAAGAAAGAAAGCACTGGTGTACTAACAACCAGACATGGAACGGGTCGGATAAGGAAAACAACAGCAGTTGCTGACAGAAATATTGTGAGAGCTGTGCAGAAAACCCCCAAAACAACAGGGACGTTACCAACAAACTCCACAGGGCAGGGGTAAAGATATCATACACCATCCACAGTTTGAAGAAGATTTAAAGAGCTGAAATATAGAGGCCATACCACAAGACGCAAGCCCCTCATCAGCAGTAAGAGTCGCAAAGCCAGATTGGAATTCGGAAAGAAATACAGAGACGAGCCACAAAAGTTCTGGAACCAAGATGAACCTCTACCAAAGTGATGGAAAGGCCAAAGATTTGGATCTGCTCACGATCCAAAACATACAAACTCATCTGTCAAACATGGCGGAGATAGCGTCATGGCTTCCGGAACAGTAATCTTTCACCGCTCACTAATCTTTCTTGATGATGGAACTCGTGATGGTAGCGGAATGAATTCAGAAGTTTACAGAAACATTCTGTCTGTCAATGTCCACAGAAATGCATCCGAACCGATCGGGAGAAACTTGGTCGTACAAGCCTGGAAAAGCCTGGAAGGACTTGATGCAGTTATTGCAAGCAAGGGAAAGACAACCGAATATTTATTTACTTTAATGTACGTGACGACTCTCTGTTCCTATACTTTTGCTCACCTAAAAATCGGGTGGTCGCACACTGCTGTAAGTTGTTTGACACATCTAGATGTAAACATCAGGAAATGGAAGCTGACATTCTTAACTATCGTCTCATATTCATATCTCGATCTCAAACCTAAATGTCTTCGGTGTATAGCACAGACCTTACTTTTTGAAGGGACTGTATATGTTCAAATATATAACACTTTATTTTATTTTATTCATATTTACATGCCTTATTCTTCAGATTTCCTTCACAAAACATAGCCATGTTAATTGCCATACTCAAATTACACCGTTGAATTGAACCACCCCCCCCCCCTTCCCAAGCTCCTACACGATCGGGCATTGTCTCTCGGTCTTCTCTTCATTCTGCTGATTCATTACAATCTTCCCCTGCCCTACTATAATGACACCCGTGAGTATCTCATTAACCTATTGAAAGAAGATTGAAAGCTTCTTGTTGGGTGAATACAATCAAATGCTCTTCCGTCAATCCTGTGCCCTGGGAGAATAAGAGAAAGCCAAACATACTGTCGCCATGTATGACAGTGAGCCTATAAGCTCACATAAGGGTCCTTGTGCAGTGTCCTCCCACTGTGCTGTTATTCCTATCTTGAGACGTTCATTCACAGCTTCACAGGATGAGCTCACTCGACAGTTCTGGCAAGCCTAATGCTAACTGACCCTTTCTGACTTGAATTCACCTTTAGCCGTGCTAGAACTATGATTTCCTCCTCCGCCGATATCGGCCATGCTGCTCGCCGGATTTGATTTATTTAAATGTGCAATCTCGGAGCGTGGCAAACTTCATAAGTAGCCGTGACCCGAACAACCCACGTCTGTGTTATTCAGGCACAACATGGATCGTTATGTCTTGACCCACTTCTCTGTTGTCTTGTATGACATGCCTGTGAGGGTGTTGTCTGCTATTTCTGAGTGATGGAGCAGACCTCTAACTATAACCGGACTTCCCAGCAGGGAAGAGAAGGGCGGAGAAGAATCACATACAGTCTGGAGCTAATTGCCTCCCTTGTGCTGTCTGTATGTAGCTACTGTATTCCCATAGTGTCTTCATGGAAAGCTTTACTTAGAATAAACCAACACCTGTATAACTGATATGCAACACACACACACACACACACACACACACACACACACTACTAGTACTAGTGTAGGACTTCCAGTGGCTATTACAAATGTGTTACATACTATTACAATACATTTTAGCCATCCTCTGATTATTTAATTCTCTCTACAACAAGTCAGTCGTATTAATGAAATGCATGCTGCACTGACCCATTTGAACTTATTTTGACCTTGATCGTGATTAGACCCTTGAGCAAACATGGACTTACGACGGCTAGCATGCTAAACTCTACCATCGCTACAAACCATAATACTGCGCGACGTGCGCAGTCATGCGACGGGTTTAAATAGCCAACATAATGCTCTAAACATAAACACCTGGTTCAAATTAGGCTACACCCTCGCACATCGAGCCAATGTTTAACCGGGAAGAGAACGGAACCAAAACAAGTGTCGCATGTCCACGTAGAAATCACGCCGCAGTGCCATCTGCAGGCGGTGGCGTAACATACACGTTTAAAGAAAGCTTGAAAGGTCTCCAATGTCGCCCATTCACAGTGGACTACAAGCACGCCATCTAGCTTGCAGCTTTTAGTAAGCTTCTTAAAAGCCTGCCCTCAGGGATCAATGATAGCCCCCGAATCCAGTCTCTCCGGGCCTTATCGTTGCTAATTTATCGCAAGGACTGCAGAGCACAATGCTCATCCGCACTCATCTATTCTCCGTTCCTTACCCCAGATAAAGACCTAAACAAACGGAAAATACACGTGGATGGATGTAAGGAAGGAAGGAAGGAAGGACTTTTAAGGATTTTAAGGAGCTGCCGAAATCCCAGTCATCCCGCCATGCTGTAATCATAATTAGAGCTGATTTCTAGAGGACACTGGCATGAATGATGGATGAGGAAAGAAACGAAAGATGAAATGGCAAATTGCACATAATGCAAGGAGGAATAGCTGCTCCATTTGTAAACTTGGCAGCTGTTAAGAGGCACGACTTTGCCAATAACACAACTCAAAACATACCACCGGTTTTAATAGATCTGAAGTATATACAGTTCTCCTGACATTGTTGACTTCAGTTCTTTTTTGGATCGTGAATGCTGCATGCTGAAGGAATGTCTGTATGAACCGCTGTATTTAATTCACAAATAAAGAAAATGCTTGGTCTCTCTCTGCGTCGTTTACTGGGTAGAATAACTTTTCCAGTGGTTTATCAGCAGCGTTTCTCAAATGGTTGTACGTCTACTTCTCGGGGTACTTGGTACTTTTATCACTTTTAAGGTGGGGGGGAAAAAAAGAAAAAATTGTACTTTTTATTTAGAAATTAACTGAATGTAGTTAAAACTACCAATATGACTCAAACGGATTCGGAAAGAATTGTTGAACACCATTACCAAAACTGAAGATTCTTCTTCTTGGCTGACGAGAAATGTGGGCGTCTTCTTCTGTAGCCCATCCACCTCTACAATGCTTTCCTGCTCACCACGGTTGTAAAGACTGAATGTTTATTTGAGCTACCACAGTCTTCCTGGCAGCTCAAACCGGTCGGTCCATTCTCCTCTGACCTCTCTCTCCACTAAGGCTTTTCAAGCCCACAGAACCACAGCTCACTGGAGGTTTTTGATGTTCGCTCCATTCTGTGTAAACACTACCGACTGCTGTGTGTGGAAAAACCCAGGAGTTTCTCAAACACTCAGACCCGCCTGACTAGCACCAACAACCATGCTACAACTGTTGCATCGAAAACGCTAAGTTTATGATTTCTAAAACTAATCTAGTCTGGTGAAGGGGTGCTTCGTTTTAAAGCTCATCAAAAAGGGAAAAAGGTGGTACTGCAGACAAAGAAAGATTGAGAGGAGAGAGAGAGAGAGAGAGAGAGAGAGAGAGAGAAAGTACTGCTCTAAAACAATCAAAACCCCCTCCTGACAACGCTGTTTATCAAACCTCGTTGTTGCATTTCAATCAACATCCATGGTCTAGCCTTTAAAATAACTATCACCCAGCAATATTTACTTCACACTGTGCTGCATTTCTATTCCTAAATATAATGAAAATTTAATTACAGCAAACATTCGGCGGAATTGGCGGCAGTTATCTCCCGAGTTTCCAGCTGGAATTGTTAACCGTTACATCGTGTTGCATTCGCAAGCCTTGAAGCGACTCCAGTTTGAAACACCGAATCCCCTTGAATTCTATTCAGCACTCTTTACAAAGCGAAGATCCAAACGTTGGTGGTCCACTTGTCAAAATAAATCATGTTTTGACATTTAAGGAGTTGTGTCTTGCGGTGAACCCATAGACCTCTTTCAGAGCAGATTTTTGTTTGCCTCGTTCATCATTCTACATCCTTTGACAGAGACGGCAGGCTTATGGGCCTCCTTCCGTCGCATCTCCTGATGCATGCTAATTTGTCTGGGCTTTAAAAGCTTTGATTTCATTTCTGCTGTATCAGCTCTCGCGGTTGCTGCTCAATGACATCGTGTGGGCCGATTAAGACTCCTGAAGAATTCGGGCATCATTTGCATTTTAAGTGGCTACAATTTAAGAGTCGAATTCCCGCTAATTATCTCCTCCTTGCACTACGTACGCACGCGCGTATAACTTTGTGCAACGTGTGCGTATGACGATTCAGGAAGGAGCGCTTCGATTTCTTTACAATCCGCTCAATTCTGTACCTTCTATACCTTCACTGGACCGACATAGTGAGAGGTCTGTGTGGAATAAAGCCTGCTTAGGAAATTTTCATATGCATAATAGGACTACACTGCAGACAGGAGGCTGTTTGTTTGTTTGTTGTTGTTGTTGTTTTCAACATAGGGACACATTCGCGTGACTATAAGAAATCTTTTGAGACAAGGTCAGAGAAACACTGTCACACAGCATTTCAATGTCTTTCTCTGTTCCATTCGCATGGTATGTCAGGTGACATGATGGGCTTACATTATCCATGGCTTTCACCTTTGTTAGCACGTGTGTTTACAATTGCACGTTTCGTCAAATCTGATACCTTTTAACAACGCCTTTCTACAAATGTCGAAAGCTCCCGGGTTAATTTCTTCTTTTCCGTGCACATTATATATCGTTGTTAAGTCCAGTCTTAATCCCATTGACCTTTTCCATTGACAGTTAGTCTCTGGAGTCTTGTAGGGGCCAATGTTAAACAGCAGTGTTTAGCTGGCATAATGCATGCACCTCCTTGCTCCACCTGTCAACTTGTGTGTGTGTGGGTGTGTGTGTGTGTGGGTGGGTGTGTGGCAGGGTGGGTGTGTGTAGATGTACACGTGCACATCCCAGACTGTACTCACAGTATCCAAAGGTGTCTTTAATTATAAATCTGTCGAAAGCGCCGAAAAGATTTCATCCTGAAGTTCATGTCAAACAAAAAACATTAAAAGAGCCGCCACTCTTTTCATCTAGGTTACCCTGACAGCTACTTACAACTGACAAGAGCAAGGTATCACACTGCACCATTGGCGTCGCCTGTTATGGACATCGGACAAGTGAACGTGATGTACCTTTGATTAACGTGTTGCCTCCATTATTATAGCACTTGCACTGACAGCTGTCCACTCTATTGACCTCTCGATTAGATTCGGATTAGTGTCGGAGCTACGTTAAGGCGCTTTCTGCAGAGCTGCCTGTTGACCATGTCACGTCATGTCACGTCATGTCAGACGTTTGTACCGCAGAAGCAAACACACCTGTGTTTCCCAAACGGCCTTGAGGTGAGAGACGGTACGTTCAACGAGATCGGATAAAGGTGAGTGATTTAACGTGATGCGATTCGAGTCAAATCATTTAACGTAACCCTGAAAGGCTATTGTCTGGCAGGGAAAACTGGAATACCGCCAAACCGTCGGGTTACGAGTTATACGTTTCCATAACTGTCAAAACAATTCGACCCTTCTTACAACGTTCAACGTGCACACCATGCATGACTACCGCTCATGCTGGCCAGTTTTGTGAGCGTTAACAGGGAAGATTACATTTCATAAATATGAATATGAAAATTCCTCGCAATGGACTGGAATTCCTACACTGCACTCCGATTTCACAGGGTAGGCTCGGGAACCTACAACAGCCCGAACCAGGATAAAGCCACCACTGACGATGAATGCATTAAAAATCCTATCATTTTATCATTTATAGGGGCGGCTGTGGCTCAGGTGGTAGAGCGGGTTGTCCTCTAATCGTAGGGTTGGCGGTTCGATTCCCAGGCCCACGTGACTCCACATACCAGAGTGTCTTTGGGTAAGGCGCCGAACCCTAAGTTACTCCCAATGGCAAGTTAGCGGCTACCATTGGTGTATGAGTGTGTGAATGAGACGCAGTGTAAAGCGCTGCGTAAAGTAAAGTGCGTGCGTGTGTGTGTGTTGCTTTCGCATCAAGGTTGAGACTTGTTAGGAAAGACATTTTAAAAAGATATCTGAAACGCAAATCAATCATTCTGAAACCAAAAAAACAACAACAACAACAACGCATAACTATGTTACAGTGCCTCGTAGAGAGAAGTGAGCATAAAACACGTGGACTTATATACAAATATAACGACGCTTTAATGCTTAATGGAAATCAAAAGGAGCCAATTTTCACATAATGGCTGCCCATGTTCCCAAACATAGCCAACTGTGCCAATACTTTAATCTTTTACTGAAAATACAGAGCAAACATTAGCAGATGACACTGAAAAAGAGAACACACACACGCACGCACGCGCACACGCAAACGTCTCTCTACATCATTTCTGTCGGCACTAGGAAGGGTGTTCGTCTCCATTGTGTTATATATTCTATATATGGTCCAAAGAAAGTAAATAGGAGGGCATTTGAGATTTGGCTCGACGAGATGTTGGATTTCGCTTCTAATGTCGGCGCAAGCTATGATTCAAAAACAACAACAACAACAACAACAACAACAACAACATCAACAGCAACATTGTGAGTAAATGCATGAAAAAAAATGCGAATAATTAAATGACTTTTTAAAACGGCTTACATTATGTAAATTGCTGGCCTCTTTGATCTGCTACAAAAAAAAAATGAATATATATATATATATATATAAAGATTTATATAAAGATACTTTACTGTTCACGCTATTTTAATAGACACTGCGAAGATGGCTGACCTGAGTGCGCAGAGGAGTATTATACGAAAATATTCAGCGTGAGGCTCCATTAATTGCAGACACACGAAGGTACTCGTGAGTGTCACGTCACTTCACTTGCTTCGGTGCAGTTCACCAGCACTCCACATAGCAGCAACAAGCAATGTTCCAAGACACGCCTCATTTCTATAATATTAAGTATTTCGCTCAAATGTCTTCGGAAATAAACTTCAAACGGGAAGGAGGCTATTCAAGAAAAGCTATCTTGGACGATTGACCTTGCTGTGACCTTGACCCTAGTTGCGATCGATTCCAAACTCTAATCAGGTTCCTCCGCCGGGTTACAATGATACTGTAAGTCCTCGTCAATTCTACAAAGGTTCAGCCACTCTATCTTGGGATATCCGGACAAGAAGAATAACAAGAAGATGGACGCATGGAAGGAAGGACGGAAGAAAGGACGCACAGACAACCTGCAAAACAAAATGCCTCGACTGCCTTTAAAGAAACCCCCTCGTTTCACGTCAGCGGTTTGAAAGCCATTCAGAGCTGCTCTCGTTTCCATCTATGGACTCGTAAGAGTTGCATTCTGCAACGTCAGTTCAGTAACAATCGTTCAGAAGGAGACACACAGAGACGCACACGCAGGACAAGGCAGGACATATAACTGAATTAAATACTAAAGGCGGATCAGATGTCTTAACAACAACAACAACAACAACGATAAATATTCGAATAAATATTCAGTCAAATGTATTTCTTGGAATACAGGAGGGACCCTTTCCAAGTTACAATCCTGGGTTGCTATGGTGATGCCAACAATTTCTCAAACGCCTATCGACGCAAATGCACAGGAGGGGAAACGAGTCAGAGATGATAACACCCCCATCTTATCCCGAGAGGTGTTTTAGTTCTTTAGCCTCCAGACACCACCCAAAACACCCTCCAGTGCACACACACACACACACACACACACACACACCATGGTAATGTTCTACTGAAAGCTTACTGCCAGGATTTTAAACGCAGTCTTCCTAAGTTGCTATACATGTTTAGTCGAAGATGTTTTATGCATTTCTGTAAGGTTCACTGTGAAAATTGTGAGGGCATGTCGTGCCATTAGCAAACACTCATTTGTTGTAATAATAGAGTCAGAGGCGATAATGGGCAGCAAGAATTAGGTCTCTCTGCAATTAACATGTGTTTACAAATGGCTCTTAAAGGCGTCTTGATGGGACTGAGCTGCATGCAGCTGAGCAACCATTTAGCTTCCTTAATGATTCTGCACATCCAGAGTTTGGTGATATGAAGACACTGGAAAACAATGACGACAGCAAAAAAAAAAAAAGAAAAAAGAAAAAGGGTGATATACAAAGGGATCTGACGGATTTGAGACGATAACGCTTCTCCTAGACAGTCACGGTACCAGTTTTAATGCCACACAAAGACGTGAGATCGTCAATCTTGGGCTGTGACAGGTATTCTCGCCAGACCACAATTATGCACTGTACCATCATCCGAGGCAGGTAATGAACCTTCATTTTCGGGAAAAAAATAAAATAAATAAATCCAATGCTTTTAACGTTAGGCTTTATACGCTCGGATGAACAGGAGCAATCAAAAATAATGAAAATGTTGATAATGACACATTATTGTTCAGGTTCATTTCGACTTGAGAATAACAGAGTGGAGGGAAAACGTGTTTGAAATTTGTGTTTAGTCCGAACCACATGACCGCCGACTATTATTTACATTTGTTTGCACACTAGGCTTGCGCGTGCGTGCGTGCGTGCGTAAATAACGACATAATTGTCTCAGCATGATATTACACAACCGCGACGTCCACTAACTTTGACTTTTCAGATTCTATCACATGACCAGGCCCTGTCAACCTTTATTGAAAACCATCACCCCTAATATCTCGCCCCAATAAAATTTAGACGAACCAATCGGCATGCGGAACTGAAATGACGTGCAGACGTCTTTTGACATTCTCTAATATTTACCGATGGTGCGTTCAAGTCGTGTCGGAAAGACCGTACGTACGAGTTGAACGCGCACGGATGCCTCCGCTCGGTCGTAATTACGAGTGGGAAATTCAGGAAGAATGGTCCGCCCAAAATACGGTAGCTATTCTATAACGACGACATTATACGTTAGTTATTAAACGTTAGATATTATCAACAGGCGTACGATGGACTGTCAAAGCCAGCCTAACTCTTGACTAGGGCTGCAACAACTAATCGATAATAATCGATCGTTAAAATAATCGACAACGAATGTCATTAGCATTTTGGCATTAGGTTATTGAGTAAGAAACGTCATTACATTAGACGTTTTTTAAAACATTTTTAGAGTGCGTACAAGGAGTTTGCGAGACGGATCCTGCATGAAATTATACATTACATAATAGGGGGGGCACGGTGACTTTTGCCTCGCATCTCGGGATACGGGTTTGAATCCCGCCTCCGCCTTGTGTGTACGGAGTTTGCGTGTTCTCTCCGTACTTCGGGGGTTCCCTCCGCCATTCCAAAGACGTGCACTCTAGCCTGACTGGCATTACTAACTTGTCCATAGTGTGCGAATGGTTGTGCCCTGCGATGGGTTGGCACCCTGTCCAGGATGCCCCCTGGCTTGGGCCCCGTGTTCCCTGGGATAGGCTCCAGACTTTCCTCGTTCGACCCTGTGTAAGATAACCGGTATGGAAAATGGATGGATGGATGGATGGATGGATGGATGGATGGAGGGATATTTTATCTATTACATTATGTATATGTTATATACAAGCAGTGCCGGGAGTCAGTTCTAAGTGAAGACAGAATACATTTTAATCAACCGGAGCCTCAAAAAAAGGCCAAGGCTGTGAGGCCAGAATACAAATAAAGACATACACTGAGGGGAAATTGAAAAGCAAGACCGTGCATAATCTTTTACAAGACACCGAATGCCCGAGCATAAACACACACTCGTTTTAAAAGTGCAATGTGGGTGGTGTAAAAAGCATCATGTAGGAAGCAACTTGATTAACAATAACAGAATAATACAATAATGTGTACAAGATCCATAAAGTTATATATATATATATATATATATATATATATATATAT
>CM022759.1:1967500-1992500 GCA_012411365.1 Ameiurus melas
AATCAGAAGTCATTCAATTGTTTATAGGATAACTCGGATAACTGAACTATCATCCAAAGTGTTCAAAAGAATGCATCTAGTTTGTTTACATCTACTTCAAGCCAGTATTATTAGTATTTATGCTTCAAAATGCCCCCCCACCCCTAGCCTATTACAGATGAACTCCTCCTAGCAATAGAAATCCTCAGGAGCCGTGCCTGCCCTCTGGCTCTCTTTGTTTCTTAATAGTTAGATGCTCCAGGGTGACACCACATTTGGAGTGGTGTAATGCTTGGTCCGATCGAAAGAAAGCCCTTAAGGAGTCTCAGATTACGGTCATGACAACGATGCACCTGGTTCGAATACATCCGCTGCGCAAATCAGTTCCTCTCCTGCATAGATTGCAGTGTTTCGTGACCTCTAGTTTGGATTATTATCGAGAACCGTTGTCTGGCTGCTCTGCTGGTGCCTGAAGGAAAGCTTCAGTTAGTTCAGAATGTGTCCTTCCCAGGAGAAGAGCATATTACATCAAGAGTCTTATTAAAGCAACATCGGCTTCACTTTAAATTCTGCGTTAATTGAGTCCTGATGTTGATGCTTTAACTGTGCAGTATGGTGTAAATGGCGTATCTTGTCGATCTGCTGAAGCGGTATAGCCCTTCCCAAGCACATAGTCCACGTGAGGCGGTTAATCAAGAGAATTACTCACAGCCCAGTTCTAAGACTCTTACACTGCCTGCAATACTCCAGAGTAGTACTCCACGTACATTTGATGTGTTTTCCCATTTAACATATATTTGCTAATCATAGCCTATTCATAGTTCATAGCGCTAGCATTTTGTAGCAATTCTCGCCGATTCAGGGTTAGTTAGTTAGTTCATTAATGATTGTAGAATGATTCATTAATCCGTTTTTATTTCAGGGGAGCCTGGAGCCCATCCCAAGTGACTCGGGGACTCGGACAATTTAGAGATGTCGTTCGGCTTACAGTGCATGTCTTTGGACCGGGGGAGGGAACCAGAGTATAAGGAGTAAACTTCAAAAGCACAGGGAGAACACGCAAACTCCATGCACACGGGACGGAGGTGGGAATCAAACGCCCAACCCTGGAGGTGCGAGGCAAACGTGCTAACCACTAAGATATCAAGCTACACTGTTTAATGAATACCTTTGTTCATATTTTCTATATGTAACGGGAGAGTCTGGACAAAAATGCTATGAATTTGAATCGTTTATGAGTATTTATCAGTATGGCCCAACCCCATAATAGATAGGAAATAGATTATATTAGTTTATTTCGGAAGTAAGGGTCATTTTGAGATCCGTGCAATGGAGACACGTCGATATTTCGGCACGTTTGGGAGAAAAAGGCAAAACGTTTTTTGCTGTTTTAATTGAATTATGTATTATTATGGTTACCCGGTCCAGAGTGTAACCCCGCCTTGTACCCGATGCTCCCTGGGATTGGCTCCAGGTTCCCCGCGACCCTGAACACGGAGTAAGCGGTAGAAGATGGATGGATTATTATGGTTTGTGGTGGGAATTAAATCCTAATTATGCCAGTGGCTCACAAGCAAACACGGTCTTTGCAAGTGTCCATCCCTCGTGGCATTTAATTGGTCAGGAGTAGTCAAGGGCTCTACTCCCTCGTGCAGCCAGGCACTGGTGAAGTCTAGACTCTAGTGGTCTGGTCGTTCTGTTTAGAGACTGAACTCATTTGGATCTGAACAGCTGCCGTGCTCTCGGACCGACGCGGAACGTAATTCAATCGTCGTGTGAGAAGTCCCGTGTAGGCTTTGTGTGTGAATGTATTCACCCAGGGGAACACAGGACTGGCAATTCTCAAGTGTGTGAGACTTTGATTTGCTGAAAGGTCTTTGAACCTTTTATGCTTCCCAAAAGAATCACTCAAGCCTAATTATACCCTCTTTAAATATACGCATCGCCATCGCTTAAGCGAGCACCGATTATACGTGAGCCATCGCATCGCTTTTTCAAGGGTGTGGAGACAGATCCGTTATCGCTCGTTGGACGAAGGTAACAGCTTGTCGTGAACTCTTCCTGTCTTAAATGCCAGTAGGAAGCCGCACCAGATGTCCGTCGACTTAACATGAAGCGTACGAGGCACACGATTCTTGTCGTATACTCCTGCTCTGTTTACATGTCATCAAACGTAGTCTTATAGTTGCCACGTGTAGCATTAATTTTACACCCTTCTTCTGCGCATCGTTTGCCACAGGGCTTGGAGAAAGAAGAAAGAAAGAAAGAAAAAAAAAGCTTCACCAAAGGCTATGCCAAAGGGATTTCCACGTATCCAATGGGCATGAGTAGCAACAACAGAGTGTATCATTACCATACACATCTGAACGTAATGACATTTCACACACCATGTTTCTGGGGGCGGTGCACATCTTCTACCTAGCACAGCGCTCATAAATGGATTCACAGCTTCTCCCATTCTCTGAAAAGAGGAATTAGAGCAGCAGACCCTGGTGTTTACCACACTCTTCTTCTAGCTGCTCTCTCTCTCTCTCTCTCTCTCTCTTCTCTCTCTCTCTCTCTCTCTCTCTCTCTCTGTGACTGAGTTTAATGACAGCTGGGGATTGGGCTCGACCAGGCCCCTTTACAGCGCAAGCTAATTAGCAGGTTTTCTCCTGTCAGTGGTGCCACCAGATGGATTCCCAGGATGCAACCCACTAATGTCAGCGAGCAGGTCTTCACAGGTGGAGCTGCCTCTAAACAAGCTGCCTCATACTAGAGGTAGACACGTACCTTTCTCATGCCTGCTGAACTTACATACTACAGTGTTGCCCTGATTCTTGGCGAATGTTATTAGGAGTACACTGTCTATTCATTTTGGGTTAAGTGTAGAAGGAACATTTATAAGATAAGATAAGACTTTATTAATCCCCAGATGGAGAAATTAGGGAAATTAGGCTTGCAACCCAGAATCACAATCTCCGAAGTTACATGAAATGACACAGCAGCACAGTACTTTTCATTATATCATTCGACAAACTGCGATAACATAGTAGATTCCAAAAGTATTGGCACCCTAGAGATTTTGAAGACTGGAAAAAACATCATCTGTTCTTTTTCCTGTCATCGGCTGTCCAGTTCTGTAGCCTCAGATTCCTGCTCAGTTTTACCATGGAGCAAAATGTTTTGGGAGGTGTCCGTATTCAGCGTTGAATTTCTTTTTATATCACACTGCGCACTACGTCACACTAGTGGTTAATGGCTCATTAAAACGCAATGCTTTAAAAATTTGCAGGTCGGGTTTTTTTTTTTTTCCCTTACCCATTTCACTAGATTTAAATATTATAATTTTTTCGGACAGTTGCATGAAATCGTAACTATCAAAAAAGCTTTAGCTGTGCTGTTCGTTTTAACTTTGTAGAAATTATTATTATGGAGAGCTGTGCATTGTTTGCCCAGCAGGGGGCTCACACCAGTCTCGTTTCCCATTGTGATACATTATACTCTACATACAGAAACCTAACAGAGTCATGATTAATCTTATAACAGACCCGCGGTGATAAGTGAATTCATTTGTTTACAGTGATAAGTCAATTTCCATTCCGCTGGTAGAATGGAATGCCAGTGTACTGCAAGAAAGGGTTAATACGTCCTAAGTTTCGTTGTGTTTTGCGTTTTGAGGTGCTCTTATCAACAAGGCATTTCCACTCACAGGCCTGCTGACTGTTTATTGTTTTTCCAAACCATTCCGTGTAAACCCAAGGCACTGAGTGGAAATCCCAGGGAATCAGCAGCTTAAAAATGACTTCAACCACCCTGTCTGGCTCCGACAACAATTGAAGCTCTTGACCTGTATCTGCATGATTTTATTACGTTTTAAACTAAAAGTATTCAGTAGTTAAAACGCAGTTAAAACACCATTAAGCACAGTCATAGATCTTTTAAAAGACGCTGAAGAGTTGAGTAGTTTAAACATTAGCTATTAGGCACCATGCACAGTACTGTGCAAAATCTTAGGCGCCCGATTTTCTTCAGTTCGGACTTTGCTACAGATGTTTATTTCATGTACTATTGAATCAGTACAAAAACAAGTGCGACAGTCAAAGTCTTCAGAAGAACTTTAGTGTTCTGCGTCAGGGTCACGGGGGACCTGGAGCCTATCCCAGGGAGCGTCGGGCACAAGACGCGGTACACCCCGGACAGGGTGCCAGTCCAATCGCAGGGCACAATCACATACACTTTAGACACGCCAATCAGACTACCGTGCATGTCTTTGGACTGGGGGAGGAAACCGGAGTACCCGGAGGAAACCCCCACAGCACGGGGAGAACATGCAAACTCCGCACACACACGGCCCTTGGTGGGAATCGAACCCCGGACCCTGGAGGTGTGAGGCGAACGTGGTCACCACTAAATTTCGGGGAAAAAAAGCATTTCTTTGGAAATTTCTTTGGCCTAAGACTTTGGAAAATACTATACATGCACAACGAGCTGTTTCGTGGGGTTGCGTGAATGACTTTTTAAATACAGTTGGAATTGTACAATGGATCACATGGCAACTTTTTGACCTGTTTGAAGAGGGGGGAAAAAAACAAACACCCAAACCCAGGGTAAAATAAGGAGCTGGGTCACTGATGCTATGGGCTGGGGGTCCAGCTGATGTTCCACTAAGTAAGCTGGTTGCTTTTAGGAGCAGGTTAAGACTTGGTCAAAGGTGAATCTTTCAATGAAATGTGCAATGAGGTTGTAAACGCAATCTCAAGAAATAAAATAATAAGAAATAACGAAAACCAGAATTTTTACACAAATTGCACGATTGCAAAATGATTCAGAAGACCAATACATTTAAGTTTGAAATATTACTCACTGAATGTGTGATTCATTTTTATTCTAGTATCATTAGTTTATGCTAATTTCTGTAATAGGTGCCAATCATTATGCAGTGGACTTTTATATTAAATACATTTTCAGGTAGGTTCATTCTGTGGGTTTTTTTTTTTCCCCCTCTCCCTAAAATGTCATTACTTTAATGACTTTAATGACACAGAGTATGTTTATTCATGTCTTGCCTGCAAAATGCCATCGGTGTAAATGGAGGACGTGTTAATTGGACATAGTGTACCCTTTAGCATTGGACTAACCTTGAAGCCAACTACCTGCTTTTGAAAGATTTCTCACCTGGTGAAGGCAACAACAGAATGCAGATTGGCATTCACCTCCACAATGAAAGCTGTCCTTGGTGAAGGTCACTGTGTATATTTCAGAGTATGGAAGAGGAAAACCGCGGCAGTTGAAATCGTAAAGACAAGGTTCACGACACTGCAGCTGAATTTGGTAAAAAAAATAAAATAAAAGTTAAATAAATAATAAAACAACGTCACGAGTGACAACAAATCTTTATTGTTCGTATAGCAGATACATCGGCATTATCAGCATGCGCTAGTTATCATGGAGTCGGCTGTTATCAGAGATCACTGTCAGAGACGCATGAACGACTGATGCAAACGTAATGGGCAGCAGCTGTAGCTAGAGAGAATCCGCATGTGCACTGGAGGTCTTTATTAACTCCTGATGCGATTCTTGCTTAGGTCCAAATATAAAAACTCGATTCGGAAATCCCTTGGTGATTGTGGCAGTGATCTAGAAGATGATTAACTGGGAGGCGGGGTGATGGCTCCAGTTGTAAAGTGTAGATAAAAGTAAGGTTCAATTCCCCTTTAGTCAGCATTAAAATGAGTAAAGCAAAACTTCCTTTTGCTGAACTGGGACTATTCCAGACAGCTTAATAACCGAGCAGCTTCCGAGAGAGAACACATCGGCTAAATAAGACTTATAGTGCAGTGAGTGAGTTATAAAACCCATGAGAAGAACTCGGAGAACTCACGGAAAAGGAAAAAAAAACAACCGGAGAGCTTTAACTTTGCAATTACAAGCGATATTAAGCTGTGTAATAATTAGGATGTGTGTTAATACTATCAAATATGGGATTTAAATCAATATGTCCATATATACCAATTGATTTATGTAATAAAGTAACGTGTGGATATTCCTAACGAGTTTAAAGGAGGGTAAATGGATGGTCCATGTGAGCATGCTGGATTTAGGTAAAGAGAGGTAATGAGGGAAGTTAATAGAAATAGAAAGAGACCAAATCAATTATAGGCAAAATAATTGCTTTGAGCATGGAAGTAAAAAGAAAAGAGAGAGAGAAAAAAGAAAGAGGAACGCTAATACATCAATTCATCATGTCAAAAAAAAAATAATAATAATAATGATAAAAAATCCACAGATTCATTCATACAGCACCTCTGTTTAACCATCACGTAATGTAATTAAAGTAAGCACTCTACGCATTAGCAGTTGCACTAAACCCACACAAACGACCTCCCCCTGACCTCTACACAGTTTAATGGTTGAAAGCTAAAATGAGATCCTTGTTCACTGCTTCCAATGGTGGTAAGTCAATCGGTTGGATTGACTCGCAAGCACGAACGAGTTATATGCTCTCGAATTAGAATGTGTCATAAGCTGCCATGGCATCAAGCATCGTCGCAGCTATCATAGAAATTACACGCCGTGATCATGCAATATTCATGAGAGCACGTGGTATTTCCGTGATGTGGTTATGCAGTCTTGTGACGCAGAGTTGCTGTTTTTCTTTGCGTAGTTTACTCGAGCTCTCCGTGTTTTAATTTGATGTGATCATAGGTTTATGGGTATTTAAGGCAACAGTTAGGCTGAGTCTATATTCACGCTTCCCTATCACGCCACTAGACAAAAGTAAGTAAAATAGATGACAAGGATTTATGCAGGGAGAAATGATTTATAGGCTACAGTGCACGGAAATGCAGTATGACACAAGAACGGCAAGCACGGAGACTGCGAGGTGGGGAAATTTCTCCTGCATGTCTGAACGGCTCGCTGTGTTCAAATGGAAACTAAAGACCTATTCAAGAATCTAAACTAAACCTGCATCAAATATGTATGTATATATATATATATATATCTCAACTAGCAAACAAAATCATCTCTACCAGATCCGGGCTGATTTCGATGATCTTGAGGAAAGATTTTTCATGGAGACTACATTCTCAGAAGAGTTATTATTATCAGGAGATAGTGTCAGGAGTTTTGAATGCCAATGATGCCACAGCCAAGGGAGCAAAACTGGCCATGCTTTATGGGTGAGAAGGATCGCTTTACTCTTTCAGCCCTGTCAATCAGAGAAATACTAGCCGATCATGGTAGTCAGTACGCTGATGTATGCGTAGACTGCAAATAGCACTGTTCTCTTAGTGTGACGCAACAAGACCAGCAGTTCAAAAAGATTCGCTTGGCGGACTTCACATACGTTGGTAGACACCCTCCGTGGTTGGTAGACATCATATGATCGGAGAGAGCTCAACGCAACACTACTCCGATTCAAATGCATTCAACCAATGCTTGATCGGTATTAAGAAGTCCAGTGTGTAAAAGAAAACATTCACCACATCAGTACACCACTAGCACCAGTCTGGACTGTTGACTCTACATGGATTCCTGCTGTTGATATGCAAATACCGCATTCTGAGATGCTTTTCTGCTCACCACGGTTGTAAAGAGCGGTGATTGGAATTAACGTAGACCAGTCTGGCCTCGGACCTTGACAAATTTCAGACACCGACAAGGAATTTCAATCCACTGAGCATCATTAGTTTTTCATAGTGTCAAGTCTAGAGACTGGTGTGTGTGTGTGAAAGTTCCAATAGATCAGCTTCTGGAATATTTAAACCAGCCTGTCGGGCACCAACAACCATGCTAAAGTCATCGTAATGCAGTGATGTGAAGCTTTTGACCTGTACATGCACGATTAGATAAGAACATGGTACTAAAATGTACCTTCCTTTGTCGCTGAGGTATCTTGCATACATCGTACCTAGCAAGGTAGCGCCAAGACAAGTCATCATATCAGAACATAATCTGACAATTCTATCCATATTTGTTCGGATTCTTCCCTGTGCATGACATCATCCGTGCTTCGATTCTTTAGCAGGTAGACCAGGTTGCACAATTCCTGAATCAAACCCAGCTCATGATTTATGGTTCACTTGTTATTGTCCCATATCTCACCAAAATGAATCCTAGTAATGAAATGAATCATCCTTCAGTGATGCCACCCGAACTCAGACCTTGCTATTGAGGCAAGATGTAAGCTGTCCCTATCCCATCATCCATTCGAGCATGCGCTTGATTAGCGTCCGTGCACATCCATTTATCACCACCGGGCTCAGACGCCATGGTCCCTGCCGAGAAGCGGGACGTTCAGATAGACTTCTTGGCTTAATTTCTCCAGGAACAGAAGTGGCAGCCTATCCCACCTGCGATGCCTCCATCTGCTCCTTTTGTCACAGTAGAGTGCAAGTGCCAAGCAGGGCTAATACAACACAGGCAAGTCAGGATGCATGCAGTCACCTGTGCACTTTTTACTACTTATTCAGGCTGCAATGAAATCACCATGTAGTCTGGGTCATGGAAGACTGATTCTGATTCACTGATTCATCACCAAACATAATGCGAACGCACACACGCACACACACACACACAAATGCTATATATATATATATATATATATATATATATATATATATATATATATATATATATATATATATATATATATATATAGGCTGAGGTCAAACCCCTGGCTGAATAAAATGCTATTGAGTAACACCAGCATTATACTGTAAGATAGTAAAATTTCCATACCTATATGGAAACATTGGTCACTTTATTAGGAATACCATACTGACACTGGGTAGCATATCTCCAACACCCCTACTCTCCCACCAACATCCACCGCCCGCCAGACCCCATCTGCCCTTCCCTGAAACTGCCCCCCACCAGACCAACTGCCCCAGAAACCCCCACCTCCCAGCTCAGTTTGCTTTGAAAACAGCCTCCACTCTTCATAGCATGTATTCCAAAAGGTTTTTGATGTGGTGCCACTGAACTCAATATCATGCTGATGGAACCAGTTTGAGACAACTTGTGGTTTATGACATATCGCATTTTCCAGAATATAAGATAAGCCATAACATATGCCATAAGAAATAAGAAATAGCCATAATACGGTGTGAAAATTGGGTAATGAGTAAAAGTATACACATAGTAAGCAACAGTACTCAAACGCATTTAAACAATGCTTGATTGGTATTCAAGGGCCCAGAGGTTGCCAAGAAAACAGTTCCTACTGCTCTTGTACTCCAGCTGCCTCAAGTTTCAATTTGTGCATTCTGACATGCTTTTCAGCTCACCACGGTTGTAAAGAGTGCGTATTTAAATTACTGTAGATTACCATAGACCAGTCTGGCAGACTGCCAGTCCAAAGACATACATGGTAGGCTGATTGGCGTGTCTAAATTGTCCGTAGTGTATGAATGGGTGTGTGAGTGTGTATGTGATTGGACTGGCACCCTGTCCAGGGTGTACCCCGCCTTGTGCGCGATGCTCCCTGGGATAGACTCCAGGTTCCCCCGCGACCCTAAAGAAGGAGTAAGCGGTAGAAGATGGATGGATGGATGGACATTTCCCCCTGATCTGACGTTTAATATGAACATTATGTGAAGCTATTGTGTTATTATTACCTACTAAAGTGCCTTGTAAGCACGTTTCTTTAAAAAACGAAAATGCATACGACACTATCATTTCTTAAATATTGTCTGGGAAACTGGAGCATGTTCCCTGCTGCACTTAAACCTTGCAGAATTGTGTATTCAGACATATCGCAGATGACATATTGTACTGGGTTTGTGTTGTTTATGCCTGTATTACTGGAGAGACTCCTTCTGTTTGTGATGCGCTTTCTGTATTTGAACTAGTCACTCAGTGAAAGTACCGCTCAGCCGTCTCCCTGTTGCAGCTCCTACTTATTCTCACCTACTTCAAACACCCCCGCCAGCTTGGATATCAACTTGCCTCTACTCGCACCTTCTTTCCGCGCCGAATATGAATATGGTGAGTTGATGAAAATCTCGGTGGTGACATAAAAAAGGTAATCTCTCACATTATGAACGAGAAAACCAGGCAGGATACTGTGCCGGAGGACACGCAATCTTCGTAAAAATTGTGTCCTATATAAAAGCTCCAGAGCATGATCAGTGTTCAATATAAAATCATTTCTTGTCCAGCCACGTCCCCGATGCTGGTGGCGAAGTTTCTCAGGTAGCCAACTCTTGAGCAATACGCTTCTGAATGCGCAACAATGGTGATAAAGTAAGGAGGAAGGACATATTTCTCTTCATAGCCTGATAAATAATGCACATGAATCACATGAATAATTGTTTATCCCTTAATGGATATTGTATGCTCAGAAAAGATTTCCAGACCCAGCTTCAAAACTCACCATGCGGAATGGCGCGTGACTACATGGCAGTGATTTTAAGAGGCGAGTAGGAGAAACGCACTTGGGAGTGACAGTGTGTGTCAAAGCTTTTATTTTTCTTTCCCTTACTGAGATTGACATGAGAATACTGTACATAGTCACGATAGACTTCCCAATACAGTGCCACGTCAAACCCATTCCGAAGGGACTCCAATGGCTAAGGCAGTCTCTTTAAACCTCGGCCAGAACTAAATATCCCAATAACACCATGCATCCTAGCTGGATGCTACAGTAGGCTGCTATGGCATTCCCGCTCTAATGAGAATGTCCATAACTCAGACAGTGATGGATTTTTTAATAACAGTCCTGTCTTGCGGCATTTGCCATTCTATATTCTTCCATCTTGCCCCTGTATTATTAAAACTAAACTGCGTCTTGTCATGTGGAAAAATACATGCGAAATGAAAACACCAGAGGAACGAGGCCGAGCATTTGTTGCGCCATAAAAGGAGATAAGTGCTATAAGTGATTATGTCCTGTTTAAGACAATGTGAGCCCGTGATTTTTTTTTGTCGGTATGTAAGCATGCAACGTGTCGAAAGCTCAAACGATTGCGCGTCGTCAGATGCACTTGGATATGATTAGACCTGAATGCGTATTGTGTGATGAGATGCAAATCTACGGTAGGGAATAGAAGGAAGGGCAAGCCACATGATGCTACTTGCCTCCACTGTCCTTCCATACAATATGCATATACTATCAAAGGGTGAAAATCAAGCATGAAAGTTTAACGGAGGCAGAGAACGGAGGGCGGCATATAAAGTGAGGTGATTTCGCTCGAGGGGGTACAGAGTTGTTTTAGAAGAGCGTAGCGAAGGGAAACCTGGAGAAGTAACAAGAACAATAGCTAAAGGTCCTGCGATTACACGCTCTAATTTAACAGATGCAAACTGTTCTGATGCAAAATTGACATGCAACACGAGCCTCAGTTAAAGAAATGCTGCTTTATATGCGTTTCAATTCAGCTTTGATGTTGACGGCAGAGAAAGAAATGGTCGAACCTTACAAAAAAAAAAAAATGATTTTATATATTGACAGACATTTTTATCGAAAAAGACTTACCAAGGAGGCAGAATCCAATCCAATCATATACACGATGCAATACGCTGCAAGGCTACTACCAGAAGTTTCTACCAGAACACACACACACACACACACACACACAAGACTATAACTTGCAATAGAGTGCCGAGTAATCCATATAACCACAAGCAGCAAGAGTCATCAATCATATCCACACCTAACAGCACAGCAAAAGAGAAAACATTCATAGCACGTTTGCTTTGCACCTCCGGGGTTAGCTTCAGCTTTGTGCGTGTGGAGTTTTGCATGTTCTCCCCATGCTTTGGGGGCTTCCTCTGGTTTCCTTCTCCATTCCAAAGGTATGTTTTGTAGGCTGACTGGCATTTCCAAATTGTCCATAGTGTGTGAATAGGTGTGTGAATCATTGTGCGATTTTGCCCAGCAATGGCTTGGCACTCATTACAGGGAGTCCCTGAGATAGTCTCCAGACTCCCCTGTGACCCTGTGTATGATAAGCGGTATGGGAAATAGATGGATGGATGGATGGATGGATATTCACTGGATGCAAGAAACTTTCCTGCATACAACTAAATATGCAGCCATGTTCTTTATTTCTTTATTTTTCTTTCCGTCCATTTTCAGAGGCTGCTTTCTGAGACCTCAACTCAGCTAAAAGCTTTTCAAAATGAAAAAAAAAAGTGACCAGAGGTCTGCATGCACAGCCATATCCAAGGTCAAACTAACCTCCAGAGCAAATTAAGGGTCTGATGAAACCTTTATTAGACGGAAGATCTCACGTTGATCCAATAATAATAATAAAAAAAAAGGCTTCTGACTTTATGAATCCCATTTAACACAAAGCATACACAGCATTGTTTCCAATCTAGGAGTAATTAAGAATTAATATCCTCTCAATTAAATTCATTATGGTGGCCCTGCTGGTATGTCGAGTCAAATGAAGACAGTAATGACCACTTGGGCAGACTGTTATTATAAAAGGTTATATTTCTATTGCCTTTGACAATGATGCAATGCACACCATCACTGATGTAAAGTTCAGGTCCTGCCCACGTGAAAGCCTATTTTAAAACCAGCTTGCCCCCTGATTTACCTTCACAAACGCACACAGCATCCTTTCCAGGGCCGGTGTTGCTAGGCAACTGAAGACACTCAGGCTGGACGACCTGGAATTATTCTCTGATTTGGGAGAACATGCCGTTCGGCACATAATAAAAGCCAGAGGAGAAAATGAACACAATCGAAATTAGTAATCGCAAACTGCATATTTATTGTTGTGTGGAAATGCGGGTCAATGCTACGTATTTATGCAGCACAGTGCTGCACAAATACACCTACCACGATTTTAAGTCGCCGGTCGCTGTACTATGAAGTCGCCAGCAGGCGTTCCTATTACTGGTTGCCACGGTAACATGGGTGGCGCAACTAACATTCTACTTTTGACAACAAACCGGTTTTCTTGCTGCTACAATAAAACATTTCTGGACGTTAGAGCGATCTTACATAAAATAAAATTCACCAGTGGATATATGCATCATATCCTACGAGATGAAGGAGAAACAGTGTGTGCTCGTTGCCATTGGACCATAGCACTGTGTTTCCTGGTTGAAGTGTCTGGCTTGGTACTGCTTGCTCCCAGGCGCCGAAGCAGGGACAAGCCGGACACTCCCACCAAGATAGGAGCTACACTGGGGTTTTGCTCAACTGCAACAAAAAGTGAGCGTGTTTCATTATGATTTCTTGGATTTTTTTTTATTTATTTTCTCCTTTAAACCCGCTAAGATCCTAAGCTAAGCTAAGCTAAGCTAATTGGCTACGGCCATAATGGCGCTGCTTCTGCCAGTGAGCACGAGTGGCTACGGATCACGTGCACTCTACCGCCTTCACTCCCATTGGTAGTCGCCGCACCAACTCGCTCCAAATTTGCATAATGTCACATTTTTCTCAACTTTCAAAGTTGCTGGACACGCCCACATCTAGTCACCGACGGTCGCCGTCGCTCACGTCTCTGGCTCTCGTTGAAACGGAACAGTCTCCGGTCGCTTTGTCACTGCGATTCGCTGTATGTGTGAACAAACCTTGACAATTAACTGTCTCACACACCGCGCTCTTTTGAAAGAGAATTCCAGAAGCATATATCTCTCACACATGAGAAATGAAGGACAGCACTTCCATTATGTGCGGCAAGGCGTAGGGATCAAAGCTTTAACAGTCAAAGCTTGAAGGGATGATCATCTCTAAGAGAATCCATTAAGGAGAAAACAAGTCAATTCAGCAGGACATGTCATTTGGCTTTTCCATTGTAGATTCTTTGCTAGTAGTATTAATATAGAATAGCGCATGTAGCATAGCGCAGATACAAAAATAAAAGCTAACGATGGGAGCACGGTGGCTCAGTGGTTAGCACGTTCGGACTCACAGCTCCAGGGTCCGGGGTTCGATTCCCTGGGTGTTTGTGTGTGGAGTTTGCATGTTCTCCTTGTGCTGCGGGGGTTTCCTCCCTGATTGGCGTGTGTGTATGTGATTGTGCCTTGCGATGGATTGGGACCCTTTCCAGATTATACTCTGCCTAGTGCACCCTGCGATTGGCTCCGGGTTCCCCCACAACCCTGAAGAAGGAGTAGAAGATGGATGGATGGATGCTTCACTTATAGTTTACATTTTGCCGGACGTATATAAGGGATTAAACATGGAATGGAAAACAATCCAGTTCGGGAATATTTCTCACCACCCCCGCCATGTGTTCATCCTGTAACAGCACACCTCGTTGTGCTTCACCACATGAAAAAATGCTGTCGTATACTTCAGTATTTACTGAAATAAATCGTAGTATAATGTCGTACGATACAGTATTCACTACACTACAGTTCATATACACTACAGCATACTGTAGAAATGACTATAGTGAATTGATCAGCTGTAGTAAATGCTGTAGTAACACTTAAGAATGTACTACAGTAATCTGTAATAGATTGTGTTATACTGTAGAATATTATAGTCTTGACTGCACTTTATAATACAGCATACTGTAGGCAATTGATAAACAGTGTTACTCTCGAATACTATGAGATACTACCGTGTGTTTCTAGTGTTCCTAATAATGTACTACAAAAGTTTACAACATTATAGTACAGTATAGTACAATTGTAGAGAATGACTGCAGTTCTTTCTTTTCTATATTACTATCGTAGAGTTACCACAGGAAAAGACCATACATCACTGCAATTTAATCATCTTTATCTATCTATTTATCGCTGCTATTCGTCTATCAGTATCATTATCTGTCTACATATGACTGCAGTTTAAGTCTCTTTACTATAGTAGGGTTCAAAAACACTACAGTATGTACTACAGGAACTCAGCTACTTTTTCTATTGTAAATGTGCTCTAAAATACTACAGTCATATTTATTTATTTTTTCATGTGGGTTCCTCCTTCCATAATCTGTACATTACGGTGCTTCTGATTACAGTTGGCTACGTTAGAAAATCTGGGACAGTTGTTCTGGGACACTTCTCTTAACGTTGATCATCTCAAAGCGCATTTGTTTTTCTGTAGCAAACACAATATTGCTTTCTTCAACATGGCCATGGAATAAAACCCATTTAAAAGATAAGGCAGACTTTTGGTTTATTACATTCTGAACTACCTCAACAAAATGTCAATTTATTAATCAGAGCGCTAATGCAATTCTTCCACTGACCTCCGTTTAGCCCCTGCTCTCTGCATGGAGGCTGGTCCTGAAGGAGGGTTCTCTGGCAGGTTTTGGAAAAGGGTATTTTAGAACGAATTATATTATACATAATTTGTGAAGAAATCAAAGCAACGTTATTCGCACACGTAATATTTTCGTTTTGTTTTCGTTTCGACAACACTCATCAGAGGGGCATCGTTAATTCTTCATCAAAGTCTTCAAAAGAGAACGGGCAAAGCCTCCTCATGGTTGGACAAAATACTAGCCTTGTTATTTTTTTTTTTTTTGATGTGTAGTTCCACAGTACACGGTACACAAGTACTTTCAACAAGCAGAAAAACAAAAAATACTCCTTATATATGTTTGCAGAATTAAAGGTTTGGTATAGTTCTGTGTAAACTTAATGCACTTCATGCTGGTGAGAGACGCCTTGATGCTATAACTCTGGTGCATGCTTCTAAATGTTGCGTTACACATACCACAGTGCAAAATGAAGGTTAGGAGAACAAAATTTTAGATGATCTTTTCAGAATCAGGAACACACAGGTATGCGGAAACATGGATGAAACTAAAAGAAACGCCACTGCAAAGTTCTCATATGAATCTTCCATCCATCCGTCTTCTACTGCTTCCTCCTTCTTCAGGGTCACGGTTGAACCTGGAGTCTATCCCAGGGAGCGTCGGGCACAAGGCGGGGTACACCCTGGACAGGGTGCCAGTCCATCGCAGGGTACAATCACATACACACTCACACACCCATTCATACACTACGGACACTTTAGACACGCCCACTCAGACTACCGTGCATGTCTTTGGACTTTTTTTTTTTTGCCTTTTCTTAAATGAAGGCTGAACTTCAGTGTCAGTTTGTAAATGACATGAAATGACATTAAACTGAAAACACTGGAACTGAAATGGGAGTGGAGGAAGAAATAAGTCAACATCACCCTCTGGTGTTGAACGTAAGATAGTGTCATGTCTTCCGTCACCTAATTGCCTCATATTGAATGCTGTAGCCAAAATCCCTTTCCATCTTCACTGAAATCAGTTTTAAACTGGATTTTCTTTCTTTTTTATTTTTTCTTTCTGGCAAGTAATGGGCTTTAGCACCATTACTGAATCAAACAGCTTTCTGCCTTCCTCAGCTGAGACAAAGATAAGAGCTTCTGGTTGATAGATAACCTGACAAAAAGGATAGTCAAAGAAAGCTTTGAAAAGATACAGCCTTTGTTGTTGGCTGCTATCTTTGATATTATTGAATGGAATAGATTCTGACTCAGAAGGGAATGCGCTTTTGGCTTTTACTTTTTGCCCGGAGATAAAATATACTGTTTTTGTCTTTGCTTTAAAACGATTCAATCAGTAGACTGGTTAACTTTAATTAAGCAAAAACCATGCCCAGGCCATCCACCTAAAAGATATGATAACCCTCCTAACCCCTAACCTTAACATTTGTGGACGTTTTTTTTTCCCTCATGGTATGAACTCTTAGGAATTTGTAAGTACCAAAACATGAACTAAAACATCATCAGGTTTTCACACAAATCCTAAAAGTAGACCCAGAGAAGCTAATTAAACAAACGAGTCAAAAATATTATACTTGGTATAAAAATGATCCAATATTTCATATGTGTGAGTGGTAAAAAGCATGTGATTCTTCAAGATTAGAAGTTAATTTGAAGGTGAAATTAGTTTCAGGTGTTTTCAGGATCGATTAAAGTCTGATCTTCACATGTTTGTGGAAGTGCGTCATGGCATGAACAAAGCAGATTTCTGAAGACCTCAGAAAAAACAGCTGTTGATGCTGACAGGCTGGAAAAATGGACAAAACCATCTCTAAAGAGTTTGGAGCCACAGTCAGAGAGATTGTGGACAAATTGAGGAAATTCATAACGATTGTTCCCCTCCCCTGGAGTGGTCGACCAACAAAGATCACTCCAAGAGCAAGACGTGTAATAGTCCACAAGTCACAAAGGAACCCAAGGTAATTTCTAAGCAACTAAAGGTCTCTCTCACATTGGTTAATGTTAATGTTCGTGAGTCCACCTTCAGGAGGACATTGAACAACAATTATACAACAATGGTGTGCATAGCAGGGTTACAAGGAGAAAGTCACTGCTCTCCAAATAATAACAATGTCGCCTGTCTGAAGTTTGCTAAAGATCACATGGATAAGCCAGAAGGCTGTTGGAAAAATGTTTTGTGGATGGATGAAACCAAAACAGAACTGTTTGGTTTAAATTGGAAGCATTAGGATTGGAGAAAGGAAAACACTGCATTCCAGCATAAGAAGCTTATCTCATCTGTGAAACATGGTGGTGGCAGTATCATGGTTTGGGCCTGTTTTGCTGCATCTGGGCCAGGATGACTTGCCATCACTGATGGGACAATGAATTCTGATTATACCCGCAAATTCTAAAGGAAAATATCAGGACATCTGTCCGTGAACTGAATCTCAAGAGAAAGTTGGTCATGCAGCAAGACAATAACGCTAAGCACACAAGTCGTTCTACCAAAGAACGGTGAAAGAAAAATAAAGTTAATGTTTTGGAACGGCCAAATCAAAGTCCTGACCTTCATCCAATAGAAATGTTGTGGCGGGACTGATCAACAGTTACCGCAGACGTTTAGCTACAGTTTTTGCTGCACAAGGGGGTCACACCAGATACCGAAATCAAAGGTTCACATACTTTTACCACTCGCAGATGTGTAATACTGGATCGTTTTCCTCAATAAATTAATGACCAAGTACAATATTTTTCATATTAATGCAGATATATACTGAAGAAATTTCTAAAGAGTTCACACACTTCAACACTTTGAACCCTTTGTCACTTTCCTCAAACCATTCCTGAGCAATTTTTGCAGTTTCCCATGGCACACTATCCTGCTGAAAGAGGCCACTGCCATTAGAGAATACCATTGCTATGAAGGGTTGTACTTGGTCTGTTGTTTCGGTAGGTGGTACGTGACAAATTAACGTCTACATTCCCAGCAGAACATTGCCCAGAGCATCACCCTACCTCTGCCAGCTTGCCTTCTTTCCATAGTGCATCCTGGTGCCATCTCTTCCCCAGGAAATTCGACGCACATGCACCCAGCCGTCCACATGATGTAAGAGAAAACATGATTCATCAGAACATGTCACCTTCTTCCAGTGCTCCATGGTCCGGTTCTGATGCTCGCGTGCTAATTGTAGGCCCTTTTGGCAGTGAACAGGGGTCAGCATGGGCACTGAGACGATCTGCGTCTACGCAGCCCCATATGCAGCAAGCTATGATGCACTTTGTGTCCTGACGCCTTTCTATCATAGCCAGCATGGACGTTTTCAGCAATTTGTTCTACAGTGGGATCGGACCAAACAAGCTAGCCTTCACTCCTCATGTGCATCTTGGGTGCCCAAGACCCTGTTTGCTAGTTCACCGGTTGTCCTTCACTGGTTTGTTAATCGCCAACCTCTACAGACTGGGAACACCCCAAAAATACCTGCCACTCTGGAGATTCTCTGACCCAGTTGCTTAGCCATCAAAATTTGGCCACTCAGATCCTTACACTTGCCCATGCTTCCTGCTTCCAACAAATCACCTCCGAGAACCAACTATTCACTTACTGCCTAATATATCTCACTGCTTGACAGGTGCCATTGTAATGAGATAATCAATGCCATTAAATAAAACAGTACCGATTGATATGTACTCTATTATAAGACATTAAGAACCCATCTACAACATGCTGAGGAATTTTGAGAAACCACTGCCATTTTCATTAACAATTCTGTTTCTTAGGCAGGTCTCAGGTTTGAATTGAGTTGGTATTTGTTGTCTGCGTAAAGCTTTCTCACGTTTCGTAATGTTAAACTGGCACAGCTGGATCTTTTGATCAGTTTGTGTTAAACTGCTGCGCAATTAGAACTTCTGGGAAATTGCAAGGTTAATTAAACTTCAAGCTAAGACACTTAAAGCAAAACATTACATTTGCGTTTGTAACGCGGTCTCTTTTTTTCTTTAGTATTTGCAGAATTACAATTATTAATGCCTAATTGGATTTATGCTTGAGCTCTTTTTGTCAGCATTACCGAGCAGACTGACTGCTGATTAGAGTAAATGGAGCAATTTTGCATTCTATTAAGTAGGCCAAATTAGAAGCATGTCAATACCCCCCACACTTTACAGAAAAGGCTTGATGAATTCTAAAGCTTTTATTTCTGTGGGAAAATACGTGCCGTGTGTGTCTGTATCGTTTTAGTCAAAACAACTGTACACCGAAACACCAAATCTGCATGACGTACTTTTTCACTTAAAAATGAACCCCATGTTGTCAATATCAGGACACTGGTAACACTTAAACCTTCTCTTGTCGCCGATGTATTCGATTGGACTGACTTGAGGAATACTGTTCAAAGTCAGCAAACGGTTTGAAGACTTCGGTTATCGTCGAAAATGTTCAAATTCTAATGAAATAAAGATTCGTGTCCAGGTTAGCTCATGTTATCTAACTAACTAGCTTTTGCAGTAAAATTCTGAACATTTACAACTGTCGGTAGATTTCGCCTTGACCGTCATGCTCGTATTCCTGATATAATGAATTGTTCATTGTCATTGTTTTAGAGTGTTTTGGGTGTTTTTCTCACACTCAAAGCTAGATGAAAAAGTGTTAGAAATGTATTAGCGTACGCATGCTAATAAACAGTTAGGCTCCCATTTTCATTAGAAGAGATGACGCGGGGTTAATTATATTCCTCCGCTTTTTCATCACCCTTTGAAAACGTGGTTTTGACTGAAACTGGAAGGTCATGTCTTTAAATGCAAAACAGGTGAGTACAACGTCTACACGACTGTGCAGTAAACCAACGACAAGACAGGAGTAGAGACAGGACTCAAAACAGAATGCACTTGGACAGTGATCGAAGAAAAACAACAACGTGGAAGTGCGGTTTGCGCTGGGAGTCATGGCTGAATCACATGACAATATCCTCGCTGAGTACAAATAACACATTTATTACCTTGTGACTGTGTCTTCACATGAGTAGTCTATAAAAGACCACGCATGTCCTCTGGCCATTCTCACCAACCATGGTGCCATGGTGGTCCTCCACTCATAGAACCATAAGTTTGTTAGGTTATGCACCAGTGAGGCGTATGGTGAATGGTTGGTAACACACTGGCAGACAATATCAGATGCCACTTATAATTAGTGCCAATACTACACCGATTTCTACTGAGGATAAGTATCATACAAAGTGCTGATACTGTTCTCAGTTGTATCTGAGAACAACTGAAACTGCGTCTCTTTTACGTGTGCGATCACTCCCTTTACCAAATGGCACCTTTATGTTGCTCCCAAAAGCATGTACATACAGAGGTAGTCAGTGACTGGCAGTCACTTCTTTATAGAACTTATGAGCCCTAGCTGGAAACAGAACGGACCTGGTTCTTCGCTAAAACAGCAGAAAGATTGATCGGTTTATTTATATGCTGTGGAGCCGAGATCTTTGGCAGGAATGGTGGGCGGGCTCGTTTGAACTCAGATCCCCAACATAGACAATGCATGCTGAGTGATAATGCCTGCAATTCACTGACTTCATCTGGCTGTACTGATGGCCAGCAACAAACCTGTCTTAACTGAAAGCCATTTTATTCGTACATCTTCCATTGGCTCATTGCAAGTTACACAAACCGCTTAGCACTTTACATCCAGATCGCACTGAGGGACCACTGTATGGAGTTTACAGATGTTGTGCACCATTAAGGAAAGTGTCTCAAGAGGGACATCTGTTTACCACACAGCCAAGCATAACGATTTTGATATCAATGGATGGGAAATCCCTGATGAAAAATAATAACATCTAAATAATTGAAAGGCTGATTGGCGTGTCTAAAGTGTCCGTAGTGTATGAATGGGTGAATGGATTGTGTGCCCTGCGATGGACTGGCACTCTGTCCAGGGTGTACCCTGCCCGATGTTCCCTGGGATAGGCTCCAGGTTCCCCGTGACCCTGAAAAGGAGTAAGCGGTAGAAGATGGATGGATGGATGGATGGATAGATAATCAAAATTAAATCTAAAAAAATTATAACATTCTAATGGTTAATTAATTCTAATTATGCTTCATTTTGTGCCTATTGTTATAGGGAAACTTTTTTAACAATGGATGTTGTTTAATTCTATTTGCTTTGGGGGGAAAAAATCATGTAAAAGTTATGTTTGCAAAAATATCCATGTGCATTTGGACAGGGCCTGAGCGAGCACAAAGCTCCCAATATTCTTAAGCTGAGCCCCTGTGTAACTGAATCCCTCAGTCACCTTCTTGAGCACCACCACAGTGAACGCCGGTGCCCCCTATTGCTGTTCGTGTTGCTGATGCAAAATTGTCCTGCACATCATCAAGCTTTGCTCGTGACAATACAATGCTGGGCTTCTTTGTCAGCTACAGCAACAGGTCAGCATACATATAGGATGTGTGGCTTGAGGGCTGGTGTAGAAGCAACAATTTGTCTCTAAATGTAGGCAGAACTAAAGAGATTATTGTTGAACTCAGGAGGACCTGTAGAGATTCTCTATCTCAAGGGACCTCGTTTAGGATGTTGAGTTCTTCCAGTCCAACCTCGTCAAAGTATGTGTTCACGGACCTTGCTTTGTGCACAGGAGCATTGTCATACTGGAACAGGTTTAGGCTCGGCCCATTAATTGATTGATTGATTAATGGGTAGATAATAGATAGATAGATAGATAGATAGATAGATAGATAGATAGATAGATAGATAGATAGATAGATAGATAGATAGATAGATAGATAGATAGATAGATAGATAGATAGATAGATAGATAGATAGATAGATAGATAGAGCTCTGAATGAAGCCTTTGTTTGAGCTCTTGGTTTCATTTTTAAAGACTGCATTTGTTGTTAAAAGGATAAACCAACACAAAGACCACAAAGCTGCCTATGTGAGAAAAGTAAGCCATTTTGAAACTTAGAAAAGAAGGAAAGATGGGCCATTTGGCATAGCCAATACAACCATTTGGAATATTTTGAAAAAGAAAGGAACCACTGGTGTACTAACAGCCAGACATGAAACAGGTCAGCTGAGGAAAACAACAACTGTTGATGACAGAAACATTGTGGGAGCTGTGAATAAAAACCCCAAAACAATAGTCAGAGACATCACCAACTTTATTCTGTTTATAAAAGTTGCTTTCTCAAAGCACTTTACAGTGAGCCACAAAAGTTCTGGAACCAAGATGAACCAAAGTGATGGAGTAAGATTCCAAACATAGGAGCTCATCAGTCAAGCATGGTGGAGGTAGTGTCATGGCTTGGGCTTGTATGGCTAGTTCTGGAACAGGCTCACTTTATTGATGATGGAATTCAGGATGGTAGCAGCCGAATGAATTCAGAAACATCCTGTCTGCTAATTTACAAAGACAGGCATCCGATATAACTGGCAGGAACTTCATCATGCAACAAGACACTGACCCAGAAGACACTGCAAACACAGCAAAGGACTTCATCAGTGGAAAAATGTGAAAGTTTTATAATAGTTATAATATAATACAAGTTTTACAATAGTTTTACAAACGTCAATCACCAAACCTTAACCCAATAGAGCAGCATTTCACCTCCTGAAGAGGAGACTAAACGGAGCACGTTGCATGCATAGCTGATATAAGATTTACGTCTGAAACATCCCGTTTCTCTGGCAATTTTCATACCTATGCATTTATTACAGTTACACCTTGGGTTCTTCTTAAGAACGTTCTTCAGATGAAATGGTATCACAAGTGCAAAAGTCGAAGATCCACTTGCGAGAGCTTAATTCAAAATAAAAAGAAATAAACTGTTACTTCTAGAGTGTGGTTAGCAGAAGGGTCTACTGGAGTCCAGCCATCTTCTAAAGAATGTGAAGGCACTGGCAGGGGTGCACAAATCATTAGCCTGGCCACTTGTGACAGGCAGAGCAGTCACACAGCGTGCTAGCACAGCGCACAGTCACGACACAGTCACAACACAGACACAACAACTTGGTGGTGGCTCAAACGCAATATGCTTATACAGAAACTCTGTTAGAAGCGCATCATAACATGGCTGCACACCGCTGACCCTTCCCGAGGAATTCATATAATAGTTGCTTCCTCTGTGATAATCAACTACTATGTTATTACTTTATGTTAGCTATCACTTATTACAAAGACAATTATTGTAGGTTTCTGGGCAACCTAAACCTGACAGCACAGACGGTTTCACTTGTCCCGTGGGCTAGCGGGAGGTGGCACCATTCCAGGTGGCAGGAATCCGATCCTAAATGAAATTCTACTTACCATACATTCGATGATTTATAACCGTTCGTGCTGTAGCACACATAACAGACACCAGAGGTCAGGATAGATCTACATTTTAGCCCATGTATATTTTCCTCACCCGAACCGCATATTGCATTGGAATTGAAATAACAGAGAATTGGAAGCACAAATTGGTTTGCCAAGAATAGATGATGGACAACGCAATCAAGTAACCTCTTAAGGTTTAGTATTGTGTGTATATATATATATATATATATATATATATATATATATATATATATATATATATATATATATATATATATATATATATATATATATATAATTTTTTATTTTTTTTTATATTTATAAATATATATCACAGTAATCATGGGATTACCATATACAAAAAGTATATAAAATATATTATATATAGTAGTTAAATTAATTAAACTACACTAGATTTACCTACATGACATAAGAGTAATAGGTATTTTTTAATATTATTTATTTGTTTGTTTGTTTACTTACTTACATGCAGTCTAGCTCTATTGCGGGTATGTACAAAGAGTAGTGTGTGGATATTAAAGTATGTACTCACCAATATATTGTCAAAGGAAATCAAAATATAGGCCACATTGTGGCCTTAGTGAGCAATCGGCGCTCTCCAGTCGGCAGTCGATCGTTATGTGTGAACAACTCAGAGGCATCGGCGACGCCACACAGATATTTGGCATGTGAATATCTGGAGCTGTCCGACGATTCACATCCTGTGGTGTGAAAAGTGCCGCCACTGGAAGTTATTGCGGTGACGAGCTACAGCCGGTGAGAGAGCAAGGCATGGGGTGAGGGCACCGTGAGGAAGGGAAACCCGCGAAACCTATTTACTCACCTCCAACTCTCTCTGTAGCACACACCATCCCTGCTGCCCACGTGTGCTGATCCATTCTTTCACCAACTTTTTTTGGTCTTTTCGTTTCTTCAGCCCAAATCGTCGTGCAAACATCTCGCACCGCTTGTCGCCGTCCTATGTACCTTTAGCCCACTTCCATGAAAAATAAAATACATGCTATTGGCATTTGACCATTAACATGTCTCTTCTTCATAGCAGCTGATGGCTGTAATATGTGACAAATCTCTGATCCAACACTCCTGGACAGTTTAGTCTCTGTGTGAGATTATTGATGCAGATGTTTGGGATCCACGTGAATCTCTCTGATGAACATTCATGTACTTTGGAAGCAGTGGGCAGGGAGTTAGCAGTTCCTCATGATTAAAGTACATAGCTGCACCATGAGGCATAGTAAACTTTTTAATAGTGCACAATAAACTCTAATAAGCCTCTTGAGGAAGAACATATGAAATAAGAAAAGGAAATGATCTTCCTTCGTGCACCATTTTTTATGCTGCGAATATGCAGTACAATATTTCTGTCATCATAAATGCATTTATTTTGTATTCTGTATTTATATATATATATATATATATATATATATGGAATTGATTATAAGTTAACGGTTAGTGATATGGATGCCATATACAAGTGATCTGCATACCTTGAGCTGTACATATACCTCTTAGGTAAAGGATTAATCATCATTAGGTAAAGGT
>CM022759.1:1997500-2052500 GCA_012411365.1 Ameiurus melas
AAGTCATCGTGTTTATGGTAGAGCTCGTTGACCTGTTTCAGTGAAAAATGACGTGTTAAAATGCAAAAGGAAATGCCATTGCCATTAAAAGTGAAAAAAGACAACGGGAGAAATGGATTTCTTGCTATTTGTTGTGAAATTTCTTCATGTATGATTATGTACAGGTGCATCTGAAAAAATGAGAATATCGTGGAAAAGTGACATTTTTTTCCCCGTAATTTAACTAAAAAAGTGGAACTTTTCATATATTTTGATTCATTACACATTAAGAGAAATATTTCAAGGCTTTTTTTTTTTTAATCTCGATGATTACAGCTTACAGCTCACGGAAAAATGCAGTATCTCAAAATATTCGAATAAAGAATGTATAATACAGAAATGTCGACCCGATGAAAAGTGAGTTAATTTATGTGCTGATACTCGGTCTGGGCTTTAATCCTTTTGCAGGAATCACTGCATCGATGCGGCGTGGCATGGAGGCGATCAGACTGTGGCACTGCTGAGGTGTTCTGGAAGCCCAGGTTGCGTCTGTATTGTTGGGTCTGACGTCTTGGGTAGATTCTCTATGGGGTTCGGGTCAGGCGAGTCGGCTGGACAATCGAGCACAGTAACACCGCGGTCAGTAAACCAGTTACTAGAAGTTTTGGCACTGTGGGCAGGTGCCGAGTCCTGCTGGAAAAGCAAATCAGCATCTCCATAAAGCTCGTCAGGAGAAGGAAGCATGAAGTTCTCTAAAATCTCCTGGTAGACGCTGCATCGACTCTCGACTTGAGAAAACACAGTGGACCGACACCAGCAGATGACCTGGCACCTCAAATCATCACTGACTGTGGAAACTTCACCCTGGACGGATTCTGTTCCTCTCCACTCTTCCTCCGGACTCTGGAACCTTGATTTCCAAATGAAATTCAACACTGACGTTCATCGTGGTTGTGTATCCTGAACCAGACTGAGAGATTAAAGGATCGGGAAACCTTCGCAGGTGTTTTGAGTTAATTTGCTGATTCGAGTGTATTATATTAGAGTGTATTATAAATTCTTCGTTCGAATATTTTGAGATACTGGATTTTTTATGATCTGTAATCATCGAGATTAAAACACAAAAATGGCTTGAAATATTTTACTTTATCTGTAATGAATCTAGAATATATGAAAGTTACACTTTCTGAATTAAATTTCAGGAAAAACGAACTATTCAAATTTTTTCAGATGCACCTGTACTGTCTTTTTTTTTTTTTTTTTTTTTTGCCTATCCATGAGACATGCTGCGTTATTTCCTGTTACTTGTGTATGCTTTGTTTCACACTGGGTGAGGCAGACATTCATATAATCTAAAAGCAAAGAAATAGAGCATCTTTTATTTTTCACCATGCATATAAGCACAAGTTATTTGCATGCTAATGGAAATTCATGTAAACTGAAAACTGAAGAACATACACAGTTTGAATTCTCCTGTAATCTTAAATTTCCCCCATGGCCAGAAATTAGAGCATGAGGGGATCATTTATGCAATGGCAAATTAATACGATCTTTTTTGTTCCCCCTTTTTAAGCAGTAAAACTTTTCAGGAAGTTGGATTACTTTGACTGGGGGCAATTTGGAGCTTTGCCATGTGAATTAATTTCCATCTAAATCTGCTACCAAGCCCCCAAACCCCAAAGTGGAATATTCTGTGGAAAGGAGATGTGGCAGGAGGCTTGATAACTGGGGAAGTTTGTATCATGAGCCATCTGCGTCTAAATATCTATTGATGGGGCGATTGGTATTCCACACCTCAAATCAGAGTGGCTCTAATCTAGTACATCCAAAAGTGCCATAAATTTGGGTCTTGTCCAGTTTCTGGTTTGGAAGAAAATCAGAGCCAAGTGAATGTCCCTGACTATGAATGCTTTACCTCTATTCAACGAAAATGAAAGGCTCTAAAGGGAATCTCTCAAGCACTGAGTTGTACCCTCCTCACAGCTTCTTCACTTTCTTTGCCAAATGCATCTTTTGTTTTTGCTCGAAGATGTGAACAAGGAACTGTGTGAAGTATACTGAATAAAAAAATAAAATACTATAGGTGGAGTTAGTAGACCACACTGTGTTCTATTTTGATATTTATTTATCATTATTATTAAAAATCTAATGATAATAATTCGCGAACATACTTATATAATGGATTCTGACTCCACTTTAATAGATTATGAGTCCACTTTAATAGGAACACCTGTACACCCACTCATTCACACAATTATCCAAGCAGCCAGTCATGTGACAGTTCAAAGTCATGCAGATGCAGGTCAAAAGCCTCAGGTAATGTCCACACTGAACATCAGAATGTGGAGGAACAAAAACCTCTCAGTGACTTGGACCATCACTTGTATGGGAGTATTTCAGAGATAATAGTCTCTAGAATTTACACAGAATGGTAATATATATATATATATATATATATATATATATATATATATATATATATATATATATATATATATATATATATATATATATATATATATATATATTTTTTTTTTATTTTTTTTCAGTGGGCAAATCAAACTATATATATATATATACTCAGTTTGATTTGTAACTGTGCATTTTCAGTGAGACTGTGGCAAAATTTTTTTTGAAAAGTAGCAAAAAATGTGTAGGAGGGTCCGGGGGCACGCACACCCATGCAGAAAGAAAGCAATTCTGGTGACATTGGGAGTAGTATTTATTTATTTATTCTGTAATTCCAATTATGTAACACACATGAATGTAAGTATGTATTACTGTAATTTTACATTTTTAATTGACTGTAAAGCGCTTTGCTAAAATTGCCTAGGTAAAATTTTTTTTTTTTTTAGGTTTCAGAATGCCAGGGGCCAGTTGGAATATTTCAATTGTGAAATGGTTAATGCTCTGACATTAATTAATTAATTTATTTATTTATTTATTGTATCATATCTAGGCAATTTGTTGATCTTGTGATTGTAGATTATAGGTTTAGGTTATGGAAGATTTATTTGAAGAGCAGTGAAATGAAATTCCGCAGTGAAATGCAAATCATCCGAAAGCAACGTTTGTCCCTGCTGTCTGCTTCCCCTCACCTGATTGATGACGCTCTCCTCTCCCTCTGCCACCTCTTGGAATGAAATACGTTCATATATCCATCGTGATAAATAAAAGCAAGCTAATTAGATCTAAGTAGATCACTCCTTGCGAACAGAACAGCTAACACCTTTTTAAAAATCAATCGGAAAAAACAAACAAACAAACTGTCATTTTCATTAGGAAACTTACGAACTAGCCCCCTAAATGAACAAATCACATCGTTTGTTGCAGAATGTCAAATTAGAAGAGATTCAAGAAGCATTCTTTTATCAGTGAACAAGCTAATGCTATCAATCCAATCTGTGTCAAGTAAATTAATGTCGGAAGACGCGATGTCCTCATTGAACTAAATAAAAAATTCACATGCTACTCATAAACACGGTGATAAGGATTAGCCTGGTTGTTACCTCTCCTCAGCTACAATATCGTATTATGACTCGTCTGACTGCAAGTCGAGGGTTCCACAGAGAAAAGTGAAGCGAGGAGGAGCAAAGTGAGGTGGGTGGGGAGTATGATGTTTTCACATTCGTCAGACAATGCTTTAACATGAAAAATTTTACTGGGGCTCAGCGACATTTTATCGGGGCTCGTGCCTCGGTCAAAAGCGTCCTGGTCTGTGCCCAGTGACGCATTAGGGTCTTATTCTTGGCTGACAAGCTGAACCCGGATGTGGCCTTCTGATGTTGTAGCTCATCTGGCTCAAGCTTTAGCATCTTGTACATCCTGCGTTTCTGCTCGACATGGTTAGAGTGGTAAAGAGTTTTTTTTTTTTTTTAGTTACTGTAGACTTCCTGTCAACTCGACCCATTCAAGGCGCTTCGACATGCAGAACTGTCACTCTCTGGATGTTACACTTACCATTCTGTCTAAACTGTACAGACTGTTGTGCATGAAGATCCCCAGTGGATCAGCAGTTTCTGAACTACTTAAACCACAGTGCCATAGTCAGTGTCACTGAGATCACATTCTTCTCAAATTCTGATGTTTGATGTTTATTTAATGCCTCATCAACCATAATCAGCGTATGGGCACAAGGCTTAAATGTCTCACTTTTAAGCGTGTACAAAGACATTTCCTGTCAATAATGAAGTTCAACTCCTCTAGAGCATGCTATAAATGCTATGCTATTTGCCACATGGCTTACCTTAGAAGTGGACATTTTAGCTTGGACTCATATTTTCCATCATGCATCTATTTTCATTTTCACTGAACGATCAAGGCTATAATTAGACCTAACTGAAATTGATGTTACTCTATTTTAACGAGCATTATTTGACATGGTCTTAAATTTGGTACCACAGGCTAATTGCCTAATTAATAATCATAATAATTATTATTATATACATTTATATAGAACGCCCACCAGACACCAGATATTAGTGGAGAGAGGAGTGATGTAACCAATTCACAGATGGGGATTATTAGAGGGCCGTGATGGAGAAGGGCCACCGGGGTTATACCCCCTACTCTTTTATGATAAGTGTCCTTGGATTTTAATGACCACAGAGTGTCAGGACCTTGGTTTAATGTCTCATCTGAAACACACAATACGTTATAGTGTCTTGTCACTATACTGGGGTATTAGGCCGCACACAGCCCACAGGGTGAACACCCCCTGCAGGCCTCACTAATACCACTTCCAGCAACAACCTTAGTTTTCCCCAGAAGTTCTCCCATCGAGGTAATTGCCAGGCTCAATCCTGCTTAGCATCAGTGGAACACCAGACGAGAACTGCAAGGAGATATGGCTCTAGTCCACAAAATATGGGGGTCCATATATATATATAAAAAAAAAAAAAAGTGCTGCATTTCCTATATAAATCACACGATTTGGGTGTAAATACCTTCGAATTAAATCGCAAACTGTGCTAGACATGTATGACTAAATATGACTGGCCCGCAGAAAAACGAGTCCAATCTGGTCCCCTTTGAAACAAATCTGAAAACTGGTCTATCGTGATCCTTACCGTATATCTAAATAAATAACCACAGAGAGCATCGATCCATCTTGTTACGCGTTTGCCATTCGGCTGTGGTATTTAATGCTCATTTTGTATTTTTGCCACAAGTACAAATACCAGTCAATCCATCATCGGAACATGTATCAGTTATGACATGACCTCTGACACACATTTCTTTCACGAGATGTTTAGCTTTACTTGTACCCAGAGATTTGACTCTGTGTGCACATTCTCTGACAACACGAAGGTCACTTCTGGATAAATAGCTTTTGGTCTGAACCGTTCGGTTCAGCGGGCTAAGACCTTCATGCTGTGAATATCTCTGCCTGCTGAAAAAAGAATGATCCCCACCAGATCATGTGGTCATCTATTAATTTACAGAAGTAGATTAGGTCAAAAGTAGATTCAACATTAGAATCCAACGGCTTGACCTTAAGCTTTTTGAAAAAAATTTAAACAATGGCTGCTGGGCAGAACATTCACTCGTTCCTTCCTTCCTTCCTTCCTTCCTTCCTTCATTCATTCATTCATTCTGTAACCACTTTATTCCAGTCTGGGAAGGGCATGAAAACTTCAATTCATCAAAAAGAATAATGTTTTAGCCAGCAGTGCTCATTAAAACCAGATCAGACTAGCCCAGCATGTATCTCACCATACTGACAATGGCTCTGTCCATTTTGCAGCCGATGTCAAAACTGGAATTCGAAGCACATCAGGGGAGAATGAATGTGTTATTACACCCCTCTACAACCCCACCCACACTTCAGGCTTATTGTGTTAGAATGGAAAATCACTGTGGCGTGAAGATCACACCAAAGAGACAGAGGCAGAGTAGTGGGGCCAAACACAGCCCTGATTAAACCATCATCTCTGATTTGAAATGGATGACACAAATGGTTATGGTTCCCTTCAAGTGCCGATCCTACGCTGGACAGTTCGTGGTAGCGTTGGAGAAAATAATAAACAGTGACAATGGAAACAGTTCACTTTTAGATCTCTGTATTATTCAAGTAAAGACGAATCATTTTTCTTCGCAACTTGATATCAGCGTTATGTTACCACCTGGTTTTTCTAACAGGGTTCAATTGCCAATCCGTTACGTCAGATTGGATTTGGCAAAACATTAGTCTGTTTCATCAAGACAGAGTATTATTGATTACGGCATGTATAAACACTGCGTGTGATTTATAACAACATTCAGCAGTGACTTAAATCAGCTTGGGTAACAATATATATATATATATATATATATATATATATATATATATATATATATATATATATATATATATATATATATATATATATATATATATATATATATATATATATATATATATATATATATATATATATATATATATATATATATATATATTTAGAGCAGGATTAATATTCTGAATTCCATTTCATTTTAATGTGGAATTTCACTGCGCCACTAGTATTGGCACCCTTGGTAAATATGGGCAAAGATGGCGGTGAAAAATTGTCTGTATTGTTTCACCTTTTGTTTAAAAATTCAAAACATTCACAAAAATACTCTGCGCTCATGGATGTCAAACAATAGGTTTGCAACAATAGGCCGCACGGTGGCTTAGTGGTTAGCACGTTCGCCTCACGCCTCCAGGGGTCCGGGGATCGATTCCTGCCAGGGCCATGTGTGTGCGGAGTTTACCAGTCCAAAGACATGCATGGTACGCTGATTGGGCGTGTCTAAAGTGTCCGTAGTGTAAGAATGGGTGTGTGAGTGTGTATGTGAGTGTGCCCTGCGATGGACTGGCACCCTGTCCAGGGTGTAACCCCGCCTTGTGCCTGATGCTCCCTGGGATAGGCTCCAGGTTCCCCGTGACCCTGAAGAAGGAATAATGGATGGATGGAGGTTTGCAACAATTATTGGCACCCCTATGAATTGATCTGAGAAAAATATATCTGAAGTATATTTACATTGATATTCCTTTTTGAAACAACAACAACAACAACGACTAAAATATGGCCTAATTTAAATGGCCAACATACTTCTTTACAGCAGGCGATTAATGATAAATGTCAATTGGAAGAGTAAAACCACATAAATGCATACCAAATAAAATGTAGTAAACAAATCTGTGGTCTAAAAATACTCCAGTACAGTTTGAAAGTACATGGAATCCACTGGAGAATGTGATGCATGCTGAGACTGTGATTGCACAGTGGATCTAAGCACGCAGCAAGGAAAGCCTCATGCTCTTCTGTGAAGGAAGAAACACAGACTGAAGGCAGACATCATATTGGTGAAATCGTAGTCACTAGAAGAAGTAAACCACATTTAAAACCAGACTGAAAAACATATCGATTTAACCTCATATTTACTGACTGATCTTTATCACTGCAGCTCTGTAATTTCCCCCTTTTTTTTTTTTACCCATTTCATTTTTTATGCTTTTTTTTTTTTTTTTATTTTATCTCCTGCTCATTTTAATGCATTTATCTCATTTTTATTTCTTGTTCTTATATTTGATAAATACCTCGTATTTCTTTATAATTTATTTTTTTTATGGAAAGCACTTTGAATTACTTTGAATTGCGTATGAAATGTGCTGTGCCCTGCGATGGACTGGCACCCTGTCCAGGGTGTAACCCCGCCTTGTGCCCGATGCTCCCTGGGATAGGCTCCAGGTTCCCCCGCGACCCTGAAAAGGAGTAAGCGGCAGAAGATGGATGGATGGATGGATGGATGAAATGTGCTATATAAATAAACTTGCGTATTCTTCTATACCTGACAAATCTACACAGGAGTTGTGTTCTATGCACTCAATGTTATTTACACTTTCTGGGAACACCTATACGTACATGTGACTATCCGATCCGCCAATCATGTCGTAGCAGCGCAATGTATAAAAACGACGCCTGGTCAAGAGCTTCAAGTTAATGTTCACATTAAAATAAAGAAAGAAATACATAAATAATACACCGACTGCGGGAAGAAATGGGGATCTCAGTGTCTTTAACTGTAGTGTGGTTGTTGGTGCGAGATGGGTTGGGTATTTCGGAAACTGTCGAGCACCTGGGATTTTCATGCACAGCAGTCTCTAGAGTTTACGCAGAATGATGTGGAAAAACAAACAACATCCAACGAGCAACGGTTCGGTGGGCGGATATGACCTGTGGTTGAAGAGAATGGGAAACAGAGGGAGAAAAAAAAAAAAAAAAAAAAACGAGAGGAAAAAAAAACAAAACAATTCTTCAACCAAAGATTGTGATCGCACGAACATAAACGGAACATAAATATTACATATGAATATCCTCCCTCCCAAAACACCCCCCTGGCAATACGGCATAGTGGAGCATTTAACTCAGCTTTGCTGCTGTTTCTCCCCTGAGGCAGTTTTTATGCACTGTTAGGAGTTTTATGTGAACGTAATGATGCAACGTGCCTCTTTCATAATATGCAGCATTTTCATGCAGCTAAAGCCTAATAATTACATGACACCGGGCTTTTTCTCTAAAAGTTTATTTGCACTCGCAATTTTTTTTATTTATTATTATTTTTTTTTTTTAATCTTTAAACATAAACATAAACGATTCTCATTTTTGGTTTTATGGTTCTCCTTAAAATACCCGACTAGAATAACCGATGCTTTACTTTCTTTTTTATCTTGCTGACTGAAGCTTTTCTTGTTCTCCTGAGCATAAAATCAAGCAGAATTTCAATGAGGCTCCTGAGATTGTCTATCTAACTCCAAATCAAATATTTAGTGATGCCTTTAAAGGCAAACTCATCCTACCCTCAGTGATTCACTATTGCCTAGCAGTAGTCTGGTTTCTTTGGCTTGCGTTTCCTAGTCTGAACAGACGTAGCCCTTTAGGTACATGATAATAAGGTTATGCCTTAATTCATAAAAGGTACTTATTAATATTGTGGTGGTGGGAGTGGTGATGTGTGTGTGTGTGTGTGTGCGTGTGTGTTGATTTAACACCACCAATTTACTTTCAGCCATGTTTTGAGAGCTGGAAGGAAAAGACAGACATGGGGAGAACATGCAGGATTCCATACAGACAACAACCCAAGCTCAGAATTGAACCAGCGAAGTTGAGAGGAACGATGCTTCCCACTGTGCCACCATGCTACCCGCGGAACAACGCTATTTCCTGCCTTTTCTTCAGGGAATATCCAAGAACGCAGCATATTTCTTCTGAGATGATGAATGGGTAGTGGAGTAATGGAGACTGCAGTAGTTGCACTTAGAGACAGATAGATGGCAGCGGCATAGTGCCTCCGCAAGAAGATTCATTATGGTAATTAGCATTCCGTTGTCTCTGTTGGCCAAAGTCTTTTTTGTTTTTTTTTTTTTTTTTAGATTCGTCAATCTCTCACTAAATATTCAAGAGAAAACTATGCTGTTATGGTGGATGATTTGAGGATCTTTGCATGCTTTCTATTTTTTTTTTTTTTATCTCTGCCTAGCATCACCAGCTTGGGTAATCAACTCGACCAGATTGCACACTGGGAAACAAATTGCTTCATTTAAGCATGAAAATTGATTGAGCGAAAGGGTGCCACACGCAACCGAACATTTATCAAGTTATGTTTACTCCACTCACAAAATCAAAGTTCCTACCTTTTTATTTATTTATTTATTTATTTATTTATTTATTTTATTCTGAATGAAGTCTGAATGACTTGAAATGCAGAGGCTTTGATGTGCTACTTCAGTTTCAGAGATAAAAGAGACTATTTCTATTTGGGCCTCGTTTTTGTTTGATGCAGTGCGGTTCTGGGTTTACATCAAACATTAAGATAAAAGATAGTTGTCGCGTCATGGAGGAATGAGGACGGATGCGAGTGCAGACAAGAGCTTTATTCGAGGAGAGATAGGCAGACAAATCCGAATCGAAAGGCAAAAGCGTGGGAATCGAACAAGCGAGAGGTCAGGCGATCGACAACAACCTGAACTAGATTGACACAAGACTCAAGGAATGCTAGGCTAGAAGCCATGAAACCAAACACGAGGAACAAAGGCTTGGTACATGTGTTATAGATATGTGTTATACTTCGCCACGAACAGTGAGACGCGAGGGGTTTAAATGCTAGAGGAAATGAATAGGATACCACACAACAGCTGAGAACAATGATGACACGTAAGGAAAACAACCGATGACAATACAGGGGCGGAGACATGACGGAAATCATAACCGAACACACGTGTCAACATTTAAACAAAGAGACACTGGTATATAAGACCAGTATCTGTGCGAAAATGTCTACTTTAACAGTAGGGGGCATCTTATTGGACAGCTCACATGAACAGCCATGTGCAAAGATATATATATATAAAACACAACATTGACACAAACGAACCCGGAAAATCGGATTTAGAAATGTACGAGTTTTCCTTTATTCAGAGCTACAAATGACAATAAATGCATCGGCCGTCCTGTGCCAGTTTCACAAGCACAACAATCATTTTAAAATCAACTTTACTGTACTATATGTCCGTGTCTACAAGGTCAATATGGTTTAGTTGCCATTAAACGTTTCTCTCTTTCAAAGACACAGTGCTTCATCACTTAAACTATTACAAAATAGTATGTGCATTGAGCACTGGGCAAAAAATTAAATAAATCGGCCAAGCCCAAAATGGCAAAATATTAAGAATTTAATGGTCTTCAAAACAAATCATTGGTGAGGAAATTAGCAAGAATTAAACAAATAGATAAATAACAACAAAAAAAAATCCAGAAAAACGCATGTCAAAAATGTTATAAATTGATTTGCATTTTAATGAGGGAAATAAGTATTTGACCCCCTCTGCAAAACATGACTTAGTACTTGGTAATGACTTAGTAATTACTTTTCATTTTCAATGCCCTGGCTGAGGGAAGGAGGTTCTCACACAAGATTTGACGGTACATGGCCGCGTCCATCGTCCCTTTGATGTGGTAAAGTTCTCCTGTCCCCTTAGTAGAAAAACACCCCCAAAGCATAATGTTTCCACCTCCATGTTTGACAGTGTGGATGGTGTTCTTGGGGTCATAGGCAGCATTCCTCCTCCTCCAAACACGGCGAGTTGAGGTGATGCCAAAGAGCTCCATTTTGGTCTCATCTGACCACCACACTTTCACCCAGTTGTCCTCTGGTGGTCAAATTGCAGAGGGGGTCAAATACTTATTTCCCCTCATTAAAATGCAAATCAATTTATAACATTTTTGACATTTTCTGGATTTTTTTGTAGTTATTCTGTCTCTCACTGTTCAAATAAACCTACCATTAAAATTATAGACTGATCATTTCTTTGTCAGTGGGCAAACGTACAAAATCAGCAGGGGATCAAATACTTTTTCCCCCTACTGTATATAATGTAAGTGAATTTCCCTGTTTCTAGCTTTTCCCCCCAAACACTTCACTGCAGCAAAAGTCTCAGGTCTGGGATATCTCCATGGGATCTTCCCGGTTAAATAAAGGATAATTAAAAGAAATAAAAGTAAACCAGCAAACGGTGGCACAGGAGGTCTCAGGATTGCAGTTTTTTAATTCTTGCTCATTTTCTGACCATTAAAAGCTTAATATTTTTGCCATTTTGGGTCATTTTTAAAATAAATCTATTTATTTATTTGCCCAGGAGTGTATATTTATAGAGCAGTGAATGTGTTATTCAAATGAATAACGTCCCCAGTAAGTTTCCATCAAATTCAAGTGCACAGTGTTACTGACAGTGGACCTAGAGTAAGAGGTTTCCTGCTGTGTTAACGTAAGGAGAGGGGATCACAAAGGACAGGCGAGAGCGACGGGAAGGTGAAGGCCTCTGAGTTTCACGTAAGGTTCAGTAAACCCTGTTATTCACCATGGGCTAATAACAGTCATGTGATCTATTCACAATTCATTTATTTTCACGTGTTTTTTTCCCCCCCATGTGACATTTATTTTTTATATATATATAGATCATCATGTGATTTTTTCCCCCCACATTTCCCATTTACTGTTCCATGTGATCTTTTCGTAATTTATTGTGTTATGTTTTTCCACTTTTGATTCATTTACTTTCAAATTCATTCATTTTCAGATGTCGGACATGATGGTTTTCATATGATTACACATTATTCACGTGTTTAAAATGAGTTCATGTGCAATTTCCGGGCATGATATGGTTAAATTCACCCCTAGATGTCCCCCCATGTAATTGCATAATACATACATAATCACGTGTGGAAAAACATATGATCACATGCGAATTGTGTGTGGATTCAATCCACCCCCCCCCCAACCCCCACCCCCATAAGGGGTGCTATTCTTCTACTGAATAACTGCACAAGCGATTGAGAACAAACAAAATATTCTGGATGAAATGGAGGAGAGAACATGCCAACCTGGCTCAGTGTAGTGCCAACAGCAGGTGAACACAAACACAGCATCGAGCGGCAATATATCCAGATATTATTCTACAGATCGTTTCTATTCATGTCTTCGATAACGCATTTCAATGTTGTGGAAAGAAAGCGCGCCATCAGATTGCTTCGTACCATTGTTCTATGATATCACACTGCCAATATTCATTTCGCCATTTATCAGACACTCGTTTGTTAATTACTCAGATAAATCCTGCACTCAGAAAGAATAACAGGTAACGGTAATTAGCACTGTTTAGATGGCAACGATCTATTGAGCAGCAACCTCATTATCATACGTTAGAGGGGCGCAAAGAGGTGTAACCGATGTAAACAGATTTATTTCCGCTCATCTAATATTGGGGAAGGGAATGGCTGAATTTGCACTGCATTTGCATAATTCAGAACAATCTACTCTGGGCTCATTAGGGTCATTTGAAGCCTGCATTATGCCAATCATGACAGTGTTTGTAAAATCATTGTTAGTGAAACAAATATTATACAGAAGGTAAAAATATACATAATCACCTCTAATTGTAATCCTCTTAGAAACAATTGCTATACAACTATTTGTTTATATTGAAAGAACGATGGGTAGCATGCGATTTTTAGCAGCAGCTTCTATATGTTGAGTATCAGTATTCTCACATAAGCATAGAAAGGGGTTTGTCATGTGGTAACGTGGTATGGTAAGGCAAATATTCTCAAATTCGGATAGTTTTTACGTTGTAAATTCCTTTGCCGAGTCACACACGGATTTATGGAGATACTAGAGATCTTTCTGCCTCTAAATGGAGCTCAAAGATTCTCTAATTCCAGTCTGCTCTGACTACGGCTGCTCCTAAGGCCATACAGACTACATATAAATCCACAATGAACTTTTTCACACTATCTGTTGTTACCCAGATGAGGATGGGTTCCCTTCTGAGTCGGGTTCCTCTCAAGGTTTCTTCCTCATAAAACATCCTATGGTGGTTTTCCTTGCCACCGTCGCTACTCAGTGGCTCGCTCAGTTGGGATAAATTCACACCATTAATATCTCTATACCATGTTAATATTTCTCTAAAGCTGCTTTGAGACAATGTCTGTTGTAAAAAGCGCTATACAAATAAAATTGAACTGAATTAAATTCTTTACGCTACTGAAAATACAGAGACATTCAGCATTTTGAAAATACTTGCATTAGCGTACTGCATTACAAGGCCACTGGTTTTCGTAGAGAAGAAGACAAGGCTCATAAACCCTGTAAGTATAATCATATGTCTTGAAAATCACAAACCATAGATTTTTTTTTGTTTTTTTTTTAAAAAGGGGGTAAAATAACATTACACATGGATCTTATTCAAATAGTATAGTGGCAAAGGTGCGCTTGGTTAAAATACAATGGTATAGAACATGTCAGAGAGAGCAATGAAGAGAAAGTTTGGTTTGTTGCTATGCAACATATGCCTGTACCAGAATGTTGATATGAAATATATGGACTGTGATATATATATATATATATATATATATATATATATATATATATATATATATATATATCTCTATACCGTATCTCTCTCTCTCTCTCTCTCTCTCTCTCTCTTATATATATATATATATATATATATATATATATAAGGGATACTGTGGTCCCAGAGTCTAGCCCTATAACACTGGCCACAAGATTGGGAAAATTCACCCTGGATGGACCACCAGTTTATTGCAGCGCATCATGCAGACCCACAGCTTCACGCACAATCATTCACACTCATTTAGCATAGCCAATCGACCTACCTACATGCTATTGGGAGGTGGGAGACAGCGAGAGAACCCCGAGGAAACCCATGTGCACAAAGGGAGAACATCTATTTATTTATTTATTTATTTATTTATTTATTTACGGCATGTTCATATGCACAGTACAAACTTTACAGGGCGTTCAATATGGCATGGCACGCTGAAACCCTTTATTTAAGCCGAAATTCTCAAGTGTACAGTGTTACTGTTCTATCGATCGGTGCATCAGAGATATATATTCTGAGAAGACACATTGTCTCGTCATATAAAAGGAAGAGGACCTGCACATTTCATAATCAATATGGGCTGTATATTCACCGATGAAATGACTTTTACCCTCTAGCATACGAACAGTTTAGATATGCAAACCTGCCTGCTTAATAAAGACTTGATTTGAATGTATGGTTGATATGAGATGGGGAGGCAGATTTAAAAGACGATAAGACTAAGAGAATGTATGATTGTGCTGCATCAATGCCCAATAGCCAGCAGGCAATTTATTCCACTGACAACGCATCTGTCCTTGATGCTGCATCCACACTTGAATGATAATTTCGTGAGACGTGTGCAGCTCAGAGCCTTCTCGTAGTGGCGCTGCTGGACCGTTTCTGACCAAACCCAGGTTTTTATTTATTTATTTATTTATTTATTTATTTTCTACTTGCAGAAGACCTTTCAGAAACGATTCATCGATAACCGAACACACAATGCAACACACAAGTAGGAACGCACAAAAAACGTGTACGTTACGAGGCACGACACGCATACAGTGAACCGATATTCTTGGCACTAGAACTGATAAAGTCTCTTATCAGAGGCAAAGTGTCTTCTAGGCATCTTTCATTTGGAAAAAAAAAAAAAAAGATGGAAGTTCTCAAAATGACCTGAATAACTGGAAGCCTAGCAGACATTTTAATTAATTTATTTATTTATGTATTTTTTACACCAATCTATATAATATAAACCACACTCACAAAGGTAACGTGGAAACGTCCCATCGCATGGCTACAGTCATCGTTGAGCATTGCGATTGTCACCGGGTGGCCTGAAAAATTCACAAGGGAAGTCAATCGGACATGAGCCAACTGTGAATAAAGCAGATTGTAGAGATGAGGAGATAGTGAGGCCCAGCTCTTCTGAGAGAGGCTGTGCCCTTTAAAATTTACAACGCTGACAGCTGGTTCAACCTAGAAGAGTTGACCTTTATGGATCTAGTTGGATGAACAAAATGGAATCCCGTCGTAACCTCCACTATTGAAGCAATGTCTGAATATTAACTGTGACCAAGCATCGTGGGGTTTTACGAACACATTAGGCCCACACTTTGACTCACGTTAAAATGGAAAGAACACTCAACAAGACCCTTTAAGGCGATTGGCGAAACACACAGAATATCGCTGCATGTCAAAGCATCTAACCCTAGATCATCCATCCATCTTCCTTCTTCAGGGTCGCGGGGAGCCTGGAGCCTATCCCAGGAGGCATCGGGCACAAGGCGGGGTACACCCTGGACAGAGTGCCAGTCCATCGCAGATCATTTTATTTTTAAATAGACATGTGAAACGAATCTTATTTTAAGGAGAGCAGTAAATCGTTTTTTTTTTTTTAAATTTCATGGAGTTGGTTGTACTCATCCTGAGTCACGGTCACCAAGGCACTACACAGAACGTAACACAGAAACTAGTAGCTAACAGCTACAATAACCTTAGAGTTCAGATCGGAACAATCTTTGAATGAAGATCACAATAAATAGTGGACTGCGATATTCGATCGACTCTGATGCAATTTAAACGTCCCCTTAGCGACGACCCCTTAACAAACAAACGCTTCTGCTTTTTCAAAAGATATTTTTCGTCGACAATCAATACGCAAAGGTAAAGCTGTGATTTTCTATGCGAAACTGCTGACAGCCCAGACATTAGGGATTTATTTAATCAATCCTCCCCCACTTGGCATTGGATTGGCAGGAGAATGACACAGGTAAAACACAACAATTCATGCCGGGATCATGGAAGACAAAACAGAATGATGGAAGGATCTGACTTGAGTGATAATGAAGACATGATGTGGTTGGGTGTCCTGGCACCGGAACCGATGCCCATGCAGCGTTCCTCATTATCTGAACATGGCTGTCAGGAGCGCTAGGCAGCGAGGTAGCCAAGCTTAACGCTGCGAGCGTGTTCTCTAACCCTCTCACCACATGCCACTCTAAAGTTCCAAGTGTTTAATTGGAAGAGGACAGGAGCAGGAGTGAAAGAATTTAATAGACAAAGATGAAGAAAGACTGAGGAGTCGAAGGGCCACATCATCTTCGACTGAGCACGATGGGGACTAATTGGTTGCTCGGTCCAGTCTGTTCAGCTTTTACCATTCAAGCCATATGAACGAAACATAGCCAATCAATTCGCTCGAGTGGCAAGAAATGGTATAAGGTAGGAGCAGTAATTCGTAGGGTTAACATGGATAGAGTTCTTCATTACACATTCCAATGAACTCATATTAAATGAACACACAAGCTCATTAAAAGCCAAGCCGAGTGGCTTGTGTTCACCCTTCAGACTATTGACATTAACGAGAATGTTTGATGTGAATTTTGACAGATGGAATAGATGGAAGATGGACAGCGCATAGCAAATCACTATGAATTATTATCTCTCTCCGTGCAGGCCAGGTATGACAGAGATCGATCCTTTTAATGAAAATATCCAGTTACAAAGCATAACAGGCAGTGAAGAGGAACATCCTGATTCTCAAAATAACCAGTAATTCCCCATAAAACTGTGCGTACACACATACAGTAGAGTAAGAAATGAATGGCCGAACAGCCTATACATCCAAAGGGAGCCATTTGGGGATTCAGCCATGGTCTCTTTGACCAATTGAGATGACATTGCTTAGGGTTTTGATGAAAAAATTTTTTCTACACATTGACCCTTACTACCATCTTCAGTTTATGTCATGGAAGAGTTTCTGGATTGTGAGCAACGTCATTGAAATAGAAAAAAAAATACTATAAGGGAGATCTAACGCTGTATTATGACATGATCACAGTGAGCTCGTCATACTTTGGGGCTTGCATTGCAATCAGGAAAACAGGGGTCCTTATGTCTAGCATAGTCTTTCTGTTTTGCATAGAGACCTATTTCCTGGGCAACTAAATAAAAAGCAATTCAATACTCCAAAGGCACACCCTTTTAAACCGCTGTATAATAAGAGCATGCTGGGATTAAATAAATAAAGCAAATGGTCTAAAAGGCTTCGAATATGGAACAATCTTTGCTGTCTCGTTGAACGGATATCTCAGTAAATCGTAGATTGTAATATTGGCTTCGTTGTGTTGCTCAGGATGCTAATGCTTCACCACATGGCCAAAAGCTGGCTGAGGAAGACTTGATGGGAGTTAGGAGGAAGGGTGCTTATTGTCCCTTAAACCAATTAATTGAAAAATGCACCTCCGGGAGAAACTGCATGCTCCACTAGTCATCACGGGAGAATTATGCTCGAGTGGCCCCCATGAGATCATGAGAGCATTCCTCAAGGAATAAATAAAAAATTTTAAAAAATGCAATTAAATAACAAATAGTAAAGCGCAGAAGAACTGCACGATGTGATTTATGCTCGGGGTCACCACTGGAAAATATTACCACACGTCAGTGTATTGTGATGCTCGTTATCATTATTGTTAGAGTCTCAGGTGGTTTCGTGGATCTTGTATTAATACAAAATGGTGGGCGTTAAGGCGATATTTCTGTTAAACCCTGTTGAATTAAAGCTGACACTTCAGTAACGTCTTCATTTCAAATCCACTGTGGTGGAACACTGAGAGAAAACTACAAATATCTGTCGCTGTCCAAATACTTATGGACCTGGCTGTATATTATACAAAACTACACGTACAGGCAGAATGACCGTCACGACATTTTAAGATGTTTGATTTGGGGATTTTGTAGTGGGACACGTTTTAAAATACACATCATGCACTCAATCAGAACTTCATCTTGAACTGTAAGAAAAGGCACGGTGTACGAAAGTATATGCACCTTTTTGCGGGAACTGAACAAGCAAAGGGAACAAGAAGGGAATAAGGAGACTTTGACGAGTTCCACGTTTTTTTGTTTGTTTGCTGTTGTTGTTTTTTTTTGTAAAAATGTGTCCTTTAAAATGTTTTGAAAGCAGGTGTTGTGTGTTATCGCCAGTGTGCAGAAGACATACACAGTACAAAAGAAACATAAAGTGGAACGTTTCAGCTCAACCTTTCTATTTCGTCCCTTGCCGAACATCTTTTAGGTCTAAAGGACGATGTGGAAAACGCACAAACTACATTAGGAGAGCAGCTTTGTTACAGATTCAGTATAAATGTTTTCCATTTCTTGGCACTTTGCATTTTATTATGTGCTGAAGTTTTATTTTAAAACGGAACACACAGCGCTGCTTTCAAAGGAAAGGTGTTTGTGTGTTAAAATACTGTTAATCGGCCATCTGCACATTTTTTTTGGGGGGCGTGTGTGGGGGGTGATGGCGGCAGTGAAAAACTCGGCTTTCTGTTATTAAGAGATAAAAGAGAAGTTGTGTATGGACCTTGTATTCTGTTATATGTACTTCATCAAATTGATACACTTCGATTAATAAATCATAAGCGACAGACATGCACTTAATGGAAAAGGCATTTCGTGTATTTTCCAGAGCACATGTGCATTTTTGTCTACATTGGAGAAGCCAAACTACAATCGGAAGCAGCGTTCTGCCTTGGCATATTCAACGTAAACACTAGATAGTAGGAGATGCCAGCTCTGTGCGGGGCAGCAATGAAAAATGTTTATGCTATTGCACTAAATATATTTTCAGACACACACACAAACTGACAAACGTGTGGCGACATTTGTGGTGACAAATTAAAGGCAAAACATGAATAAATGAGTGTAGAAGTACAATAAATGCAAACGCTTCCATTCAGCTGCACTACATAATATAATTTACATCCTAAGATGGCAAGAGGAAAAAAACAAAACAAAACACACACTGGCTCTGAAAGAGGGTTTAGTATAGCATGCGATAACCAAAAGCTCAATAGTAGCAGTTATAAAAGTGATCTACATTTAAACTGTATCGGTGGGTAAGACATTAAAACGTAGGGTTGGAATTCCGCTTGATGGTACACATTGAGTGTGCTTAGGCACTGGTCTACAGCTAAGTTGGAAAGACGAAGAGCTATCCTTCACCTCGACAAATAGGTAAGTTCACAGTGAGCTTGAGAATGGACTAACACTTAATGTATGTTTTGTTTTTTGTTTTTTTGTCCAGAACTTTTTGAAAACGCTTCTCCCAAGCGGATCAATCGGAAAACGCCATTCTCTGGCCTGAGAAAACGGTCATATTCGAAAACGATGATGCGTGTTTAGTCATGTGGTACAATCATGTGACCCGTTCAACTCAAAACAAACAAGATGCTGGACGATGGTGTACTGCAGCTCTTGTGCCGGCTATCCAGTTTGATAGCTTTGTTCAAGATTAATGTGACTTTTGTACATCCTTCAGATTCACTTTAATTTTGTACATCAGATTCGCTTAAAAAATAAAATTTTCGTATCTACTGCGGATTAATGTGGAAGTCGCCTGTGATCCTTCTTCTCTTTGTGTCCTCACTGTGCGCCAATCAGTCAAGAAAGAGGCTTGATCTTCCCTGTCTTTATGGTTTCTCAGCGATACAGTCACCCAGAGAGTGCAGGAAAATGGCTGAAAGTACTTGATTGATATGGTGTGTCAGGTGATATCTATCTGGTTGAATGTTCTAGTACAGTAATCTGCATGGTTCCTAAGCTGTATTTGACAAAACTCTCCACTAACATCAAAACACCCAACTGAAGGAATGTCTTTTAGGGGAAATGATGTTTTATCCCTCTGGTTTAGCTAAAGAGACAAAGGCTCATTGAGGCTGTCATGGTGGCTCATTGAAGCAGAAGTCCTTGCTTTAGGAAGTGAAGCATTTATTTTTGTACTTTCTTGAGCTCCAGAGCCTCTTTAGAAATGCAGTGATGAGACCCTTGTGAAATTCCATCCATGAATGGCTTGGTCCACTGCAGTGGCTCCTATACTGTATGCCTTGTGTGTAGAAGGGGACTTGGCATTGTCCAGCAGTCCAAGTAGAAGAGGACAAATCACTAGGTCCAGTCAGGTGAATATGATTTACAGGACAACTTCCAGTTATGGATGTACAAGTCCTGTGTGCTGTGGGCTTTTGGATTCAAAAATGGTCCAAGCCCAAGGGGCTACACAGGAGACCACCTGGCAGAGTGTGTGTGAAATCTTGATGCCTATTTGTGCTTGGGCTCCTTTCACTGTGGCAAAAAAACATATCTCTGTCGGTGGCTTTCGGAGTCCAGCCATAGACAAACAAACCACTTCTGAAATAGCTGTAGCTCACTGCATAGTCAATAGGCACAACAAGTACTACACATGGTCACCTGGCTGAATCGACTGTAACTGGGAAGCATAATAATATCCAGTGGAGTGACTAGAATTCATGGTTAGTTAGTCAGATAGTTACAGTTACATTTATAAAGCGCTTTTTAATACACTTACATCACTTTACATAGTATTGATGGGAGGTCGGGGGAGGGTCTTCTCAACCACCACTATTATGTAGCATTCAAGTGGATGATGCGATGGCAGCCATAGTGCGCCCGAACACCCACCACACACCAGCTATTAGTGGAGAGGAGAGAATAGTGGACAGTGAATCGAGACTCACCCTGATTAACTCTTTGGTGTTTAAAAGCTCTTTCCTGAGCTCACTATGAAACACAGCACCATAATGTGGGCCAGGATGGCGTATATCTTCCATCCTTAGAATGCCTGCCATTGGGACTGAAACCTTTAAAAGCATCTGTGTTGCTGTATATGGCCTTGGGGAAATGAGAATAGCACACATATCCACATCACGAAGATCCATAGTAAACACCGCCAAAGTTCCAGAAACGCATAATAGTAATGGTACAAGGTACAAATACATCTAGACAGTTGTGTGCTTCTAACTTTGTGGCAACGGTTTGAGAACGGCTCATGTATGAGTGTGATGCCCAGGTGTCCACATACTTTTGGTCATACCGTGTATTTCCTAGCAGATATAAATAAAGCAGGTGAGAATAAATAGCAGGTAAAAATCCTTCCCTGCTTATGCAGTTCACTTCTTTCAGCAGGTTTTATGCCAGCAGGCTAGAATAGCATTCAGACAACAGATGGCCAATATGAAAAACAATGTTGGAGAAGCCGTTTCTAGTCTATTAATAGTTTACCAATCTCCTGTTGCTATGGATAGGTTTTAGAACGTGCACTCTCTGCGTCTATGATAAATATGGATTTACATACTGCACGTGTCAAATTGACACTAAGGCCTGAGGACATTCATACAGTGTCATCATATTCATCACTTCTGAATAGGCAGCAGTTTCCCCATCACCTTCGAAGGTCAACACCTAAAACTCGACTGGTTTAGACTAAACATTCATGTTTATCTTGCAGCCCTTAGAATAAATAACCAGGACCCCTAAACGGTTTCTTGACTCAATATCTTGTCTGGATGAATTAAAACCAAAACGGACCCTTGTCCTCACTATCGATTTTGCTGTTCGGTCCACAGAAAAACATTATTGATCGCAAAGAAGACATATGAACTCATCAAGGAAACGGAGAAGGAGACTGAAAAGAAGAATGTATTCAATAGATTTGATTAATAGCCACTGGACATGTAGTTTCTATCCACCACATCCACATGCGACAGAGATGTGATCTCTTCCCTCGTCTTATCACAGATATTAAGCCGATGTGGGTTTCGCGAACTAAATCGTTATGGACGGAAGCTTCCCAGAACGGAACGTCTGCATTTGAAAGGTGTTGTAGGCAGACTTATAAGTGTTGTTGTGCATCAGTTAATGTACGACAGCGTGGAATTCTCGATCATGCTCCAGCTTGTGACTAATGGCAACATGACCTGAACTCTTCCTTCCCGTCTCTTACGGTTATTTTTAAAACCCACTCAACTGACAGTTTGACAGTCAGTGTGAAAATGTGTTATTCACAGCTGATTTCAGGTCAGTTGTTTTTTTTTGTTTTTGGTTTTTTTGGAGAATGCATGTTTAATTTCACCTCCATTCCCCATTAGCATAGAACATCTGGGCTCATGTTTACAACCAAACACAGTCTCAATTTAAAATTCATGGGAACGGGCCAACTTATATGAATATATAAAGAGGCTCAAATGAGTAGGGCTCAGTTGATTGACAGGCTTGGAGGTCATAACATACAAACTCATCCATATGCAATCTCTCTTGCTCGTTACTTCAATTCAATTAAAAATTATGATAATGAGTCTTTATTGGTCACATGTACAGTAGAGTACAGTGATATTGTTTCCAGCCTGTCAGGAAGCTGGGGTCAGAGCACAGGGTTCCATGATACAGCACCTCTGGAGCAGAGACGGTTAAGGGTCTTGCTCAAGGGCCCAACGGTGGCAGCTTGGCAGTGCTGGGGCTCGAACCTCCGTTTAAACCTTCTGTTTAGCAACCCAGAGCCTTAACCACTAATCCACCACTGCCCCACTCATAGAGCACTTTTAACAATGGACATTGTCACAAAGCAGCTTTACAGTTAGTCCAGATATGTAATTTTCATTCGAATTTATCCCTAACGAGCAAGCCAGAGCCAATCGCGGCGATGAAAAGAAAAGAAAAAAAAACCTCCCTGAGGTGACAAGAGGAAGAAATCTTGAGCCAGACTCCCGAGGGAACCCATCCTCACCGGCACGTCACCGGATAGTACAATTAATGAATTTTTGCATGAGAATTAGTTGGTATGACGAGTCTCTATCTACAAACAAAGAGAAAAAAAAACAACCAAAAACTAATCCGGAACATGTGATTTGCAACCTTCCCTGAATTGGCTTGGGTAAGTGCTTCCAAATTTGTTGTTGTGAGATTATATTAATATTGATGGGCTAGTAGGATCCAGAATATATTATTTAAAACATATGTATAAACGTATTTTTCCTTATCACGATGCCACAAAATGCATAGAGAAGTGTTTGATTCCAGAAGTGGCTCCAGTAGTGTTTGTTGGAAGCTTGCAAGTTGGAATAATAGTGACTCACACTCGCCGAGAGAAACCCCTCTGGGAGAAAAAAATCTAAATCTAAATATAAACAAACAAACAAACAAACAAAAACATATAACAGTAACTGCACTGTGTTATACGCCAAATTTAAAATTGAATACATTATCAAATAGTGTACAAGCATAATATTAAAATGATATTTCCATTTCACAAAGCGATTTTGTCAAATAGTTGAGTTTTGTTGTTGTTGTTGTCGTATAAAATAGTTGAAATAATCCCATTAGTGCATTTCATGTTCGCTTTTTATAAAGGGGAGTGAAGTGGGACCTGGTTGCAGGGTTAGCAGTCATTCTGTACGACTGATGCCGTCAGATGTTAGGAACCTTTCCAAAAGCCTTACTAAATCTGGGCAGACCCTGTGCGTGTAATCTGATTATCCCTTACACCGCATACTGTAACTCGATCCCTGAAATCACATGCTTACACTCAAACGGTGACCATGGAATCTGACGTTAAATGTCAATTAAATGTCACCTCAGGCTGAAAAATTGTTGCCGAGCAGGCAACGCTCGAATAGGGCGCGATTTAACGGACGTGTATTTGATCAGGCTAATGTTGTGAGTAGGGATGTCAATTTTGGAAGAAAAAAAAAAAAAGAGAGAGAATTCAAACTTCTTAACAGTCACGTGAAACAGCGATGGTAGTCGTGCAGTACAGTATATGAACACAGTAACCGAGCAACAACACCGTGCTAATCGTACAGTACTGGCTTTAGCTTATGGTGCTATTTCAAAAGAGGCCACTACACCATAGACGTCTGTGCAGATCGGATGACGGCAATGCTGAACAATTTACCAGGAACTCTGACAGCTAAGTGGAACACATTTTGAAGGGCATTACACAAAGCCCATACAGTTCACACATGACTTTTTTTTAAGGTGAGAAATATAGTCTACATCGCCAAAACCTTAAGATTACGGGATTAACAGAGTTCCAGCTCTACCGTATGGAGGTATAATGATCTATTTCAAATCAACAGCAAGAGGAACACAGGAAAATCCATATTTGCTCCCCAAACAGGAAGCTCAAAAACAGAAGCCATCTAAAACTAGAGGAGAAACCAGCTTAAAGATGCCACGGCTTATAATTCCAGTATTACACAGCGCAGATTCATAGAGAGGGTATAAGCAGAAGGGTGTCCAGACTGTGCAGTCTAACAAGACACATTGAGATGAATTAAGAGGAACAGGTGATAAAGGGGGCATAAACAAACCAGAGGTGTAGCAAGAGGAAGTAAACCAGGAAATAAATATAACGGCAGCATAGGTTTCATTTCAACGTTGATGGATATACACCTAACTCATACGAGTGAACTGTACTACTACATATTTAACCCGGAAAAATGTCACTATTGCGAAATTTTCAGAATGGTTTGCTACTGGAACAGGGGTGGGGCAGGTGGATTCCTACATGTACGGTCACTAGTAGCGGCGAGTTTATGCTTGGATAATGTTGGAGGTTTTAGAGGTTTTAGAAGATCAGATCTTGTCGTGCTATAGTGAGGTCTCGGATTCACAACTCTGGACTCAGCGCTGGCTCGGGATCAGAAAGAATGCTCTTGGGTAGTGCTGAAAATGAATGCCCTAGAATGATTGTACTATACACCGGAACTGACATCTCCAATCGGGTGCTCAATCATGAGCCGAGACCGGTGGGCGAATAACGTTATTTAGTAGTTATAATCAAATTATTTCCTGTTTTTCAGCCATTCAGTTGTATGCGACAAGAGTGGATGCACTTGATTCTACAGATCCCTAGTTAACGCAGAAAGAGGAACATTGTGGAAAAAAAATTGCCTACTTTCATCTCCTTCAACTGGCCACTCAACAGGCATACTGCACATCTAGAAGCCAGATAGTCCAGGAAGGATTTATTTTGCGTAGATCAACGACAGCAATGACAACATTTAAGTTTTTTTATCGACAGTAAGTGCTGACTCTGGCCTTGTCCTAAATGGTGCCATAAACACTGCCGTCCCTATCCGAGTAGACATTTTATTGTTGTGAGCAAGTCGAACATAAAACATAGCATCGGTATGAGTTTTTCCGCTTGCTTTTACAACTTCATCATGAACGGGCAGCGTTTTAAAACGTTCTGACATGTTAAGTTAGAAGTTCTTCTACGTCTCTAAACACTTCTTCCATACACATCGCCCCACGGCTCTGACCAGAAATAGACAAGCTCCATACTCCATCGACCAGTCTGTCAATCTATTTTATTGCCATGAACATAAACACGACATCATTTCAATTTTTGTCTATCGCAGGGAGCATCGGGGACAAGGCGGGGTAGACCCTGGACAGGGTGCCAATCCATCACAGGGCACAATCCTGTAGAATATGTATATATATATATATTTTTAAAAAAATTAAGCGATATAGTCTTTGTCTCCACTTTTCAGTCGGTACAATAGTTTAATCGTTTAAAAGCTGCTTGCTTTAAAAGGAATGACATTTTTACCCGACAAAGTGAAATGCACCTAAGATATTGCATTGACTACGACTCCCCTACATCCCTACCAGCCAATCACAGTGGAGCTGGGCGGGCAATTGCTTTAGAAATGGGACTTTTCCGAAATGTTGCGCTCCAACTCTTTGAAACAACCTCAGACACTTGGAAAATGAATCAAATGTTCTGTCAAAGTATACGTGGGCAACGTCTGGTCATTTCCTGCATGGTTTTTCACGTGAGAATAAAAAATAAATAAATAAAATAAAAGACAAACACTGTAGCTACCCATGAATTTAAAACAGTGATGTTTAAAAAAATAATAATAAATAAATATATATATATATATATATATATATATATATATATATATATATATATATATATATATATATATATATATATATATATACACACTATTTTGTCCGATTTAACAATTAAGAGCAGTGTATTTAAACCTGAAACCGTTCAGAATAATTGATTGACACAATTCACTCCCTTCCAAACATCGTGGACGACATACACTATCACCCATACCTCCTCTCCCCAATCCCAGCCCCCCGCACACACCCCGTGCCTTTGAAACTGATTCGAAACTGAAGGATTCTGACATGTGTTCAATCGTGTGCCTCACGTTTCGACACCTTTTAAGAACCTCTCCGAAATAAGTGCACGCGTTTAATAGCCGAGCTGCCAAGCCTCCCAATCAGGAGTGTGTTCAGCCAGCAGTCCAGTTTCATGCTAAAGTAAACCTTTTGACTTCTTGTCTGAGATTGGATATGACAGAAGCATGCAGAGCAGTGCCACTTATCTTTAAAACTGTCCACAAAGGAGAGAAGGTAACCGTGCTGCTTAATTGCTGTAAAACGGCCTCATGGTGAGGATCCTGCGCACTGTTTTACCTTTCACTTCCACACTGTTCAGGGTTAGTGAGCGTATGGCTGTTGTCGATAAATCACCCTCATTGCTCACTTCAATAGCACTCTGGGGGCCACACGCATCTGGGAAAGATGCCAAATGCACTCCATTCATCCGTCTGACAGGAAAAACATCAGAATGCTGCCATGTTGCCTAGCAGCATACAATCCAGGGCTATAACTGAAATGCATGAGGGTTCTTTTTGTGTTTTACGCAAACACATTCTAACACTGTTTACAAAACAGCACAACAGTCATGCTTAAGCACAACATAGAGTGCTGTATCAGACTTCCAGTATATTCTTGTATTTGTGTTTGTGTTAGGAAAATGTGTGGTGTGGTAAGAAGTCTCTTTAAAGACCATGGCCTAGAAACATCAAAGGTACAACACCTAGAAATTAGCACAGATTTGAGCGCACTCAGTGACATACAAAGGAAAACTTCCCGTGGTGCATGAAATTCTCATCAAAATGAAATGTTGGTCTCATCTGACCACCAGAGGACAACTGGGTGAAAGTGTTGTAATCAGATGAGACCAAAATGGAGCTCTTTGGCATCAACTCAACTCGCCGTGTTTGGAGGAGGAGGAATGCTGCCTATGACCCCAAGAACACCGTCCCCACCGTCAAACATGGAGGTGGAAACATTATGCTTTGGGGGTGTTTTTCTGCTAAGGGGACAGGACAACTTCACCACATCAAAGGGACGATGGACGCGGCCAAGTACCGTCAAATCTTGGGTGAGAACCTCCTTCCCTCAGCCAGGGCATTGAAAATGAAAAGTAATTACTAAGTCATTACCAAGTACTAAGTCATGTTTTGCAGAGGGGGTCAAATACTTATTTCCCTCATTAAAACGCAAATCAATTTATAACATTTTTGACATTTTCTGGATTTTTTTTTGTTGTTATTCTGTCTCTCACTGTTCAAATAAATCTACCATTAAAATTATAGACTGATCATTTCTTTGTCAGTGGGCGAACGTACAAAATCAGCAGGGGGTCAAATAATTTTTTTCCCCTCACAGTACATGTCATATGCCTACAATACACCCAATTTTCCTCTTGTGTAGATTAAATTAACACGAAACATGCCCTAAAGCAGGTGCTGCAATAACGAGTCAATAAAAGGAAAGCATTCAGTAGAATACAGTTATCCAAGATGTGAGGAAAGAACAAGCTGTCCAAAATGGAGAGGGGACGGAAAAAAAACCATGAAGTTAGCGGTGCTTTGTCTGATATAATTTGTCTGATATTTTTGTCAAATATAAACACAGACATGGAAGTATGCTCAGCTTTTTAAATATACTGGAGCGGTTTAAGAATATAATCAGGTAGAAAATTAAACAATTTTCTGACCTGACTTGCAGGTAGTTATGTGCATTCTATTTCTAACTACGTTTTATTTATTTTAGGTCAGATTTAATATAAGCAGTTCTTTCGGGAAGCAGCTGAAAGAAATTAATCAAGCACTGAAAATCCTCCGTCCATCCATCCAATTCCTATATCACTTATCCTACAGGGTCGAGGGGAACCTGGAGCCTATCCCAGGGAGCATCGGGAACAAGGCGGGGTACAGCCTGGACAGGGTGCCAATCCGACGCAGGGCACAATCACATACACACTCACACACCCATTCATACGCTACGGACATTTTGGACATACCAATTAGCCTACCATGCATGTCTTTGGACTGGGGGAGGAAACCGGAGTACCCGGAGGAAACCCAGGGAGAACATAAAACATTTATACACACAGGACAGTGGCTGGAATCGAACCTGCAACCCTGGAGGTGCAAGGTAAACATGCTAACCACGCAGTTAATGGTGGAGTGGTATATCCCAGGATGCCTAATAATATATTCTCTCTCTCTCTCTCTCTCTCTCTCTCTCTCTCTCTCTCTCTCTCTCTCTCTCTCTCTCTCTCTCTCTCTTGTGACGCTGGTTTCTGATCCTGATGTGCTTCCACTGCTTGTACTGCTGTGGTAAATTAAGCAAACATTGCTTCTTGCCCAGCATGCATATTGTAGCTGTTGGAGTATTATCACTAAGTCGGCCTTTGGTCAATCGGTGTTTGGTTATGGGGATTGGACACGCAGGAGCTTGGGATACAGCACAGTATGAAGGTTCTGGAATGAAAATCAGCTTGGGACTATTTCTTCATCCTGCATACAGCCAACTAATGTCAATCATCAGTTTGACTTTGAGGGATGCTAATATATCGCTTCTCTACTATCATGTCTTGATCTTAGTCAGTTACAGCAAAAAATAAAGAAATAAATAAATCAATCAATCAGTTGTTAGATGGAGTCAATGGTTCTTTTTATGAAATCAGACTGCAAGACAAATATGAAGAGATTGTCTTTCAGAGCTTCCGGCTCTGTCCTAGTTGGCTAATCTAAAATTGTTCATCTTTGTCAAGGCAATATGATGATTATGTAAAATGCTAATGTTTAATTGTAGATATGTAGACGAGTGTAAACTTCTAATCTTATGCAGTGATGGATTTAGTGTTTAGTGCACAGAAGCCCCCAGGTCACTTAATTTTCTTTCTTACCTCCAAATCTCACTTTTTCAATATTTCCTTCTCTCTCTCTTTCTCTCTCTCTCTCTCTCACTCTCTCTCTCTCACTCTCTCTCTCTCTCTCTCTCTCTCTCTCTCTCTCTCCTTATTCATACACAGTATCTGTCAAAGAACTTGCAATCCAGAGTGCTGAGTGCATAAAGTACCCTGGCCAATACAGTAAATCATGCAGAAAATTATTTTGCTCAAAATGTGAGAAAAGGGAAAGCTCGTCATGAGTTTAAAATGCGAGGGCCTGGAAGTACAGTCCCGTCTGACTGTATTGGAATGGCAAGGCCAATTTTTATTTTGTTTTTACAACACACTGAATACATTTGGGTTTGAGATCAAAAGATGAATATGAGAGAATAGATCTCAGAATTTTGCACCCTTTGTTTGAACCCTCCCATTTGTTCAAGTGATCACAAGTATTGGGGTCACGTGACTGATACGTATGTGCTTCTTGCTGCCCCGGTGTGCCCTGTCAAATTGACTGTTTAAAGATTTAATAGCTCTGAATGTCTACTCTTGGTTTGACACCGAGGTTTTACCTGTAAAGACTACATTTGTTGTTAAAAAGGATAAACCAATATGAAGACCAGAGAGCTGTCTATGGGAGAAAAGCAAGCCATTTTGAAGCTGAGAATCTGTTTGCATCCATTGCATGATTAATGGGCATAGCCAATAGAGCAATTTGCAATGTCATGAAAAAGAAAGAAACCATTGGTGTACTAACAACCAGATTTAGAACCGGTTGGCAAATAACAAAACCCTGTTAGACCGGTGAAGAAAATCCCAAACAACAGTTAATGACATCACCAACAACCTCCACAGGGCAGGGCTGAAGGTATCATCAATCCACCATTCATTGAAGACTTAAAGTGTGGAAATATAGAGGCCATACCACAAGATGCAAACCTCTCATCAGCAGTAAGAATCAGAAGGTCAGATTGGAATTTGCAAAGAAATACAGAGATGAGCCACAAAAGTTCTGGTACCAAGATTTACCTCTAGCAAAGTGATTCAAAGGCCAAGGTGTGGAGAAAGAAAGGATCTGCTTATGATAAAGAACGTTCAGGCTCATCAGTCAAGCATGGTGGAGGTAGTGTCATGGCTTGGACTTGCATGGTTGCTTAAGCTTTTATTTCTAATGAAACTCATGATGGAAGCAGCAGAACGAATTCAGAAGTTTACAGGAACAACCAAGGACATCACCATGGGGAAGAAGAAAAAGATTTTAGACTGGCCAAGTCAATCGAAACGTATTGCACATATTCTCAGTTCCTGTTCTAGCCTGGGTTCAACTCTACTTCTCGCATTGTACATGTATGCTAATGTTAAAATGTTGTCGAAAGGTAGGGCAACCCTTTTTTTTTCCCCATTACGTTTCGTGTGTAGCCGTTTGAAGCTGCTCAAGACATGCTTTTTCATTTCACATAAGCTAGCTAGCTAGTTTGCCTACTGAAATGTCAAAAACGTGTCAAAATACAGCAGTATAAACATCTTGAACTTTATTCATCTATTTTCTTTAACCGGTTGTGTTTCATATCGGGACTTTTCTGTCGAGTGTGATGTGTTCAGCTGCTGGATATGTGTATTAGGTCACAGCCCTTTTGTTGTGTCTATGTTAAGCCTATAGCAAAGTTCTTGAAATGTGTTTTTGTTTTGTTTTTTGTTTTTTTTTCTGTGTGTGGCAATGTGTGTGTGTGTGTGTGTGTGTGTGTGTGTGTGTGTGTGTGTGTGTGTGTGTGTGTGTGTGTGTGTGTGTGTGTGTGTGTGTGTGTACGACAGTAAACAACTGGAATTTGTGATGAAAGTATTGTGTCTTGTGAACTGAGGTGAATTAGGCCACAAGTAGTCTTACTGAACTTGCACAAACCTCTTAGATGATGGCCTTTCAACTCACTGGGCACTTTCTGCAATCATTTTCAAACCCCATGCCCACCATCTTTCACCCAGGCCCCAAACAAACAAAACAAACAAACACAGAAATCAGTCAAATATGGTAAGGTGTTGGGACTGAAGTTTCGGGACTTTTGTATGCATACTCAATACGCCAGCTCAGATATGTCAAATAGCATCATGTCCTAAATATAGGCATGAAAGAAGTCAGACTACACAATGATTGCCAGGAGCTGTAACAAACAGGAGTCTGAGTAGACGAGGCCAATATTTCGAGGGGGGAAAAATATATTCAGGACTAGGATTTTGAGGATTTTTTGTACCCGAACAGGTAAGGTATTTATTTGTTCTGTAATTGGTTGGAAGCTAGTGATGATTTATCCTCGTAACCCACTTGGGGAATACCCTAGGGCTATTTGGAGGAACCATAAAGGGTTATGGTACTTAGTTTGTATATACTTATATTATAGCAGAAGTGGAAAATCGTGACTTCATGATTGTACAAATTTTTCTTGACAAAAATATTTGACTTGGTAGGTGAAGCTTCCAGTACATACACAAATATGACTGCAGGACACGTAATAATAAGATAAATAATAAAAAAGAAATAAAAATACAAAAAACACAAGAAATCCAAGGCGGAATAGACATGGCACAGATGCTGTATCCAGCGATGCAAGAGGTTATGAAATGTACAGAAAGTAAAGGTATATACTGTACAGCTTTGCTTGAAAGTTTGTGAACCTTTTTGAATTTTCTATATTTCTGCACAAATATGACCTGAACCTTCATCAGATTTTCACACACGTCCTAACGGAGAGAAAGAGAACCCAATTAAACAAATGAGATAAAATATATTATACTTGGTCATTTATTCATTGAGGAAAACGATCCAATGTAACATATCCATGAGTGGCAAAAAGTATGTGAACCTTTACTATCAGTATCTTGTGTGACCCTCTTATGCCTTTTAGGCCTTACAGAACACTTTAGATGCAATTAGTAGTATGTAGTAGAATAATTATGGTCATAATAATAATAATAATTTTAAAAAAGAAGGGACAGGCCAGAGTTTGCATGTTCTCCCCGTGCTCCCCGGGGTTTTCTCCGGGTACTCCGGAATTCCTCCCCCAGTCCATAGACATGCATGGGAGGCTGATTGTCTAAAGTGTCCATAGTGTATGAATGGGTGTGTGAGTGTGTATGTAATTGTGCAGTGCGATTGACTGGCACCCTGTCCAGGGTGTACCCCGTCTTGTGCCCCATGCTCCCTGGGATAGGCTCCAGGTTCTCCGTGACCCTGAAAAGGATAAAGCGGTAGAAGATGGATGGATGGATGGATGGATGGATGGGAGGGACATCCCAGGTCCAGCTATGGCAAAAAAAAATAAAAAATATGGTTTTATAAAAAATAAAAACAATTTCCATGGGGTGTACTTAATTTTTCACATGACCGTATGTACTGCCATCAGACACATAGATAACATGGCAGCAAAAGGATACTTCAGCTTTTTATCCCCCTCGATGTTTTTAATCATTTAAAATGAACGGTTCGTTTAATTTAATACGTAATTTTCATTTCTACACTGGTCTTGAAGAACAGGGGTTTGGAGCAGAAACACCCATGCATGACTGATTAATAATTTCATTTTTAATTATTAGGCTAATTAAAAGCTCACAGTGTGGATCCTGTGGTGAGAAATAATATATTTCTTGAATATTTCATAATTTCTTCAGTGAATTTGAATCTCTGGCAATTAATGAATAGATTTCAGAGCTAAATTGTCACGATCACTGTGTGAGCATCTAATTTATATTTATGAAACCAACAGGCCATGTTCCCATGATGCTTCACTCAGTGTACAAAACGGCTTAATTGATGTGTTTCTGCATCTCAGATATGAGTCACAGCATTCTCCGCGATGGTTTCAATAAAGAACGTTCCATTCGACCTCTGTCTATTCGATTCGATCTTTTAATGTGGAATAATAAAGAAGCACACGAAAACATCTGGGCAGGGCACGGGCGTGCTCTCTGATCATTTGTAAGATGATTTAATCTGTAAGCGATATTCTAATGTGACAAAGGTTTAAAATATGGTGTTCATATACATGTATATGAATTCACCCCATAGAAATATACTATTACTGATAAATTTACTAATACTTGTTTATTATCCTTCCATCTTCTATACCGCTTATCCATTCTTCAGGGTCACAGGGAACCTGGAGCCTATCCCAGAGATCATCGGGCACGAGGCGGGGTTACACCCTGGACAGGGTGCCAGTCCATCGCAGGGCACAATCACATACACTACGGACACGGCAATCAGCCTACCGTGCATGTCTTTGGACTGGGGGAAGAAACCGGACTACCCGGACGAAACCCCCGCAGCACGAAGAGTACATGCAAACTCCGCCCACACATGGCCCCGGCAGGGGCTCGAAACCCCGCACCCCTGGAGGTGTGAGATAACCGTGCTGACCACTAAGCCACTGTGCGCTTATTTCTTATAATTATACTTATTTCAAAAATCATGAATGTCCTTATATAAATTCCAACCCTGAGTCTGACTGATTGGGACTCACTGGATGCTCACTTATAAATCACAGCATGTCGACTTTTCTTCCTATATTTTGAATATCTAATTAAATGTGTGTGCATTCTTGAGACCTTTTGGTCAAAACAATCCTCACAAATCTCCTGTCACTCTTTTTTCAATCCCTGGTTTTTTTTTTTTTTTTTTTTTTTTTTTGACTGTCACTCTAAGCACAGACTGCACATCCACATTATTTGTTTAATTAGTCTGGCAACGGTTTCCTTTATATTCCTGCGTGCTCTGCTTATCTTTGTCTTCTTGGCTAATGAGGATTATGTTTTATGGTGGTGCTATTAGATTTGGCAACGGTCTGCTGTAAGTGACAGCTGGCCTGCCTACACTTTCTATGACACCATTACAGTGTCGCTGGTGGGGCGAGCATAAAGAAACGACTAACTTATCTTAAAGAAGTTTATAATGTATACTCTAGCGTTAAAATTAGCCTTTACAACGTGTAAATGCGAACGTGGCAAATTTGCCTGGTGACAGACGGCGTGTTATTGCACTTGTGAGCTACATGGCAGCGCAAATCTGAGTGTGCTGTAGCCTTGGCCGTTTCGTTTAATGGACCACTTCTGCCAAATGAATATTTAATGAAACTGGAACAAAAAAGAAAAGGCCAACTTTCTGTCAAAGAACATGTTAAAACAAATGGAACTGGGTTGTGAAATGCGCATGTGCCTAGGAAAGGTTTTCTTTTAATGAGAAACTGAAATGTCCCTCATGATAGGCCGTTGATGGGACTGTTGTCTATGGATGTACACAGGTGAATGTATGTAATGGATAGACACACAGTTATGTAGATTCATTGGACGGCATTAAGTAATATCATTCAAATAGGAAATGTATTAAGCAAAATATATGTGAAAGAATAATGGATATGTCGAAGAAATACATGTATTCCTGCAGAAAATCTTGGGCAGGAGTCATGTGCTTTATACACTCTTAAAAATACTGGGTTAAAAACAACCCGAGTTGGGTTATTTTTAACCCAACGGCTGGCTAGATATAGGATAGAATAACCTCAGTCCATAATTCACAGCCACGATAAACACTAGTAGGGCGGCTGTGGTTCAGGTGGTAGAGCGGGTTGTCCACTAATCGTAGGGTTGGTGGTTCGATTCCAGGCCCACGTGACTCCACACGCCGAAGCGTCCTTGGGCGAGACACTGAACCCCAAGTTGCTCCCGATGGCAAGTTAGCGCCTTGCATGGCAGCTCTGCTACCACTGGTGTGTGTGTGAATGTGTGAATGAGAACCAGTTTAAAGTGCTTCGGAACCGTTAAGGTTAAAAAAAAATGTGCAGTTTAAATACGTGCGGACCATTTAGTGTAACACCAAGACCGAGGAAGCACTTTTTAAACCGTCGCGGTGCGTAAAGTTAACTATCACTCACTGAGATACTGTTTCCCAATAAATACATTTTCCAGAGCTTTAGCATTAGCGCTACATAGTGACGAATGGTCATTTGGTGGTCATTTGGTTTCCTCGCCTCAGGACTCAGGACTCCGCTGTCACAATCAAAAGGTCAAAGCAACAACCATTCACTTTGAGGCGAGTTAAGATTTGGATGATGACGTCGGCACAGCAGCGCGGAATTATTGTGATTGGACAATAATTGAATTTAACCGAACAATTAACAATTTAACCGAACATGTGATGGACTGCCACCCTGTCCAGGGTGTAACCCCGCCTTGTGCCCGATGCTTCCTGGTCTAGGCTCCAGGTTCCCCGTGACCCTGAAGAAGGAGAGCCGTTACCTCCACGTGAAGTCAATTCAAACAGTCCGCTCTGAGTTGATTTGACCCAAGGAGCTGGGCTGATATGTCGGCGTGGCGGAGGGGTGCATTGTTTCAATGCTGTCAGTGAAAATGACCCAGCTCGACCCAGCGTTTGGGTAGTAAAAATAACCCAGCGTTTTTCTAGAGTGTATGTCCAACATTGTTTTTGCTATCAGTGTCAAAAATATTATATCAAAATTCCAACTAATTTCAAATTCCAGCTCATTTCAAAGCGCACATGAATCACTCTCTCCACCATAATGAACCATGGCATTGTGTAGTTTAGATGAGAGAGTGCTCATTATTATTCTGTATTGGCTCTGTTAGCTTTTGTTAACTATCCGAAGAGGAGATCAGCCGCATTGGGTTTGATTATTAAATCAGAGCTTTTAAGATAGACACGGAGGAGCTTCCTTTTGAACTCTTATCACAGTGGAATGAAAAAAAAAAAGGCAAAGAAAAATATTCAGGGATACACACATATATCATAAAAAATATATATATATAAATAAATATATATATATATATATATATATATATATATATATATATATATATATATATATATATATATATATATCTGAACAGCCACTCATGCAAAAACACCCTGTCGCCTGAGTCTTGACTATAAAGCAATTAAAATTCTGTAAGTCGGGGGTGCACAGGGTCCTCCTGTGTGTGTCTGAGCATAGATAAAGCTATTCCATCATTAATGGGTTGGTTAAGAACCATGAACTGTCTCCTATAGCTTCGCTATCGTATGAGAGCTGTGAAGAGGAGTGGGGGAGGTCTAGCTATAGGACCAATGACAGTGTGAAATTGAAGGGAAAAAAACAAAAACAAAGAGAGAGAACCTCTGAACCGTGTGATGCATTATCTCTCCTGATCCGCCGCTCTAATCATTTTCATGAAAATGCTGCCCTGCATTTATTTCATGGAAATTATAGAAGACAGAAAAATACAGAATATATATATATATATATATTACGCCATTGTTTTGCCGCATGATATTTCGTCTCGTCACTCTTTCGAGCACAATCTTATCCTGAAAATTGGAACAGATTGGAATTTCTTCTAACAAATGGTAAATGTGCACTTATATAGCGCTTTTATCCACTGTGTCTCATTCACCCATTCACACACACACCAATGGTAGCAGAGCTGCCATGCAAGGCGCTAGCTTGCCATCGGGAGCAACTTGGGGTTCAGTGTCTTGCCCAAGGACACTTCGGCATGTGGAGTCACGTGGGCCAGGAATGGAACCGCCAACCCTACGATTAGTGGACAACCCGCTCTACCAACTGCGCCACAAACGCCCCGTACAAATGATAACAAACAACTTTGTGGTGGCTAGTGAAGGAAAACTGATGTGACAGAAAGCTGACGAGGCTTCGGTGCCTCTAGAGAAAGTGTGAATGAAAGGTCTTTCTGATTCTCCAGTTAGAAGTTAAGAGCCTTGCTTAAAGACCCAGTCTTGGTAGGACGAGGTAGTGGCTCCGCTTCCCCACCAGCTATCGACTCGCTCTTGCTAACCTCCGACATCCCCAATGACATCATCTTTTAGTGACAGACAAATTCAGTCCTGATGTTACAGACCTATCATGGCTGGGACGCTTGACATGACGAGGTTCAGTGCACAATTTACAAAATTCACGTTCGTCAACGGAAGTGAAAAATGCGTATACGTCTTTAACTTGAACACACCAAATACACCTGAAATGCCCCACACGTGCACGTCAGTTTCTTGGGCAATCGATTTGGACACGATTCGTTATTTTTTCGTCGATTCCTTTTCCCGTTTTTGCTCGAATTGATTCCCCAAACATCAAGTGAACCGCCAATTTCCCCATCCTTCTACTGAATAAATGTCACCGTTGTTGCTGTCCTCTGTTTTTGTTTTGCCGTGCTGCTGACACGGGATGACAGCCATAACAGTGATATGTACACGCACATTAAAATTCATTAGGAGAAAAAAATAAACCAACAACCGTCACTTCTGATCTGACCCTTCTCAGACCTGGGTGATCAAATCACATGATCAGGTCACGCAGGTCAGGTGATGCAGGGCCGCATACGAAAGTAGCTCAGGTCTCGAAAGCTCAAATTAAAATTCTGTCCTCTGTCATTTTGTATACTTTGTACGTTGTTTGAACAATTTGTGCGTAGTCTATCGACTCTAATTTCTCCTCAAAGTCCATTTAGTAGGGAAGAGGACAATAGAGTAAATTATCGACTTTGTCCACCTTCATTACATCCATGACTGTGGCCGTTCATGTCCATCTTCTTATTCACTATCGATGACAGGCTTAAAAAAATATCAACCCAAAAGATGAGCAAATCGAGGAGGTGTTTCACTCCGTAATCACCTGACATAACTGTTCGGCTGCACTGCATCTAGAGTTCAGTCCCAGTCTCGCTTATTCATACCATTCTGTTTAGTTTTTTTTATGACCATAGGTGGCGCTGCCTTCCACAAGTCCAGAAAGATCCACTTTAAGGTATTTGTTAAGAGCATATATCCTGATTTGGATGCTAAACTTGAAAGCTTATATTGATGTATTTTTTTTTTTTTTTTATCTTTAAAAGACAGAGAGGTTTAACCCTTGTATTTCACTTTATACCAGCCACCCCTAAACCTTTACCGCATGGTGTTGCAATGAATTTATCTCCACATTTTTGATAGGCAATAATACAAAACTCGATGTACCTGGGAAAAGGCATCTCAAAAATAAAATAAATAAATAAATAAATAAATAAATAAAGCCATGTCACATGACCTGGAAGTGCTGCTTGTTCTTCGTTTTCTGCAATCACGTGGCATGGTGAAGGTCATCATTGGAGGCTCATCTCACGTTCGTCTCACGTTCGTCTCACACCTCAAGCTTCGGGGGGTTGGATTCCCACCGTGGAGTTGGCATGTTCTCGCCGTGCTGCGGGGGGTTTCCTCTCCCAGTCCAAACACATGCATGGTAGGCTGATTGGCATGTCCAAAGTGCCCGTCGTGTATGAATGAGCGTGTGAGTGTGCCCTGTGATGGATTGGCACCCTGTCCACGGTGTACCCCGTCTTGTACTCCCTGTTATAGGCTACAGGTTCTCCATGACCCTGAAAAGGATAAAGCAGTATAGGAGATGGATGGATGTAATAGTTCATGCAGTAAAGGGCTAAAAAAAAAATAGCTTACATGTTACAATGCACTTGAAATCTTATATTATTATCTTTGTTGTTGTTGTTGTTGAAAAAGTTCAAAGAGAATGTAAATAAAATATTATTTCGTCACCTTCACCACTTTCTTACAGTATATATACTAATGTAAAAGACCCCCCGGTATATCTAGTGTAAATAATGTTATAGGTAAGCTCAAGCTAATTGCTTTGTTTTCCCTGTAGGTGATTGATGGCAAGGACCTGCGTGTATGGATGGGCCTGAGCTTTCCCCATATCCTCCTGTGGCTTATTAGTCACGGCAGGTTGAAACGCTCCAGCCGTTAATGGCTGATGGCGCAACAGAGTGCAGTGCAGCGGAACTGAGAGAGTCAGAGTCTCGCCTCATTTCTGGCTCATGCGCATCTTCTTCAATTAATATGGAAATCGGCTGATCCTTTGACATCCAGCGTTAGAATATCCCTTTAAGGCCGTCCCTTTTCCCCCCCTCTTCCAATTCACTCAGCTTAATTTGAAAAGGATTCTTTTTCTCCAATTCCTGAAAGGCAAGTTAATTCGGTTCATTCTTTGAGGATGAGTGTCTTCTACACACAGAAAGCCTATAAGGTAATTAAAGGGAATGCACTAAGCGTGTGCATTCGGATTTATTTATCGCACTATACGTAACATGTAACGGTAGTTGATAACGCCGTGGCTCTGTTAATGTTGTAGTCAACATGCCGCAGTGCAACAGCCCAAGGACGGATGTTTTTCCATGAAAAAAGCTTAAGTGAAATTCTCGCTCTTCCAGAGTGCTAAAATTGACTAAGTACAGAAGGTCAAGCACAAGGACAGTCTACATTGATTGCGAGTGAAAAACGGTTGAGACGGAGCTTTCCGGAGAACTCCACTGCTGAAGATGTCTCCTAAAATGGAGAGACGCGCAAACATGCCTCATTTCCATCACAGAAATATTAGCAATAAATTCTTGCATGAATATTTCTCAATAAATGAAGGACAACAAGTCACTTCACATGTTTGGAAGGTGTGTGTGTGTGTGTGTGTGTGTGTGTGTGTGTGGTTGTGACTGTAAATATGAAGTGCAGGGAAACTTCCAAGCGGAAGAAATCTGCTTCATATTTTTTTTTTAAAGATTGGTCAATTTCAAGTGACTAATGTGTATTATTCTTGTAATAACGTCAAAACATTATCATGTCATAATGGTAATATCGCTCTCTGAGCTATAACGTAATGGGAGGACTCGTCGCTAATGTCTCACCAGGTAACAGGCGACTTGTAATCTGGAGTGTGTGATTCAGTTGCAGGAATCAAGTGCTCGTCATAACCGTACCCATTAACGATGGTTCTATGTAGAACCATACTACAGAGTGATTCAATAACAGAAAGGTTTCCAAAATTGAAACCCTTTAAGGATGCTAAGAAACGTTGAGTACACAAGAACCACTTGAAGGACCATTTTACTAAGAATGTAGGAAACATTTGAAAGATTTGAAAAAAAATATATATATATATATATATATATTGTTTTTTTTCATGAATCACCTGATTTACATGTTCATTGACATGAAATGTATTCATTTCAATTTTCATGAATTCATGAATACTGGTGTTCAAAAAGTGTCATGTAGACACGTTTTATGTTTAAGTCACCTTTCACTGTCGCACATGAGTCTGTTTTTGATTGTAATATCTGACAGCCAGCTTTGTTTTTTTTGTTTGTTTTTTTTTTTTTTTTTTTTGTCTGAAAATGATGTTTAGTATGTTAATTTATTTACTAACAAACACTTTGTATTGTTTGTAATGGAGGTGGCTTAGTGGTTAGCACGTTCGCCTCACACCTCTAGAGACGGGGTTTGATTATCACCGTGACCCTGTGTGTGTGTGTGTGTGGGGGGGGTGTGTGTGTGTGTGTGTGTGTGTGTGTGTGTGCGGATTTTTCATGTTCTCCCCGTGCTGCGGGGGTTTCCTCCGGGTATTCCGGTTTCCTCCCCCACTCCAAAGACATCCATGGTAGGCTGATTGGCGTGTCCATAGTGTATGAATGGGTGTGTGAGTGTGTATGAGTGTGTCCCTGGGATAGGCTCCAGGTTAGAAGATGGTATAGAAGCGGTATAGAAGATGGATGGAAAAGTAATGGAAAGCTAACATTTTTTGTTAACGGACCCAATAATGCAAATGTATGAAAAAAAAGAAGAAGAAGAAGAAGAAGAACTGCTCTGAACATATTTCATTTTTACTTAGAGCTACACTTTTTTCTGATTCACATTGATCAGGGGAAGAAAAAAAAAACAACACAGATTCTTAAATAGACATTTCCTTTTACATTGATATACCCAGATGAAATCAATGTTGTTGTTGTTGTTTTTTTCTTTGACTTTTTGTTTTGATGCAGTGAGCATTATTCACTCTATAATGGCAGCCAGTAAATGAAGGCAGAACTTGACAAATGAGCTTTTGCAGAAAGTCATGGTCGGGCAATCATTCAATAGATTTGTATAAAAGATATGCATAGTCCCTCTGTTGCCAAGTTTTCAATTACCCCTGTGGTCTCTAAAAAGAAATCTGATTACTTTTAGATAAGGAGAACATTGATTTGGGCTAGGATCAAACGGTCTATGCCTTTCTCTTTCATTCTTAAATATACTACCGCAGTTATGATCATACGCCAGCTTCATGAACTTTAAGACAGAAGACACGTGATGTTATAGACATATCACTCATTACAGAATATCAAGCATTGAATCATGTTCAAAATAACACAACTAGCAGTTCTTTATACAAACAAACCGATAGTGGATGTGATCATCCCACCCTGCCATAAAAAGGAAAGAAAAAATACATTAAACACACTTTAAGTGGGGTTTCTATTTATAGAAATGTAATATTAGCATCTTGGAGTTTTTTTTTTTTTTTGCATTTATTTATTCATTTTCATATGATTCATTTTCATGTGATTCATATTCATGCATGTGATTCATTTACATGTAAATAATTTTCATGTGATTCATTTACATATGATTCATTTTCATGTGATTCATATTCATGCATGTGATTCATTTACATGTAAATAATTTTCATGTGATTCATTTACGTATGATTCATTTTCATGTGATTCATATTCATGCATGTGATTCATTTACATGTAAATAATTTTCATGTGATTCATTTACATACGATTCATTTTCATGTGATTCATATTCATACATATGATTCATTTTCATGTGATTCATATTCATGCATGTGATTCATTTACATGTAAATAATTTTCATGTGATTCATATTCATACATATGATTCATTTTCATGTGATTCATATTCATGCATGTGATTCATTTACATGTAAATAATTTTCATGTGATTCATTTACATATGATTCATTTTCATGTGATTCATATTCATACATATGATTCATTTTCATGTGATTCATATTCATGCATGTGATTCATTTACATGTAAATAATTTTCATGTGATTCAGTTACATGTGGGTTTTTTTTTGCTTTTTTATTGGTATCCTATAGTGCTTTTCTGTTGAAAAGTGAAGCCGGTCATTAGCATAATCTATCTGAAGTGACGCTACTTAAGCAATACTGTGACCTTGTTGTGTATCGGACGGCGAATGTAGTGTAAGATCAGCCTTCACCGACATCGTCACTATTAGTGCAAACACTACGCTAGGGTAATTGCTAAGAAAGACTTGCTTTTAAAGAGCCCAATCATGAACCCCGGGGTTAATGTTTTGCAAATAGTTTTTAAAATGATTATAGAGAGGCTTGCGTAAGTAATCACCCCCCTTGAACTTCTTCACTTGTTGTAGTGTTATTTTGGAAATACATTTTTCAATGTATTTTCTGGGGCACTCACGAGCGGTGCAACAGAAAACCATTTGTCCTATTGGCAGGAGTGCTTGAATCTTACATCAGACATCTTGATGATGCCACAGCTGGCCATTTTACAAAAGTACTTCTGGGGTTCTGGACCCACCCCAGGGTTCAGGGTTCTGGACCCACCCCCAGGGTTCAGGGTTCTGGACCCACCCCCACACAGAATTTATTTATTTATTTATGCACAAACTGCACCAAAGCATAACAAAACTGCCAACTGTTTGGTTGATGACAATGACGAACTCCATATTTACCTTGGAACGGTCATTTTAAAAACAATTTCTAGAACATTACCATCACCAATGCAAGTCTACATTTGATTTGACACTTGACCATACCATAATTCATATTAAAATTCCTGACATACGTACACATAGGAGAAGAAATGATTCATTGAAATACGAATACCACCACACATTTTCAATGCATTTAAAATCCACAGGATTTGTTTACACAAATACCAGACAATATACAAGAATAGGCCCTGAGGGCCACGGTCCTGCAGAGCTTAGCTCCATCCCTAATCAAACACACCTGAAACATCTAACCAAAGTCTTCAGGATTACTTGAAAAGGACGGGCAGGTGTGTTTGATTAGCATTTTCATACGTCAGCTAACTAACTAGCGCCCTAAATGAACAAATCGCTTTCACTGATGATGACTCAATCACTTCAGTCATCAAATTAGAAGAGATGAGCAAGCAGTCTTTTAGCAGTTAACAAGCTAATGTTATCGATCAAATCTGTGACAAGTAACTTAGATCTGGAAAACGGCAAGTCCTCATTCAACTAAATACAAATTCAGATACTCCTCATTAACACAGCGATAAGCATTCGCCTGGTAGTTACTTCTCCTCAGCTACAATGGCGTATTATGACTTATCGTCTGACTGTCAAGTCGAGGTTTCTATGGGGAAAGCTGAAGGGAGGCGGAGCATGCCGAGGGGGGCGGAGCGTAAGATTGAAGGAGATGCGCAGGATATTTTTGCTTAAGCTGGTGTTGTCATGTCTGAGATAATTCAAATGATGTCCAGTCAATGATAACGTTCAATGAACACGTAAGATGTATCTACTGTAATCGATGTCATCAGACATTCATTTATCTGGAAAATTTGACTGGGGCACAGCTAAATTGTAGGGTCTAGCGACACCGCTGGCACAGGCAATCATGCTAAAATCGACCATGCTCTCTGAGTGGGAGGAATGGGAGGAATACTCTCTTCCCGTTCAATCACAGGGACATGCGTGACTATGAGCTCATGTGTGTAAAAGAGGGTCGATAGCTCTTTTCTCCAAGTGTGCAAGATGTAGTTGGCTGGCTTCATGTGTCTTGGAGGAAGGATGCGTTGGCCTTCACCCTCCGCGGTTGATAGCTGTGGTATGGCATAGGGCACTGGCTGGTCGGTGGGAATTGGCAGGTGAAATAGAGGAGAAAAATGGACAAATAAACTTGAAATAGTTTCTGGGACGTGATTTATTTATATATTTTTTTTTTGCCTTTTCGATCCAGTGATTCTCCTGAAGATATCTGACGATACATCCGTAAGAAAGAAAAGTTAAATTTTCTTTAAAATGTGCCTATAAATGGAGATTGCTTGATTCACACGGTATATTCACGTCATCAGACACCCCTGTGATTGCAGCCTTTGATTCACTGAATAGAGTCATTTTCTACAGGGATAGGATTCACTCACAATAGCTGCTAATTACACAGGAAAATGCCCCATGCAAATGTGTAAACATTACCTATAATAGTAAGTGTGGCCTCCCGCGCAGTTGTTAACCAAAGACTTTAACTTAAGTGCCGTGAAGTGCTTTGTGAAAATGTTCGAGGTAAGTGCTCCGCATTCCATTTATGACTTTAGCTCGCCCGTTGTACTCGAGGACGGCTGGAAGTATCCGATGATCAAAAAAACAGCACCGTGATGACTTGTTCCCCATTAGCAAACGCCATTGCTACGTTGTTGACACGTATGGCATGCTGATGTACAGTGGGTGTGCTATGTTGGAGGAGCTGTGAACTGTACTACCTTCTAAAATGAAGTAACTGATATAACTGAATTAAACGACAATTCATAATCGGTCGTGCTTCTCTATGTCGTAAGATACTCGCCGTGCTAGTTTTCAGACGTCAGGAAAGTGCATCTACAGCCAGGTTTTGACTATGGTATTAAAGCAGTCTTTAAGATTATTGCATGTCACACCGAACAAGATGATCCCGATGAAAGTTTTCACCAAATTCTATAATATCTATGTGACAGTGTCAAAATGTATTCAAACCTCAGCCTCTGACCGCTGCACCAACCCTCATCTAAAATCCACCAATAGGACGAGGGCATAGAATTATGCAAAACTAATGGGACACGTTCCCTTCGAATGTTTTATGTACGTTTTGCAATCGGCATTACTGAATTTGCATTTCCTGAGTGCCGTTGCAGCGGTCTTGCGCAGGTTAGCACATCACATGATACGTTCTAAGACGTCCGATCTCATAACTAAAGAATGTTTTTATGAGGGGTCATTTTTGTCGGCAGCAGCAAAAATCAGGCTGAGCGTCCTACAGAGTAAAACCGGTTTAGATCCAATATAACAAACATTCATTTCAAAGTTCCTAAGCTTTTTTTTTTTTTTTTGCATTAGTCCCGGTAACAAGATTGTGATGCAAATAACTTGGGACGGAAGTATAACAGTGACTAAAAGCAGTGAAACACGACAAAAAAAAAAAAAAAAACACGTTTCAAAATTACACTATGAATAAATTAATAAAAGAATGTAGACACAAGTAGGCTATGCATTATGGTAATAAGGGGAATGTGAATTAGAGCCTTTTCAAAGGCTCTGTTTAAATGCTGTTGCAATGGACTAGTGAATGTGAGGTGAATATCTAATATGAAAGTTTACCATGACAGTGTGTCCATTTGAGCACACAACTGCAGTTCCAAAAGTGACATCCAGGCTTAGTAGAACCACATCAAAGGAAGCACAAAATGCACAAAACAGACACGCCATGCTATGTTGAGAATTGTGAAAGGGTCAATCCTCCCTAAACTGGCTGGATGGACTGGCACTCTGTCCAGGGTGTAACCCTGCCTTGTGCCCGATGCTCCCTGGGATAGGTTCTGATAAATAAGACTGATATTACCTATACATCAGTGTAGGAAGTCACATATAAAACATTCATTCATCCCTACTAAAGTGTACATACAGTGCACTATAAATAGTGAATATAGCAGGTATTTGCAAACATTACCAGCTTGTACGTGGTGTATTTAGTGTTTTCGTATTATTACTAGTTCTAGAAATGTATGCGACCAATAATGTTAATGTTTGTAGTTGTTTGGAATATTCTCTGAGCTCTGCAACGCAGTAGACTCTTGTTATTTCATCTCCATTCAACCCAACCCAACTCACCCTTCCAAGCTCCACTCGCAATTAAGCCTCTGGCTTAGACCGGTGGTTCGCGATCACTTGGCTGAGGTAGTACCCTTTGTAGCCCTGTTGAATGTCCTCAATCTTGACAGGATGCTTGTCCACAACGCCCTACACACACGCACTCTGCTGAACTCTCGACAGTGAAGAGGTCACCTGTAATACCTAGCTGACAGCTCTGACAAAAGGAACCGGGTACCATCTGCAGACATCATGGACCCTTGCCTTGTTCATTAGCTTAATCCAGACCATCCCCCTTCTTGACCCAGGGGTTGTCTACATATGCGGGTGCTACAGTCAATTTGCCTGCATTCTTCTCTTTGAATATATATATATATATATACTGCCCGTATTAAGTCTCCTCATGTACATACATCTGAACCCAAGCATTAAAGAGAAACATTTGAAAAGGTATTGCACTTTAATATGAGAGCAGCACAATTAGGCAGAAGTGAACAGAAATGGGCAAGGTCAAGAAAAAATGGGCAAGGCATATAAAGAGAATTTTCAAGAGAGTCTTTTTTGGCAAAACGTAATCGGAGACAAAAATGTCCTCAAAGGTTAGCTTTCTCGCTGACTCATGAGCAAGGCAAACCTGGAACAGGAAATCACATTCACTATGTAACGTATGACCATGGGGGGACTGTGCATTTAAAACGGCACATTACATTTGACTTTGATTAACAGCTCACGATCGGGGGGCAAAACTTTTTTCAAATGATGACATGTCAGTGCATCATGACCAACTCCTCCCCCTAGCCAAAACACAATGAAGATGAATTAAAGGGGACTTAATGAACAGGCCCCAGCTGTTTTCCACGGTGAGTGATATGTCTGGACCGTGCCTAGGGGAGATTCAGAAGAACTTTCACAGCTCCTTCAAGATTATTGAAGACAGAACATCATCCTATGGCATCGGTATAAACAGAAACAGAAGGAACGTCGACTTGATAGGTTGATCTGACAGGTTGCATTGTAATATACTGTTTTGAACACAACCTCATTGACTCCCCCTCTAATATTTTCCCATGCGGAAATCACTGGCACCAGCTTATGAACTGTTCCAGGTACGTAGCTAAAGTGAAGCTTGTTACATCATCCACTAGAGGCCAAGTCAACAATATAGTAGCAGTCAGACGCAGATAAAAGGGGCTCAAAAGATAATGCAATTTTGTTTAAAAGTCGCAAAAATGTATCTAACAATGATCAACAGCTTGCTTAATCTTTGAAAAGAAATACAACCTGCCCTATCCAACAAGTTAATTTTTGCTTTTCTTTTAATTTGTCGCTATATTTTGTATGTCTTCAGAACCATATCAGAAATCATTTCCAGCTAGCATTAGCTACCGCTGAAAAAAGTCATGTGACTGCGTCATGTTAGAGCGACTGTTACAGTGGGTATCCAGCCCCAGTCAGGTTTCGCACATTTTATCGTGTTAGAGATTGAATTCAAAATTGTTCTTCGCACCCCATCAAGCGCCACACGACCCATAACGTCAAAGCGAAAAACACGTATTTAGAATTTTTTTTTGCTCATTTAGATATGTATTCGAACCCTGTATTCATTACTTTGTAGACGGACAAGGAAACAATTACAGCTCCATCTTTTCTTGGATATAATTCTACAAGCTGTGCATACCTGTACTGGTGCAGTTTCTCCCATTCTTCCTGGCAGATCCTCACAAGCTCAATCGGATTGGATGGGGAGCATCTGTGAACTGCCATCATCAGGTCTCTCCACAGATGTTTTGTGGGGTTCAAGTTTGGGTTTTGGCTGAGCCACTCAAGGACATTCAAAGACTGGTCCCGAAACCACTGTGGCACTGTCATGCCCGTATGCTTCAGGTCGTCGTCATATTAAAAGGTGACCAGTCTGAAGTCAAGTGCACTCATTTTTTCAAGTGCACTCAGTCCATATATGTAGCTTTCGTCTAGCAACTCCACCGCGAAGCATTTCTGAGATGGTTGTCCTTCTGGCACATTCTCCCATCTCTTCAGAGGACTTCTGAAACTCTGTTGGAGTGGCCATTGGGTTCTTGGTCACCTCCCTGACGAAGGTTCTTCTAGTCCAGTTACTGAATTCGGCTAGACGTCCAGCTCTAGGAAAAAGTCCTGGAGGTTCCAAACTTCTTCCTAGAAACATTCAAACCTATTGAAATAGATTTATACCCTTCCCTAGATCTATGTCTCAACACTATTGTATCGTAGAGGTCTACTAAAAGTTCCTTGCACTTCATTGCTAGGTTTTTGGACTAACATACACTGTGAATTGTAGAAATGTATACACTTAGGTGTGTGCTTTTTAAAAAAAAATCAGGTCAAATCAACTGAATTTGCCACACATGAAGATAATGAAGCTACCGGAAGATAATTAAAGCAAAAATTGATAATTGTCATTGTTTAACTACTTTCAAAACGTAAGTAATATTATTGCAAATGATCAGTATTATACACAATTATGAAAATCTAATTCTATCAATGCTATATTAATTACTCGCATGGCTTAATTGTAATCATGTTAGTATTTATTATCCAAAATCTCAAACTGCTACACAGTAGAACACACATCTCCAAGACAATCATCTTAAACGGAAGTCCAATCCAGTGGTATTACAGAAACCCAGCTGTGAAGGCAATAATCACTGTTAGAGTCACATCTCTCAAGTGTTCACAAGAGATTTGTGATACAATTACAACATTATCGTCATTGTCATTATTATTATTATTATTATTATTATTATTATTATAAACATCTGGGTGGAAATTTGACTGGCTTTGAAGTTAGCAGCAAAAAAAAATCACGTAAGTTTTCTATTTTGCAATGTCTCAAAGCAATTTATGTAGAAGTGTGTGTACAATTATGTTCCTTTTCACTCCTTCTGCCTTAACTTATTCACAAAATATGTCCTACTTTAAATGATAGACTTCCGAATGTCACGTCCCGTGAATGTCCAATGTGCCCCAAAAGTCCAACTGAGCAAGCAGAAAGAACCAGAAAGAACCTGTTTCCTGCAGGCTTCCCTCAGCATGGGCTCTGGCTAATGCGTAGGTCTGTGTGATTGTAATTTAATAGGGTCAATTTCGTGAGGATTTTATTTGAAATTTTGTACTTCATATTGTTAAGTACCACTGAATCACTTTTCTGAAGTGTGTGTTTTTTATTGAATGAAATTAGATGTAGATTTGACCCAAAATCACATATTGCAGTTGATCATTATTTTAAGAAAATATCATGCAGTTCATGTGTATTACATTTATCAACCCCCCATTTATCCTTTTCAGGGTCACGGGGAACCTGGAGCCTATCCCAGGGAGCATCGGACACAAGGCGGGGTTACACCCTGGACAGGGTACCAGTCCAGCACAGGGCACAATCTCATACACACTCACACACCCATTCATACACTACGGACACTTTAGACACGCCAATTAGCCTACCATGTACACACAAAGTATGCTACTTGTCCTCATACATATGCACAGGGGGGATTGTGCAAGACAAGGCAAAGTTAGCGCAGAAAGGAAAGAATTGAGAGATTTTCACAATTAGCACCATGTAATATGTGTGTTGTTCATGCCAACCCTGGACATAGCACATTAAGTATAGAAGAGTATAGAAGATTAATGTTAAGAATATTTCTAACTATTGGTAGAAGGTTAAAGCTTGAAATTAGCGTTTAAAAATGTATGACTTAGAAATAGGTTTGAAAACCTTAGATTTGTTTTATTGCAATATTATAATAGGAAATACTAGACCCATTTGATTATGTTACAGATATTTTCATATATTTCTTTTCTTTTTTTTGGTAATGGACACATAGTTTTATTTAAAACATTGTGGTCAAACACAAAATGACCACAATGACCACAAAAAACATTTCCATCCTCATAAAGAATGGTTTTTGTTTGTTTGTGTGTGTGTGTGTGTGTGTGTGTGTGTGTGTGTGTGTGTGTGTGTGTGTGTGCGTGATACCTAGCCTGGAAAGAATTTCAGCACTGAGTCTTGTCCTGTAATGTCTAACAAGGTTGTGGACACTGCTTGTCCATGCAGAATATTTTAATCTCCTTGATATTCTTGAGTTTGTGCATTTGGACTTTCCTCTTCATAGACAACCGGTTTTCAGTATATTTGGTGCAAAGTATATTTGGCACATCATTTTATTGAAAGCTCTATCTATGACCAAATGTGAACTTCCTGGCAGAGGCAACCAGGTTTTGGGCTGAAATATCCTGGTACTGTATGTTTGATGCCATAAATCTGCACAACCAAAGCAGCAATGCCATATTTACAACAATACTGTATTGCATTGTACCCCGCCTTGTGCCTGATGCTCCCTGGGATAGGCTCCAGGTTCCCCCGCGACCCTGAAGAAGAAGTATGCGGTAGAAGATGGATGGATGGATGGATGGATGGATGGATGGATGTATTGCATTGTAGGAACTGTAGCAATAGCATACAGCAAATGTATTTTACATTGGGTGTCATGTACTTTTTCTTGTATGCAGTTCCCCCTTTGCCCCAAACATGCTGATGGTGTGCATGACCAAAAAGATATTTATCTCACTGAATGCAAGCTGTACTTACTGTGCTGAATTTTGTAACTCCACTGCACAAAAGGAATGTTCTGCTTGAGTAGCTTCCCAGAAAGTTACTTTGACATTTATTTTCTTTCTTTAACTTTTCATTTTCCCTGACAGGTACGTTTACTGCCACTCAGGTATGACTGTTGGGCACTTTATACAGTGTCATTCACTTGGCATGCACTTTGGAGTCATGCCTTCATAACGTCAGCTTCATGAAGGTGTGTTGGATCACCTGGTTGGCCTCATAACCTCAGTGGGAGGTCTGTGTCTATCACTGGTTCTTGACGTCCCTTCTTAAACCCAACTAACCCTGGTCATTAACAGGCACGCTATCTAACACAAATCACCTTGCTTCTAGGAAGTGTAGTTAAACAAACAGCTTTGCTATTTGTCCAACACTTTTTTCTTGGCACTGAATTCTGAACATCAATTCATAGGCCACCACCTCCTTCTGGAACGAACGGAGTTGGTCTATGTAATCATTTGAGGCAGTCTTTCCCTTGACGAACAAGGCCAGGGGTTATAGACTCTTTCAATTGCTCTGCAGTGACACAGAGAGGGACGAGCCAGAGACTCGTCTGCCTCCTCTTTTCTGATAGTCAACATGGCTGACTCCAAAGTTCATCAGCTCACATGGTTGTGTTTCTCTTTTGGCTCCTCCAGAATGACAATAAGTTGAATGGTTGGAAGAATAAATATTTGTGTTTACTACGGGCATTTGACCATTGACTGTGTTTACAGTGTTTATAATAATAAACATGTATAATAATAATAATTGTTGTCATCATCATCATCATCATCATCATCATAACCTGCTGCTTTACAATTTTGGAAAAGAAACACAAGAAATAAATCAAGCAAACAAAATAATCAAAACACGGGTTAGCTGAGTCCTTCAAAAGCTGGCATGGTCTAATTTCAATCGTGCAGCTGTGTACAGTTCCAGTGAATGCTGGTACAGCCCGTATGGCCACAGCGCCACCTGGTACCACCTCTCTGAACACTGCATCAAGGATCCACAAAACCACTGAACAACATGAGCGCCCCAGAAAGCGAACACAGCTACATCGCTGAACAGATGGCTGAGCAGCTTTGAGACCACTCAGAACGATGGCACAAAACTCCCTGCCATAAACCAGTAGTTCTCAAACTTTTTCAGCGTGAGGTCCCACTTGTGCAGAATGCATCCCTTTTGTGGTCCCCTAGAGTCGTCAATTTTTTTTATTTTATTTTATTTTTTCTCTGTAGGCTCTTCTGTCGTCTCTCTAAAACTTATTTTTCAGGTTTTATCAGTGCCTGGCTAACAGTACACTAGCATATCACCGGATGTCTCTGTTCGGTCTTAGTGTGCTGCGTATAATTGGTTTAATTGATTGCTCATTGTTTATGTACATCATAGTTCGAAGCTTGACAATCCCGACATACAGGTAAAATACATTTTTAAAAAGGAACGTTCTCACATTTCTAATGCAGTCCTCCTGGCACCGTCTGGCAGCCCCCCAGGTGGCCATGGCCCCCTGTTTGAGAACCACTGCTGTAAACGCACGTAACAGGCATGCAGAAAATGCTCAGATGCAGCAGTATACACATGGTGATCGGGTGGACACGTATCACGCATGGGAGATCAAGGCCAGGGGAAATCCACCACTCAAGCTTGGGTCTGGAGCTTTGCCACAACCAGTGGCGGAATTAGCAAAACATTAAAACAATGGGGTGGGGGAGGAGCTCTGGTGAGTCAAAATGCACCTAGAAATGGAAATGTCATGGTACATTGGGTTGTTGCACATACAGTAATTAACCCTTAATATTAAACACTGGCTTGTCCTTGATATATTGGTTCTGGATATTCATTGGGACCGCTTAAACTGATGGGTCACAGACTGACTCCTTCATCCTAATCCTGTTCCATGGCAGCAAAGGTACACTAACAGTCACCATTCATCTTCCATGACTTTAGGGGGCTATTCTAAATAAATAAATAAATAAATAAAAATGTAGCACTGGTTATCCACTGCCATGATAATTGCAGCCAATTCTCTCAATCGGCTGACGCAAGGGTAGAGCAAAATCTATTGTTATCGTCTTGTGAGCAGCTGCTGATTGTTGTAGGGAGTCCTGGAGTCCTGGGAGACTAATAGGGGAGTGCTGAGAAAACAGAAGGATTACTAAGCTCCTACTCAAGCAGCATTAAGGACATTTGCCAATAACAACTTTATCAGTCTCCTGCATGTGCCCAGGGTGTCGCCATGTCTCTTTTCTCCATGAATCGGAAATGAAAAGATCTCAACTCCGCCTGTATTGTTAAAGAATATATGAATAATTGCGAACGCAAACGGGCGCCTCTACTGCTGAAGCACTGTTTTCTGTGCTTTGATGAGTGATTATTTGAATGAATTAACCTGGGGTATGTGTGATTAGACAGAACAAGCCGGTTCAATGAAAAACATTTTATTACGACAGCTCTTACTGTCCGCAGCATTTTTGCTGCCTTTGTCGCTGAAGAGATACACATACTCTGAAGACTATCTCATGTACTGTGTTAAATAAGGGAGCGTAGACGCCGCATTAACGTATAACCTTCAGCAATATTGGACAGAGAGGAAGAGACAGAGAGAGTAAAAGGGGTGATCAGAATCTCAGCTCAAACCAGCTAAAATGTCAGTTTATGTCTTTTGTTGACTTCTTTTCAACCCATTAGCAGTAATAAGCCCACTGTGTCTCAGAGGGTTACAGCTTTCATGGATTTAAAGAACTGTTATTCCGGCGTTATGTAAGTGCTTAGAGTTTATTCAGAGATATTCAGAGAAATCCAAAAAATCGCTTGCCCACTTTCATCGCCGGCAGTTTGGTGCCATTTTATGTTTATATATTTATTTAAATGGTGCGTTCTGAATTAGCTGACTCTTTATTCTTGATGAAGCTCAGCATCAAGAATGAGTGCAGCAGTCACCCAGTGAAGTAAGAACAAGTATTACCTGGCATTTTAATTAAGCAGACCTGTCGTCTCCTTTTCCTCATAATGTTTTTAAAGAACTGTAAAGCAATTGTGCATCCAATAACTGCCATAGCCAATGGTGTGTGTGAACAGATTTGTAGAGCAATTGAGTAGAGATGGTTGGTTCACGTGCTATATAAGTAAAGGGCTCAAAAAGCAAGGGCAAGTGGGCAGTGATAATTAACAGAATTAATTATCTATATATAAATTTTATAGTCATGTGAAAAAAATCAGTACACCCCATGGAAATGGTTGGTTTTTTGACATGTTTGTACAAGCAAAAGTCTGGGTTACGCATGTAACCCTACTCCCTGAGAAGGGAACAAGATACGCTGTGGGAAGTGCCCTCACCACGACCGGTATCTGAAGTCTGTGCAAAATCACGCCCATTTACAGGACTGCCGTGGTCAGGTGACATGGCAATATCAATATACCGTGTCATCAGCTTCTATTATCTGAAGCGAAGACATGATTCAAAGGCATACCCCGATATGACAAAGCTATTCAACATCTTGTTCTGTTCTCAGCGAATAGCATTAGATGCGTAACCCAGACATCCCCTTTCAAAGGGAACTCAACGTTGCATGAGCTTCACGCTGTGGGAACACTCCATCATACACACTCTGTCATACTGAGGCTATGGCCTGTTCAAAAAAAGGTCACCGCTAGACCCTTCAAGCCCGGGGTGGAATTCATGTCCAAACGGTAATATCAAATGAACGTGTGACCATCCCGCCGCGGCACACACATCCTGTAAGGGTGCATAGAGGCATAGCAAGACCGTGCCGCATAAGCAAGAGAGATGTCTTCCACTTTCTAATTAAAGATGCACTGCTTTGACACAGCATCACTTCTACTGTTGCCGCATATCCTAATCTGGCCTAGGATATAGGCAGGCATTGGCTGGCAACCCTGCTGAGAAACGTTCCTGTAAGAACTGCAGGACTGTAGCTACTGTGCAGTTTACTGGGCCTAACTGATGTTCCTCACACCATGAGATAAAAAGTCGCAACTTGAGCGCATATAATTGTCTCATGGATGGTGCTCTAGCGTATAAAATGGTCTCTACAACCTCGGTAGAGAGACCAGAATCTATGAGCTGGTGCCCCTCAGGGGCCAGATCCACAGTTTCCATAGTTCAGGCAGTGGGTGATAATTCAACCCTCTGGCTTGAGACATTAGATCCCTGCGAATGGGAATTTCCCAGGGAGTGCCGTTTAGCAGGGATATTGTCTCTGAGTACCACAAGCTGGCCAATAAGGTACTTTTAGCAGCAGACGTAGATGGTCTTGGCGATGGTCCAGGTAGTTTAGTGAAGGAAAAGGAAATAATGGCCGTAAACACCTTCCTCCCTCAGAGAAAGGGGTACATGTTCTATAGCCCCCTTTGTCCA
>CM022759.1:2055000-2257500 GCA_012411365.1 Ameiurus melas
AGCTCAGTACTAACCCTATATCCATATGACGGCTCAGTACTAACCCTATATCCGTACAAAAGCTCAGTAAAACTATATCCATACAACAGCTCAATACTAACACAAAATATATCCGTAAACAACGCTCAGTACTAACCTATATCCATACAACAGCTCAGTACTAACCCTATATCCATACAACAGCTCAGTACTAACACTATATCCATACAACAGCTCAGTACTACCCTATAACCGTAAAACAGCTCAGTACTAACCCTATATCCGTACGACAGCTCAGTACTAACCCTATATCCGTACGACAGCTCAGTACTAACCCTATATCCGTACAACACATACTAACCTATCCGTATGACGCTCAGACACCCTATATCCATACAGATAATTATAACCTATATCCGTCACAGCTCAGTACTAACCCTATATCCATATGACGGCGAAATATTAACCCTATATCCGAGACAACACATAACCCTATATCCATAGCAGACAGTACTAACCCTATATCCGTACGACAGCTCAATACAACCCTAATACAACTATAACCTATCGACACGCTCAGTACTAACCCTATATCCGTACGGCTCAGTACTAACCCTATATCCATACAACAGCTCAGTACTAACACTATATCCGTACGACAGCTCAGTACTAACCATATCTCAATCCAAGCACAGTACAACAATATCCGTACGACAGAAACCTATATTTAACAACAGCTCAGTACTAACCTATATCCATACAACAGCTCAGTACTAACCCTATATCCGTATAGAACAGCTCAGTACTAACACTATATCCGCACGCAGCTCAGTACTAACCCTATATCCGTACAACAGCTCAGTTAACCCTATATTATCCATACAACAGCTCAGTACTAACCCTATATCCGCCTACAATAGTACTAACACTATAATAGTAAACATCTCAGAACACCCTATATCCATACAACAGCTCAGTACTAACTATATCCATTAAACAATACTACCATAAAACAGCTCAGTACTAACACTAACCATACAACAGCTCAGTACTAAATCATTCAACAGCTCAGTACTAACCCTATATCCATACAACAGCTCAGTACTAACCCTATATCCGTACAACAGCTCAGTACTAACCCTATCATACAACAACTACTCAATACTAACGTCCACTATATCTTAATACGATAGCAGTATAACCCTATATCCGTACGACAGCTCAGTACTAACCCTATATCCGTGACAGCTCAGTACTAATCTATACATATGCGCGCTCAGTACTAACCCTATATCGTGGTAAGTACTAACCCTATATCCATACGACACAGTACTAACCCTATATCCATATACGGGCTCAGTACTAACCCTATATCCATAACAAGCTCAGTACTAACCCTATATCATCCGACAGCTCAGTACTAACCCTATATCAACGTACACCGCTCAGTACTAACCTATATCCGTGAGACAGCTCAGTACTAACCAATATCCGTACGACAGCTCAGTACTAACACTATATCGCACGCAGCTCAGTACTAACCCTATATCCATACAACAGCTCAGTACTAACACTATATCCGCACAACAACGCTCAGTACTCACCCTATATCCGTCGACAAGCTCAGTACCAACCCTATATCCATACAACAGCACAGTACTAACCCTATATTTATACAACAGCACAGTACTAACACTATATCCGTACGACGGCTCAGTACTAACCCTATATTTATACAACAGCTCAGTACTAACCCTATATCCGTACGACAGCTCAGTACTAACACTATATCCGTACGAAAGCTCAGTACTAACCCTATATCCATACAACAGCTCAGTACTAACACTATATCCGTACGACAGCTCAGTACTAACCCTATATCCGTACGACAGCTCAGTACTAACCCTATATCCATACAACAGCTCAGTACTAACCCTATATCCATACAACAGCTCAGTACTAACACTATATCCGTACGACAGCTCAGTACTAACCCTATATCCATACAACAGCTCAGTACTAACACTATATCCGTACGACAGCTCAGTACTAACCCTATATCCGTACGACAGCTCAGTACTAACCCTATATCCATACAACAGCTCAGTACTAACACTATATCCATACAACAGCTCAGTACTAACACTATATCCGTACAACAGCTCAGTACTAACCCTATATCCATACAACAGCTCAGTACTAACCATATATCCATACAACAGCTCAGTACTAACCCTATATCCGTACGTCAGCTCAGTACTAACCCTATATCCGTACGACAGCTCAGTACTAACCCTATATCCGTACGACAGCTCAGTACTAACCCTATATCCGTACGACAGCTCAGTACTAACACTATATCCGTACAACAGCTCAGTACTAACCCTATATCAGTACGACAGCTCAGTACTAACCCTATATCCGTACGACAGCTCAGTACTAACACTATATCCATATGACGGCTCAGTACTAACCCTATATCCATACAACAGCTCAGTACTAACCCTATATCCGTACGACAGCTCAGTACTAACCCTATATCCGTACGACAGCTCAGTACTAACCCTATATCCGTACGACAGCTCAGTACTAACCCTATATCCATACAACAGCTCAGTACTAACCCTATATCCGTACGACAGCTCAGTACTAACCCTATATCCATACAACAGCTCAGTACTAACCCTATATCCGTACGACAGCTCAGTACTAACACTATATCCATACAACAGCTCAGTACTAACCATATATCAGTACCACAGTACTAACCCTATATCCGTACGACGTCAGTACTAACACTATATCCATATAACGGCTCAGTACTAACCCTATATCCATACAAAGCCAGACTAACCCTATATCCACAGAGCTCAGTACTAACCCTATATCCGTACGACATCAATTACTAACATATCAGTACGACAGCTCAGTACTAACCCTATATCCGTCGACAGCTCAGTACTAACCCTTATACCTACAACAGCTCAGTACTAACACTATATCCGTACGACAGCTCAGTACTAACCTATATCCATACAACAGCTCAGTACTAACCATATATCCATACAACAGCTCAGTACTAACACTATATCCATACGTCACTCAGTATAACCCTATATCCATACAACAGCTCAGTACTAAACATATATCAGTACGTACTCTACTAACACTATATCCATGCGTATACTAACACTAATACCGTAGCTCAGTATTAACCCTATATCCATACAACATCAGTACTACACACTATATCCGTCAAGGTCAGTATTAACCCTATACATACAACAGCTCAGTACTAACACTATATCCGTACGTCAGCTCAGTACTAACCCTATATCCATACAACAGCTCAGTACTAACACTATATCCGTACGTCAGCTCAGTATTAACCCTATATCCATACAACAGCTCAGTACTAACACTATATCCGTACGTCAGCTCAGTACTAACCCTATATCCATACAACAGCTCAGTACTAACACTATATCCGTACGTCAGCTCAATACTAACCCTATATCCGCATTCAACACCAGTACACCTAACACTAAATCAACCTGGACTAAACAATATACGTCAGCTCAGTACTAACACTATATCCGTCACATAATCGCGTATTAACCCTATATCCGTCGACAGCTCAGTAATAACCCTATATCCGTACGACAGCCCAGTACTAACATATATCCTACGACAGCTCAGTACTAACACTATATCCGTACGTCAGCTCAGTACTAACCCTATATCAGTACGACAGCTCAGTACTAACCCTTATATCACGCGACAGCTCAGTACTAACCCTATCCACGAAGCTCAGTACTAACCCTATATCCATACGACAGCTCAGTACTAACACTATATCCGTACGACAGCTCAGTACTAACCCATATCCATCCGCAGCTCAGTACTAACACTATATCCGCACGACAGCTCAGTACCAACCCTATATCAGTAACGTAGCTCAGTACTATACCCTATATCCGTCCAAGCTCAGTACTAACCCTATATACGTAGACACAAGCTACTAATACCCTATATCCGTACGACAGCTCAGTATAACCCTATATCCTACAACAGCTCAGTACTAACCATATATCCATACAACAGCTCAGTACTAACCATATATGAGTACGTCAGCTCAGTACTAACCCTATATCCGTACGACAGCTCAGTACTCTATCCCTACAACAGCTCAGTACTAACCATATATCCATACAACAGCTCAGTACTAACCATATATCAGTACGTCAGCTCAAATAACCCCTATATCCATACAACAGCTCAGTACTAACCCTATATCCATACAACAGCTCAGTACTAACCCTATATCCGTACGACAGCTCAGTACTAACCCTATATCAGTACGACAGCTCAGTACTAACCCTATATCCATACGACAGCTCAGTACTAACCCTATATCCGTACGACAGCTCAGTACTAACCCTATATCCATACAACAGCTCAGTACTAACCCTATATCCATACAACAGCTCAGTACTAACACTATATCCGTACGACAGCTCAGTACTAACCCTATATCCATACGACAGCTCAGTACTAACACTATATCCGTACGACAGCTCAGTACTAACACTATATCCGTACGTCAGCTCAGTACTAACCCTATATCCGTACGACAGCTCAGTACTAACCCTATATCCGTACGACAGCTCAGTACTAACCCTATATCCGTACGACAGCTCAGTACTAACCCTATATCCATACAACAGCTCAGTACTAACACTATATCCGTACGACAGCTCAGTACTAACCCTATATCCGTACGACAGCTCAGTACTAACCCTATATCAGTACGTCAGCTCAGTACTAACCCTATATCCGTACGACAGCTCAGTACTAACCCTATATCCGTACGACAGCTCAGTACTAACCCTATATCCATACAACAGCTCAGTACTAACCATATATCGCTTACAACAGCTCAGTACTAACCACCATAATAGTCACACGCTCAGTACTAACCCTATATCCGTACGACAGCTCAGTAAACCTATATCCATACAACAGCTCAGTACTAACCCTATATCCATACAACAGCTCAGTATTACCCTATATCCATACGACAGCTCAGTACTAACCCTATATCCGTACGACAGCTCAGTACTAACCCTATACAATGTGACAACAGCTCAGTACTAACCCTATATCCGTACGACAGCTCAATTAACCTATATCCATACAACAGCTCAGTACTAACCCTATATCCATACAACAGCACAGTATAAACACTATATACCGTATGACAGCTCAGTACTAACCCTATATCCACACAACAGCTCAGTACTAACACTATATCCGTATAACAGCGCTCAGTACTAACCCTATATCCATACAACAAAAAGCTCAGTACTCACCCTATATCCATACAACAGCTCAGTACTAACACTATATCCATGCGTGACAGCTCAATACTACCGCTATATCCGCTACAACTACTACTACACTATATCCGTACGACAGCTCAGTACTAACCCTCATATCACCACACAGTAGCTAACTACCACCATACTACACCTAACTCAATCACACCCAAATGTGCTTGTTGAAGATCCTGTTTTGGATTTAGTCCCCCATTACAGTAACCTAAGCTCTTCTAGGAAGGCTTTCCACTAGATTTTGGATTGTGGGGAATTTCCCATTCTGCCGCACGAGCATAAGAAAAGGCCACTGATGTTAAGCGAGGAGGTCCGGACAGCAGTTGGTACGCCATTTCATCACAATAATGTTCAGTGGAGTTGAGGTCAGGGTTTTGTTGAGTCTCTCGCTTCCTTCCACTCCCACCTTGACTTGACAAATCATGTCTTCATGGACCTCAGTGTCCTGCTTTAGTTCCAGTAATTTCAAGAAGTCCAACAAATTGGTCTGAGGGTCAGGTGCCCACTGACGTTTTTTCCATATAGTGTATTAGAGCTGTATAGAGTCCTGGTGCAAAGGTTTTCCAGAAAAAAAATTTTGTGAGAAATATTCAAGTTAAATTTAAGTCTCTCTTTAAAAGGCTCCAAAAAAAAATCTTGTTCAGAGAACATGTTCTCCCAGATAAGAACCCTGTGACCAAAGTGGATTCATTAAAAATAGATTCTCTTTCTTCATAGCACTCATAGCCCTTTTACCATTCTTCATGCATACTAATATCTTGATTAAATCAAAGGGGACTACCTGTGAATTCTTCTCATAAGTTTTGGTTTGGTGTTGTTTTAATAACCTGTGTCAAATTACGATATAAAGCGAGTGCTTGCATAAATTAGATTTATGGTTGGTACTTCACAGTCTGTTTGGGAACAAGACAGAGCCTCAAGCGAATATGATGAAGAAAACTCAAATGTGTTGTCCATCATTTTTTTACTATATTGAGAACATCGCAATGTAGATTCCTTCATTACCACTCTCTTGTTCTTGAGAAGAAGCTCCTGTTTTAAATGCTTACAGCTCGGAGAAATGTATTGAACAGACTCGAATCCCTTTACCCGTTTGTGTTGTCATAGAAACCATAGGAAAGGTCAGACAGAGCTGCGCTCTCTTTTTATGGAAGGGAAAAACGTTGCAGAAACAGTGATAACGACGCTGGGCTTTATTCGTTTTACATCCCCAGCTGCGCGTTTGCATAAATAGCACTTCTAAGTAATTTTTGTTGTGAATGCATATGCACACAATATACTTGTGTGATTTATATATTAATAAGGGTTTGCATTGCAGAACAAACACTGTGTGAGCGTCTGTTTGGGTGCATTTGTGTGGGTGTGTTTAACTTGGTCTCTACCAGAGGTTTAAAGTAACAAACTATGTAACATCTACTTTCATTACAGCAGTAGTTTTCAAAGTGGGGGACGTGGCCCCCATGGGGGCCGCCAGGGGGCGTCCGGGGGGCCTCAACAATTTGGTGTCAGACAACCACACACACACACACACACACACATACACACACACAATCAATTCTAATCTAATCTAATGTAAAGATGTAATATGTAATTATTAATTTAAAAAAAAGGGGGGTAGATATTCAGAAGTCTGTATTTTTAATGTGTTTTAAAGACATCTTGCAAAAGGGGGGGCCTCGGTCAAATGTTAATGCCATTTGGTGGACCTTTCCCTGGAAAAGTTTGGGAACCCCTGCATTACAGTATTTGAGCCCATGGTTCACTGTAGTGGGTTTTTTTTTAAGTATAACTAAATCAGAGTACTTAGATTTTTTTTCTGGAGTTTTAAAGAAAAAATAAATAAAAATGTTATTATTATTAAATGCATTTAACCCTGTGAGTCAACTAAAAGACAGTATGTCCATCCATCCATCCATCCATGCATCCATCCTCTACTGCTTACTCCTTTTCAGGGTCACGGGGAACCTGGAGCGTATCCCAGGAAGTATCAGGCACAAGGCGGGGTTACACCCTGGACAGGGTGCCAGTCCATCACAGGGTACAATCACATACACACTCACACACCCATCCATACACTACGGACACTTTGGACACGCCAATCAGCCTACCATGCATGTCTTTGGACTGGGGGAGGAAACCGGAGTACCCGGAGGAAACCCCCACAGCACGGGGAGATCAAGCAAACTCCGCACACACAGGGCCACGGTGGGACTCGAACCCCGGACCCTGGAGGTGTGAGGCGAAGTGCTAAGACTGAATCAAAACAAAGCAGTTTCCTGCTGAATGTCTACACTTTAAATGCTTAGTCAGCAGTAGCAACGTGTGAGACGACAGAGACAGATGGGCATCCCTGGTGCAATTTATCAGGTGTCTTCAGTTTGAAATGCTTCAGAGGAAACACCATGATCATGATCTGTAAAGTAAATGAGACAAAAACTGTAGGCATAGCAACATCTCACATCTCAACATCCATTCTGTACAGCGTAAACATGCACAGGTTTTGCAGCTATAAACTAGCTGAGTGAGCTATAACTAGCTAGCCCTGTCATTGGATGGTTTACTGTATGATGTTTTACTTAAGATGTCACTTTGATATTCGCGAGCGATTTCCTGCTCTGTTAAATATATCTATGTGCTGCTACAGCCTAAAGATAACACTATAAAAATCGCTTCCTATATACCTAGCAACATGTGTGAATTAACATGAGCATCTAGCTAACTAACAAATCTGTTTCTTTTTCTTTTTTTTTTTTTTTTTAAAGATAATTGTAATTTTTTAGTAACATATTTAAGAATTCACATAACCAGAGGAGACTACCACCCTGTCCAGGGTGTAACCCCACCTCGTCCCCGATGATCCCTGGGATAGGCTCCAGGTTCCCCGTGACCCTGAAAAGGAGTAAGCATTAGAAGACGGTTGGATGGATGGATGGATTACCAAGGGATGCATGGCTAAAACAGCTTCAGAACTTTTTTTTTTTTTTTGCCTTTGTTTATTTATTCATTTTCATGTGATTCATTTACATTTGATTCATTTACATTTGATTCATTTTCATGTGATTCATATTCATGCATGTGATTCATTTACATTTGATTCATTTTCATGTGATTCATATTCATGCATGTGATTCATTTACATTTGATTCCTTTTCATGTGATTCATATTCATGTGATTAATTTTCATGTGGTTCATTTTCATATGATTCATTTACATGTAATTCATATTCATGTGATTCATTTACATTTGATTCATTTACATTTGATTCATTTTCATGTGATCCATATTCATGCATGTGATTCACTTACATGTGATCCATATTCATGCATGTGATTCACTTACATGTAATTCATTTTCATGTGGTTCATTTACATGTGATTCATTTTCATGTGGTTCATTTTCATATGATTCATTTACATGTGATTCATTAACATATGATTCATTTCATGTGATTCATATTCATGCATGTACTACATTTACATGTAATTCATATTCATGTGATTCATTTACATTTGATTCATTTACATTTGATTCATTTTCATGTGATCCATATTCATGCATTGATTCACTTACATGTAATTCATTTTCATGTGGTTCATTTACATGTGATTCATTTTCATGTGGTTCATTTTCATATGATTCATTTACATGTGATTCATTAACATATGATTCATTTCATGTGATTCATATTCATGCATGTACTACATTTACATGTAATTCATTTTCATGTGGTTCATTTTCATGTGATTCATTTACCTTTTCTCCCCTCCCTTCGCTTTTCCCAAATATTTCATTGAGAAGAGAAAAAAATAAAAAATAAAAAAAATTAAAATAAAACAATAATAATAATAATAATAATAAATAATAAATAATAAATAATAAATAATAAATAAATAAATAAATAAATAAATAAATAAATAAATAAATAGATAAAAAAGTAGCCCTTTAAGAAATTCCTGGTTTTGCAGTCTTTATACAAGCCTCTAAAGCAGCTACCTTAAAAGTATAGGTTTTTTTTTTTTTTTTTTGCCTGTCAGATCCCTCACAATTAACAATACTACAATTGTAAAATCATAAGGTTCTCCTCAGTAGGTGACAGTACAAGGTAATCTGTCATAATTTTTGACTTGAATTTCTAGTTAATATCTTGACATGCTAACACCCCATAATCCATACATTAGACTTAATTCATCGGATAATAGCTTATGCTAGAAAATGACGGTAAGATATTAAGCTGCAATAATAACATAGCACTTTTCTTCACGGCTGAATTTAAGTTCAGGGCTTGTGTAACAACCTCTCAGGAGAGCTGATATTCTTAAAAAAATACTTTCGGAGAAGAAATTTTCAACTTCAAAATTCTTCTCCTCCAAAAATGCTCACTGAATTACACAAAGTGCCAGGAGCAGTCTGCTGCTAGAGTCTGCTAGATGGCTTGAATCTATTATTCCAAGTTGGACTTTGATGTTGCCATTCAATTAGCTCCCCATTTCCGTCCCTAGATTCCCATGAAAGACTCAGCGATGGTCTGGAAAATTGTACTTAAGTCTACCTGGACACGCAGTGAAGTCTTTTTAAGAGCTCGTACTGCTGGCTTTACGGAGTGGTTGTCAATCTCAGGTTATACCAAAAAAAACGAATTCTCATGCTGAAACGGTCACGTTGTTGTGACACGAAATAAGGTTGGAAACGTTTTCAATTTGTCTGATTCAAGGCACAACAGTAATGTCAATATGTAATATGAGCATTAACATTTTGTGTAAATAAATAAATAAATAAATCCACCCTGAGTGAATATAAATATTCATCTTTATATTAACGTGGGATTTTCACTGGTGTCCAGTACACCAATGTTTTTTTTGTTGTTTTTTGCTTCATGTTGTTCTGTTTTCACGTTGATTAATGATTTCAGTCATTTGACTACTTTTTTTCAAAAGCAGTTACGCCCCTTCTGCCTCTCTCTCTCCTCTCTACCGAAGAAATGCACCGCCCTCTTATTTCTTTTTCTTACTTACTGTCTCCACTAATTCCACATTGGAGTTCTCGTTAATATCGCACTGAACGTTGCAGGAAAATTGAATTGGAGTGAGAAAAGACGGTCTTTTTTTGAGCTAAGGGTGAAACATGACACCCTTTGAATGTTGCTCCTATTAAAGACTATTGGAACTGTGCTAGCAATGTCCCCCTGTGATGTCATCATGGTACACAACCATAGACCACACAGGAATAATACAAATAAAGCACCAACTAAACAATGAGCAATACTAGCAGAAGCTAGTATTGCGCCCTTTAGCAGAAATAACTTCCTGTAGATGTTTTGCATAATTGTTCAACGGGCTTACTGGAAATTTTGACTGGCCTTCCATGCGATATTCGTTCAGTTATAAGATGTTTGAGGGTTTTCTTGCATGTACTGGCCGTTTCGAATCCCCCCACAACATTTCAATGTGATTCAAATCCCGGCTTTTCTAGGCCATTCCATAACTCTCATTTTCTTCTTTTTGAGCCATTCCTTGGTGGATTTGTTAGTGTGCTTAGGATCATTATCCTATTGAAAAGGTCTGCCTTCAGTTCAACTTCAACCTTCGGACAGACGGCCTCACATTGTCTTGAAGCATTCTTTGATATGATGCAGAATTCAAGTCAATTAAAGCAAGCTGTCCAGTCCCTGAGACAGAGAAGCAACCCCAAACCATAACATTTCCACCACCATGCTTCACAATTGGTATGAGGTGCTTCTCCTGAAAAGCTGTCTTTGGTCTGTGCCAAACATGTCTGCTGTTACTGTGGCCAAACTACTCTATCTTTGATTCATCTGTTCAGTGCACATTATTCCAAAAAGTCTGGGGTCTTTGCCTATATGCTCATTGGGAAACTGTTGTCTTTCTGATTGTAGAAGCATGTACTTTGACACCAACAGTTGGTGATGAAATTTCTGTGTACTTGGAGACTTCTTTTTGCATCAGACGGTCTGCGCTTGGGCTGAATTTGCTGGGACGGCCTTTCCTGGACAAATTGGCAGTTTGAAATTTCTACACATTTAATTATAGAAAGATCCTAAAAAGCTTTTCTAAATAAATCGTATACCCTTTCATTGTATAGCATGTTTATACTATCTCTTTTGCCACATGCACAGAAATGTGTTGGCTTCTTTACTATTTCTGCACACTTTGCCCTTCATGGATAGGTCTCAGCAACACGGCACAGGACATCATTTCTTGCATCACTGCAGTTTGGGGGCTAATTTAAGACTGTAATTTTGTTACAGAAGCAGGCTTGCATCAAACGGCCCCACTTCTCATTTTTTTCCCCTCATGATAGTTGTGACACTACACTATCCTAGTCATAATGACATGAGTACAAACAATAATCATCCACTTCACATGTCAGTCCAAAGTCCACCATCCCTTAAAGCTGTATTTATAGGCTAATAAAATAGTTGACACCACATTTTATTTTTATATTTATATATCGTATATCTCTATATATCTTAGACGCAACCGGACGTATATTACGAATGAAGAAGAAGTGAAATTCTTTCTTTGCATGTCCTAGCTTGTTAGGAAGCTGAGGGGGGGGGGCTCCTCAACCACTAGTGTGTAGCATCCACCCGGATGATGTACCAGAATTCCCAGCACACACCAGTTCTTAGTGGAGAGGACAGAGTGAAGAAGGTAATTCAGGGATGGGGATTATTGGAGGACCATGATAGAGAAAAGTGTATACCCCCAGGATTTTTGAGAGAGAGAGTCATGATTTCAGTTTAACATGCTATCCGAAAGGTGCTGTTCACACTGGTGAATTAGGCCCCACACAGACCACTCAACTACTGACCTCACTAATGCCACTTCCAGCAGCAACCTTAGCTTTCCCCAGGAGGTCTCCCATCCAAGTACTGGCCAGTCTCAAGCCTGCATCGCTTCAGGGGGAAACCAGGTGAGAATTCCAGGGAGATACGTCTCTACCCAATGGTCCACACTGCATTGCGTTTTTTTTTCCTTAGCACCAAGCACTAGTGCACTAAAGTATTGTTGTATACTGTACACCGAGTAGTTTTCATTGTTGTCATGCACATCTGTACGTATCATCCAAGCTGGGTCCCGGAAGGTTCTTTTACTTTTAATATACTTATTTACTGAAATGACTCTAGCTTGTTACAATTCATATGAATATCGCGTCAAAACTGTGTTCTAGTATGATGCCTGACTCTCATCCATGTGCAAGACCTGTGTTCATTTTTAACACATTCATTATAAGGGAGGCTGTGGGTTGACAAGAACTCTTCCTTGGTCATGCTTTACTGCTCCGGTGCTAGTCTGAATGGGGGGCTGAGAGTGTTATATAAACTCGACATATCAGCATTGCAATTGCAGTCAGGATGAGTAGGTCATTGAAGGAGAATAAGCAATGACTCATAGCTCATAGTCTAGCAAACTTAATGTTTTCTTTCTGCAATTAAATATTGATGAGCAGCTCATTTCTACAAGGACATAAATGGATCGGTTTGAGAGAAATGGCTTCTGGCATTATTCTTCCCACATAAAAAAAATAAATAAATAAATAAATAAATAAATGAATGCCTGAATTCAATCTAGAGTGGCAGACTGATCCTCCTCTGAGATCTGTTGTCCAGCGAGGTGGAATTATTCATACTTTTGCTCAAACTAATGCACTGACCTGCGCTGGAATTCTAATGCTCGGCCGCATTGCGGTTTAAAGAAACAAGTGTTTGCATTCGGCTTTAGTTTAGTTTTGCCTGTGCATTTAAAACTTGTCCTAAAGCCATATATCCGTAGTTGGGCAGTAGGTGCAGTCCCACTGACAGGCTGCAATCCCCTGTTGACATTAGATGGAGCATGTGATGTAGGGAGCCATATGTAAATACCAAAGAAAGTACAAAATGTGCACAACAGCCCCAGGGCACCACAGTCCAAGAAGGTTAAGGCAGCAGTTTTGATAGGACTTGGCGATTACACACTAAACATTGTATTCCGAGATGAAGAAATAGACGCACTCACAGGGGGATGGCTTCTGTGTTTTTCAGAAGAGAAAGAAGCACACTTTTCTTCACAATCACGGGTAAATAAACTGCTGTCAAACAGGTAAGAGCAGGATATGACAGTGTAATTTCAGATTTTATCAAATAAAAAAGAACCGGGTATGTTCACTACCATGATCAGTCATTTTTTATATATATATACATTGAGGGGGAAAAAAAGTATTTGATCCCCTGCTGATTTTGTACGTTTGCCCACTGACAAATAAATGACCAGTCTATCATTTTAATGGTAGGTTTATCTGAACAGTGAGAGACAGAATAACAACAACAAAAAAAATCCAGAAAAACGCATGTCAAAAATGTTATACATTGATTGCCACTGGAGTCCTCTTCCACTCCTCCATGATGACATCACGGAGCTGGTGGATGTTCGAGACCTTGTGCTCCTCCACCTTCCGTTTGAGGATGTACACATACAAATAAGGACATAAGTATTGAACGCGACAACATTTCAGTAAATGTATTTCCAATGAGGTTATTCACAGGAAATTCCCACCAGACATCAGTATTAACTCAAGAAATCCGGAAATATGAAGAATTCACAACATTAAAGTGCATAAAGAAAGTTATGTGTAATAAAGTGGAAGGACACACGGAAAAAGTATTGAACACGTTAAGAAGAAACAGTTCTCCAAGGCAAGGAACCTGCTAAAATCCGTAAGTAAGTACACCCTCTATCTGTGCAAATTAATATCAGCTGGGTTAGTAAATTGAGGGTCTATAAAAAGGCTTTTCATTACCAAGGTGTCACACAATAAACATCTCATGATGGGTAAAAGCAAAGAGCTCTCATAAAACGTTCACAGCCTTATTGTTGCAAAACACTTGGATGGAATCGGATTCAGACACGTTTCAAAACGTCTGAATCCTCCAGTAAGCACCATTGGGGTCATTGTCTGCAAGTGGAAGCAACATCACTCCGTCATCAACCATCCACGCACAGGAGCTCCTCGTAAGATTTCTGACCAGGGAGTCAGAAGAATAGTCAGAAGAGTAGCCCAAGAGCCAAGGACCACTCGGAAAGAGCTCCAGAAACACTTGGAGGCAGCAGGTGTCATCGTCACAGAGAAAACAATAGGCAATGTACTCCACTGCTCACGCTCACCCCGCAAGACTCCATTACTAAAGAAAAGGGATGTCGGAGCTTGTTTAAAGCTTGTCCTCAACTCATTTGGACAAGCCTATGAAATACTGGGAGAGTGGAGTCTGGTCAGACGAGAGCAAAATTGGACTTTTTGTCTGTCATACTACACACCGTGTTTGAAGAAGAAATGGCTCTGCACATCACTCTAAAAACACTACACCAACAGTGAAGTTTGGAGGCGGAAGCGTCATGGTGTGGGGCTGTTTTTCATCACATGGTAGAGGCAGACTTCATATCATTGAAGGAACGATCAATGGATAACTTTACAGGGAGATTGTTTAGAAGAATCTGCTGCCAAACACCAGGATGATGAAGATGACACGTGGGTGGACTTCCAGCAGGACAACGATCCAAATCATTCAGCAAACGAAACTCTCAATTGGTTTCAGAGAAAAAAAAAATCAAGGTGTTAGAATGGCCCAGTCGATCACCTGACTCGAATCCAATAGAACAAGATTTAAAGACGATATGTTTAGAAAAACGGGCCAAAATCACACCTGAATACTGCGGAACATTCATTTCTTCATACAGCAAGCGTCTCAAAGCTGTCATTACAAACAAAGGCTTCTCCACTAAGTATTAAATACCGTTAGCATGTACAATACTTTTTTCCCCCGTGTCATTCCACTTTCCATATATATATATATATATGAAATATGAAATGTGAAATTTGAAGAAACATATAAAGAAAGCCAAACATTAAAGCCCATAAATACAGACGAGTGACAAATTAAAGGGGAAAAAAAGATAACTGCGTGGTGAAACCTACAGGGTGTGCGTGCTTCCAGACAGATGTACTGCATGATACAATTAAGCAACTAACATCCTACTGTGCTCTGCAGCGTGTGTACAAACTCTGAGCAGGCTCGTTGACCTCAATTTTGGGTCAAATTGACAAGGGGGGAAAAGAAGTGACTTCGAAAGAGGGTTCATTATAGACAGGATGGAAAAAAGCTTAAGTCACCCTGTCTGTTAATCTGGCTGTGTTTGAATAGGAACTGTAACTAAAGTGACATCTACATTTAAATCTAAGACATCAGTAAATAGGGTTGGATTATAAAGACCAAGGAACATTTGAGAGCTCAGTGGTGCAAAACCCACTGCCACTGGTGTACCGAGATGATGAAATAGTCAGATGAGTCATCCTTCACCATATTCTCGACAAAGTGGGCGAGCACATGAAAAATGTGCCGAATGATCGACCCTTTCAGTGAGAGGATCTGGTCGTGTTATGCTGTGGGTGATACAGTTATTCTCTTGAAAGTGTCAATGCAAATAAATACAGTATATACTTATACCGACTGATCTTTTATAACTTTTATACACTTATCATATTATTATTATTATTGTTATTATTATTATTATTATTATTACTACTACTACTACTACTATTATTATTAATATTATTATTATTATTGTTGTTATTGTTATAATAATGATCGTTATTAGTAGTAGTAGTAGTATTGGTATTAATAATAATAATAATAATAATAATAATAATAATAATAATAATAATATGATAAGTGTATAAAAGTTATAAAAGATCAGTCAGTATAAGTATGTACTGTATTTATATCTCTGAACAGGTTACACAGCTACAAGTCCAGGATCTTGTCATTTGGACAAAACTGGACTATTGCAACACACCATTCTCAGGCTGCTCAGCCAGCTCCATCAAACCCCTGCCGATGATTCAGAATGCAGCAGCACGCTTTGTCTTCAACCAGCTCAAAAGAACCCATGTCCCACCCGTCTTCATCTCCCTCCACTGGCTTCCTGTAACTGCCTGCATCCAATTCAAAGCCTTGATGCTCAAGTACAAAAACACCTTGTTGATGAGCGTGATCAGAGGAGAATAACCAGACCAGTCTACATGGACAGGAAGTCTATCGTAACTCAAAGAAACACTCTTTATAACGGTGGTGAGCAGAACAGCATCTCAGAATGCACAACGCATCAAACCTTGAGGTGGATGAGCTACAACTGCAGAAGACCACATCAGGTTCCACTCAGGTTTCAGACAGGTTTCTACTTCATGGAAAAAATATGGAATCAACAGAAGACTTGTTTATTCCAGTTAGTTTCAAAGTGAAAAAAAAAAAATATCTATTTAGCATTGTGATGAGAAGGAGGCCATTCTGGATAAGCGTATTAAGATAAAGTCCAAATCCATTTGCCATGGGCACAGAGTCTATCAGAGGCCACAAAGTCTATCCATGACTTTGGAGATTAGCTTTGTGCCAGCGCTTCACAGCATGTGATTGATCATTGGTTCCTTGTGATTTCACAGTTATACTAGCAGAAACTTTCACTCAAATATCTGTATTTTTAAAAAAAATAATAATAATAATAATAATAATTGAAATACTGATCTCTAAGTTGATTTCCGCACGTCAAATTGCAATAGGGTTTAAATAAACTTAATAAACTTAAAATAAACTTAAATAAAGCCAGACAAAAACTGTTGATACATACCTATATCAGCACAGGCTTCAGTAGCATATAAAACAACATGGGGTGATATAGCAGGATCCAAAAACAAATAACCATGTAGATTCTGTCCTGTAAACAACTGTTGAAAATATGTGTCAATCAAAATCACTAGTATCTTATATAATTATGGAACACTTGTCTACCTACTCTTTTATGCGACTATCAGCCAATCACATCGAAGCAAAAAAATCATTCAGATACAGGTCAAAGGCTTCAGTTAATGTTCACAACAGAATGGCGGGAAAGAATTTCATGTCTTTTATTTGTTTCAGCCATTTTGCTTGTGCAGCAGATGCTGTATCTCAAAAGCCCAGGAGAACTAATGTGGACTAATTTGTATTAATAGACATGATGGAGCTGCTCATTGTGATAAAAGAACTGACACTGTCAGGAAGCATCCAATCACCTTGCTTGCTGGCTGCCTACCTTTTGTTGATTTTTATTTATTTATTTTTTTCAGTTAAAGTCTGCAATTGAGTATGCCTGTGGACAAAAGCAGACAACCTAATTACTGCTAGTTCTCATTACAATGTACACAGAGTCCTTAGAGGACACAATCTGTACACGGGCTAGACTGGATTTTAAATCAATGATTTGTAGAATGCTCGTTTATAGCCAGTGTGGTTCTAAGCTGATATAAGTCTGTGATCTCTTTCGCTTCTAAAACACCGCATCACCCCATGGCTTCCTGCCTAATTACTATCAATTTCATCGTTATTTTGTTGCATTTTATACAAAGGACCCTGGAAGAAACAGTATGGACTCTAATTCCACCCTTCGTCCTGGCCTTAAGCACCTATAATGTTTGTTTCAGATCATTTGGCTCATAGGAATTTTTTAGAAAAATGATAAATGCAAGTTTAAATAGCTCCTAGATATATGATGCCTGGTTCCTGTTCTGAAAAAAAAAATCAACGCCCTCTTCTCTGAATGATTATAGACCAGTAGCCATCACATCACATGTCATGAAGGTCCTGGAATGATCAATGCTATTCCGTCTGAGACCTCATGTCAGCTCTTTTCCAGATCCTCTGCAATTAATCTACCAGCCACAAGAAGGCATGGACAGTGCAATCATATAACTAATGCAAAAGGCCCACCCCCATGAGGACTACAACACCACAGTGAGAATCACTTTTTTTTATTTCTTGAGAGCATTTAACACCATCCAACCTCTCCTGCTGAGAGAGAAGAATGCAGTCCATAATCTCCTGGGTCACTGACTACCTGTCCAATAGACCCCAGGTTGCGCAGCTGGCACTGGAACTGGCCTGTCTGAGCACCTACTAAGGAGCACTGGAGCACCACAGGGAACTGTGCTCTGCCCCTTCCTCTTCACCCAGTACACCACAGACTTTCAGTGCAGTTCAGACATTTGCCACCTTCAGAAATGTTCTGATAACTCTGTTGTGGTGGGGTACAACAGGGATGGACAAGAAAAGGAAGATAGGGACCTGGTCAACAACTTTGTGGAGAGGTGTGAGAAGAACCATCTGCTCCTCAATGTGGCAAAGACCAAGAAGATGGTACTGGACTACAGGAGGAGGAGGAGGACCACAACGATCCCCATTACCATCACGGGTCAGGATTTTGAGCAAGTTGACACCAACAAATACCTTGGTGTCCATCTCAACACCAAGCCGGAGTGGAAGGTCAACTTCCAGAGGCTGTGTACAGGAAAGGGATGAGCAGACGCTACTTTCTAATGTTTGCAGCAGAACATTACAGATTTTCTACTAGTCTGTGATGGCCAGTGCAATCTTCTCTGTAGCAGTAAACCCGTTGAGGAGGCATCAGAGATGGAGATGCAAAAAAAAAAAAAACCCTCAACAAACAGATCAAGAAGGTCGGCTGTGTCTTGGGCTGCTCTCTGGGGAGTTTTGAGATGATGGTGGAAAAGAGGGCACTCAAACAACTCAGCCATTTTAGACAAGCAACAGCATCACCTCCATGACCTACTGGTTAAACAACAGAGCTCCTTTAATAGAAGACTCATACAGTTCCACTGTAGAAAGAAGAGGTACAGGATGTTGTTTGCACCAACATCGATCACACTGTACTGCAGCTCATCACTGTGCTGGGACACTATTTTACACTGAGCCAGTTTTTGGATAAGCTCATTGGACCACAGATGAACTTCATTAGTTGAACTACCACCATCCATTCATACCCATATGCACTGCCACTTTAATTCCACATGTCTGCTGCTTGTATCTACAATGTTTACACCCACTGCACTACCACATCACACTCTTCTTATATACACAGTATATAAGAGTATATATATATATATATATATATATATATATATATATAGTCATGTGACAAAATAAGTTATTTTCCCCATGGAAATTCTTGGCTTTTTTATATATTTAAAGACAAGCAATCATTTGATCCTCTTGAAACAGTGCCTATTAATAAAGTTGACACCCTATCAAATGACACATAAATTTGCCATTTTGCAGTAATTTTCACAATTTAAATGAACAAAAAACAGATCAGTCACATGTACAAAATTAAGTACACCCCTTCATTTATCACACCTTTAAATCCATAAAATTAGAATCAGGTGTTCAAGATTGGTTGCCAGGGATTAGAACCTGCTTAGGGAGAGCAGGTGGAACTTTTAATTTTTTTTTTTAAACTCTCGCATCTAGTGTCAAGTGATCCTTTTACTATTTAGGTGTTTGGTGTCAACATGCCCAGAGTTCTGTAAGACCTTCAGAAAAAAAAATGGTTGTGGATGTCTATGAATCTGGCAGGGGATTTAAAAAGATCTCCAATACATAATTCCACTGTAAGGAAAAAAAATTACAAATGGCTCCGATTTGAAATGATTGCCAATTTGTCCAGGACTGGCCGTCCCAGCAAATTCACCCCAAGAGCAGACCGTCTGATACAAAAAGAAGTCTCCAAGTACCCCAAAATTTCATCACAGACCCTGCTAGTAAGTCTTGCAACTATTGGTGTCAAAAGTGCATGCTTCTAAAATCAGAAAGAGATTGCACACATTTGACCTGCATGGAAAATGTGCCAGGAATAAGACTTTGCAAGACTAAAGTTTGCGAAAGAGCATATTGGCAAAGACCAGGCCTGTTCAAATAATGTGCTCTGGACAAACACATAAAAGAGAGTTGTTTGGCCACAGTAACAGTAGCAGTAGACATGTTTGCCACAGACCAAAGATAGCTTTTCAGAAGAAGCACCTCATACCATCTGTGAAGCACGATGGTGGAAATGTTATGGTTTGGGGTTGCTTCGCTGCCTCAGGGACTGGATAGCTTGCATTCATTGATTCAACTATGAATTCTGCTTCATATCATATATAAAGAGTGGTTGAAGATAACATGAGTCCATCTGTCCGAAGGTTGAAGTTGACCTTTCAACAGGATAATGATCCTGAGCACACTAACACATCCACCAAGAAATGTCTCAAAAAGAAGAAATGGAGGGTTATGGAATGGTCTAGTCAGAGCCTGGATTTGAATCGCATTAAAATGTTGTGCGTGGATTTGAAACAGGGAGAACATGCAAGAAAACCCTCAAACATCTTGTAACTGAAAAAAAATCTTGCATGGAACATTTTAAACAGTGTGAAATGTCTATCTATCTATCTATAGACCATTTCATGCATTTCCCATCCCATACTGATAAGGGAGCGTTGCCGCTTTCCTGAAGCTGCCAGAACTTTCTAAAGAGAACAAGAGTACACTAGCGGAGTGAATCTGGAGCAGCTGTTCGAAGCAATCTCCCCCTCAACCGTCTCTTCTTCCACACCAGGGCCCACGGAGACTGGTTCAGATAAAAAGCTCTTCAATTAGTGGAAGAAATATTGATTGCACTGCTTTTCATGTTGCCATTGTTACGCCAGACACGTAGTGCAGCCCAAGCAGATACCGGTGTTTTTTTTTGTTTTTTTCCCCCCTTGAACATCAGCAGCAGCATCTCAATTTCCTCATAAGGCACGAGTAACTGGTGTGCAGCTGTCACTTACCATTGTGCCAAAAGTGCTTGTCTTTGTTCAAGTTCTTTACTTTTGTATGATAAACATCCATACCGGCTAGTCTGGGTATTTTCAATAATGTCTCATTTTCTCATTTTCTGTATGCCCCACTGCACACATGTCTTGACAATGAAAAACCTACTTCGCTAAGTATCGTAATCCTTTCAGTCCTTTAGTCCTCTCGTTTGGAAAACTGTGAAGTTCTTGTTCCTGCATCTAAGGCTTAAAGGCATGACATTACATAAACTCTGAATCAGGTAGATCAGCATTAGAGATGTGAGTCTGTGGTCGAACCAGGCAGCATACGATCTATCAGTGGTAGCAATGAGAGTCAGTTAAGCTCCTCTCTTTGGGAGGAACGTGTGGGATGGTATATGAACCTCATTACTCCCATCAGGAGTCCTCACTGACCCCTATGGTGCTCTTCCAGCTCCATCTCCCCACTCTAGTCCTCCTCCTCCTCCTCCTTTTTACCCTTATCCATTTCCTCATTCTCTCCCATCAGCTGCAGCGTATTAAACAAGACGAATCTGTCTGATCTCCCAAAAAGGCTTCAGATCCTGACAGATTGCCGAGCTGTTCACTCACCACTGACTTCTCCATTCTTTTGTCATTTTTTTTTTTGCTCCCTCCACCACTCCTCTGGTCCATACAAATGTCAGTGGTGGTTTCTGTTAGCGGGCCGATGATGTATGATAAACTCTGCATTCATTTCCTCACATCTCACTATTGCATTTGCATTCCACCAAGAGCAGTCTGTATCCACGCAGGCCTCAAGGGGAAAAGATGCCGTATCAGGTAGCAGTATTGTTTAGGTTTATAGAGAATTTGAATTTCTGGAACGATTCATTTCAGTTGCAGTGGCTGTCTTATTGGTTTGCGGTGAGGAATGTTAAGTGTTACATCGGGAGGAGGATTTTCGTGCTCTGCTCTGTGTGTTTTCTCACTCTTTCTCTCTCTCTATCTCTCAGATAGATTCTACTCTGGCACGCCCAAATTGGAGCTGTTGATTGGGTGTGGTCTGGAAGGCAAGCTTTAAAAAGGACGTCGAGGTTGGATTAAGAGAGGGATTTTCTCTGAGATCGGGGTTTTGGACATTTTGGTGGCGTCCAAAGAGGAGCTGAGTGGTGTACACCGTGTCGTTAGAGGAAATTTAGCCAGTCTTGGAACTCACTCGACCAATCAGTTTGGTGGACCGAAACTAACCGACGTTCTAAAATGAACCATTCAAGTGTTTTTCTTCCCTCATGTTTCATGACCTAATTTTGATTATAGGATTATAGGTGAGGATTGAAGTTATCGAATCTTTCCTACATAGAAACATTAGAAACCAGCATCCATTACAGCACATTTCAAAAATGTCGGAAAACCATTTTATTCCTGTACATTAAACTCTAATATAACATTTTCCCTAATGTCACTTAATATTAGTAATCATCTCTGGAATATCACCAATCTTGTGAAGACTTAAGAGCATCGCTGACTTTGTCAATAATGTGGCATGAAAGGCATTGAAAGATATTTACTGTGCGAATGTGTCCTTGCAGATATTTTCCCATTAGCCGAGGCAAGTAGTGCTGCTGAGCGTCATGGCAAAGATTTGTGTCTGGAGTCAACAGATTCCAATTATAGATCTCTTCTGCCCTCTCTCAATCTATTTTTTTGGCTGTGAATTAAACCCTCAAGTGCGTGCCATTTCGTTCACAACTATTGCACTGCGAGTAAACAAACGCATAAAGGTGTATTAATATTAAAAAACGGTATTCGTGGAATCTTTCGTTGCATCAAGCACGCAACGTTTTGCATCCCGTATATTCACACAACTGAAATGAAAAGAGACATCCATTGTCAACCGAGATGAAGAGGTTATTGGCTAAGTAGAATTACGAATTGTTATTATAAGTAGAGAGAGAGACATTCACTCGAGTAGAAACTAGAAGTAATATTATGTCTAATTATTTCAAAGTACTGCGCAAGCCAGCATTACTTCTTTTCAGCATTACTTAAGCAACTCACAAGAATTTCCCAATCCTTATCAACTGGCCCACCCTCTCATACAGCACAGATGTTTCATTTGATTCACAGCATGCATGCTACTATGTACGGCAGCGCACTCAAAATATTCAGAACAAACCTGATTTGCATCGGGGCTCTTAGATCTTCCTCTTGGGGCCACGCAGCTCCTTGTCAGTGACTAATCTTTTATAGCTGCTTCACTCACTGCAGGTGTAATGCTGGATGAAACCATGATGTAGGATTTCTACAGTCATTGGGATGGAAAGTGAGCATTCAGTAGACACGTAGGTTTGTCTTGTCAGGATTAAAAACTACAGCGAACATTCGGTTGTGTTTTCTTGCGTGTGAATGACAGCTTATGAACGAGCAGAAGCTCAGGAGTCGGAGTTTTGCAGAGTTCGGAAAGAGAATCGTAGATTCACGAAATACCAGACTGCCATTCAGAAATGTTTGGCTTCTACAAAACCCGAGCATGTGGACAGGCATTTGAAAAGGACTGTCAAAACATTGTTCTGGGTTTTTTTTGTTTTTCTTCTTCGAAATCTGACAGGGAATTTGAATTGCTCATTAACAACAGAGCTTTTTTTTTTTTTTTTTTTTTAACATTATAAACATTTGACATAATTCAAGACATCAGGAAAGTTATTCGGGGTTCAAGCCTGATGGAGCTCAATTGTGACTCTTAGGATTTTTCTTTCCTCTTATTATTATTTTCTGCCTTAAAAGGAATTGTCTAGACCAATTCGTAAGTCATAGAGACATGAAACAGTCCTTCCTGCTTCTCAGCCAAGCAAGATGGGCCAGATCGAAAGGGGGCGCTAGAGCACAAGTGTATATTTTTTTGGTCCATATCTCATGAGTCCTTGGGTTCTCCCAAACAAAAAAGACATTTAGCTCTACTCACTTATATATATATATATTTTCATACTTTTGCAAAGCCAGTCCTATAAGTCTTTGCCTACCTTCACAAATTTGGTGTCAAACTCAATAATTATCAAAAACACCTTCACATTTATAAACAATATGGCCAGCACTTGTTAATCAATACTAATGATGTGGAGCCTTATTTACTCATATACATATACAGTAGGAGATTCTGTCAGGATCATATGATTTGTTTACGCAAAATGGCCCATAATCAATTTACAGCTTGCAAAGTTAATTAAAAATGTAAATATTGTGATTGCGTAAGTATTCACCACTGTTGCTGTAAAATCGCTAATTTGGTTGTGTTGCAACCAGCGCAAGTCAGATAAATCATTGAACGTAGTCCGCCTACGTGCAATTAAAGTGTTATATGATATGTAACACAAATATGCCTGTTCCTGGAAAGACCCAGGGTTTCCTGGAGAACAAACCTAAACAAACTTGATCATGAAGATTGGACATAAACAGCTCATCACTATCGTAAGCATGATATGGACCAGAGCTAGGCTAACGTGTAGCATGTTTGGATTGTAGCATTGTCGAAATTTAATCTGCGAGGTCAACCTTTCTTTTAGCATCTATCTGAAGTGCCTGAGATGAGATGAGGCTGTCACCATGATCACCATCAGCTGAAGAATGACAAATCAAGTGTAATTTGTGTGAGAGCCTCTTGCGCAACTTATCTTGCAAAAATCGTGTTTTAAATAAGTGCAGATCTAATTTAAGTTGAATAACCGATAGCAAAATGACAGCGAAGATCCAAGATGGCGCTGAGCATGATGGATGGTGTTGCGAGCTCCAACCAAACACTGAAGTTTTTTGTTCATTTTGTCACTTATTCTCACGTTTTTTGTTCTGGACATTGTCTGGCTCACTGTCTATGTGAGACATTCACTTATAGATATTGGTTCCTAAATGGCTCATCGGAAACCAGACTTCGAGGTCCTCCATGTTGATAACCTGTTTACTGGGACATCATTGGAACCCTTTGTTTGCACCGCTCTGCCACGACCTCTGAAGCGAATAGACGACGAAAAGACAACGGCCTACAGACGAGAGGGACGTTCTCTAACGTACTGGTGCCAGGAGAAGAACCTCTCTCTAAACATCAGCAACACCATGGAGCTCGTGGTGGACTTTAGGAGACAGGACAGAAATCACAGCCCCATCATAATCGACAAAGCACCAGTAGGAGGGGTCAGCGACTTCAAGTTTCTCGGGGTCCGCATCTCCGTCGACTTAACATGGTTAACACGCTCACCAGCGGCTGTTCTTTCTAAGACATCTGAAGAAGTTTGGGATGAGCTCCAGCATCCACAGATCATTCTTACACATGCACCGTAGAGAGCATCTTGGAACAGAACTGCCCTCAATTGAAATGCGTTGCAGAGAGTAGTACATACATCTTAGCACACAGTTGGAGGTGAGCTTCCCTTCCTCCAGGACATCTACATCAGGCAGTGTATGAAGAAAGCTCAGGGGATCATTAAAGACTCCAGACATCCAAGTCATGCACTGTTCTCATTGTTACCAGCTGGTAGACGGTATCGCAGCATCACAACCCGCACCAGCAGATAACTCAAAATGGAAATGTGCCGTATTTCTCAGTATTACAAAACAAGTACATGCACAAGACAAGAGACTGGATGTTTTATTTAATCAAAAAATAATTTCTCTATACCCTGTCCAGGGTGTAACCCCGCCTTGTGCCCGATAATTCTTGGGATAGGCTCCAGGTTCCCCGTGACTCCGAAAAGGAGTAAGTGGTCGAAGATGGATGGATGGATGGATGGATGGATGGATGGATAATTTCTCTATCAAAATGTTAGCATGACATGGTATGTTAAATGAGATTTTCTATTGATTTCTGTACACAATCTGATGTCACCCAGGTCTCTTGAAATGCAGCACTGGTTTTGGCCCAGATTCCAAATGTCATTGAAAACCATGAATGTGGAATATGAACATTGTGAAAATTATAATACAAAGTTAATTGTTTTACTGTATAAGTTGCTAAATGCCATAAATCTGCACACCCTATCCATTACAGGCTTAAAGAATTAGCATGAGCCAGCTCACATAAAAGAGTAAGCCAGAAGTTAAGGTTAGGGAGAGTGAATGGCTTGGCATTTGTGAAATGTCTCTCCGTAATTAATATTCATATGAAATTTGTGTTAGAACAGGGAAGGAAAACGGCTTTTAAAATAGCACGACTGCCATCATTTTCTGCACAGTTGAATTGCATTATTCTTTTATAAAAGAAAATAAACCAATGCGATTTATGTACAGATTAATACATTTAATATGAATAATAAAATGTATTTTTTTTAAAAAATGCGATCAGAATCAAATGCAAGACATACTGTAGCGTAAAATATTATGGCAGAAGAAACCACTATAAAGAAAGGCTTGATTTTCAGGCTGATGTGCATGTTTGTATTAGATTTCACTTTTTGTGTATATAAGCCCAGTGCAGCCAGCCACTAAAATTGTGTAGATCCCAGGTAATGTAGCATGACTGCATCTGGAGAGAACTCTCAGTCAGGCATAGACAAAATATGTGATTCTGTTAAGTTTTGATTTCTCTCTATGGTGTGCCTTCATTCATCACCCTGCAGTAGTCTCTTCTGGTCTTTATCTTTTCTTTTCCCTGTTGAATAAAATAGGAAGCCTGGCCTGGGACTGTACTTTCTGTCTCCTGAAAGGAAACAGTGGGGAGAAAAATGGTGTATGGACAGAGGATAATGGATATGAGCCCAACAGAAGAAAAAAAAAAAAAGAGAAGGGAAGCCTCCTGCAAACCACTTGAATGAAGATTATTAAGACAGTGCCCTCTTGTGACTGGGAGTACCCAAAACCAATCATTAATAATTGGGCTCAGTGCATTTCATCTGTCACTGTTTCCTCCTGTTTTCGTTGCAAGTTCCACGAATCAGCATTATATTAAAGTAATATGCTTAACCCTCAGTGGTATATACAATTGCCATGTGATTATGTGAGTAATGGGGGTAAAGGGGTTCAGATGGACTAGACGCAACCAGGACTGATTACGGCAAGCCCTGTTCAATCAAATCAACACTTAAATAGAACTTTTCCGACAGCATGAAGTTGGTTAAGAGATCTTACCCAGTGACACACTGTGCCAAAGTTAAAAGAAATTCCAGAAACGATGATGAAGAAGGTAATTGAAATACATCAGTCTGGGAAGGGTTACAAAGCTTTTTCAAAGGCTCTGGGATTCCAGAGGACCACATTAAGAGCCATTATCTCCAAATGGCACAACCTTTCCAGAAGTGGCCGACCTTCCAAAATTCCTCCAAGAGCACAGCGACTACTCATCCAGGAAGTCATAAAAAGACCCAAGGACAACATCAAAGGAACTACAGGCCTCTCTTGCATCAATAAAGGTCACTGTTCCTGACTCCACTATCAGAAAGACACTGGGCAAAAATGGCATCCATGGAAGAGTGGCGCGGTGAAGACCGCTGCTAATCCAGAAGAACATTAAGGCTCGTTTGAATTTTGAAAAAACACTTTGATGATCCCCAAAACCTTTTGGGAGAATGTTCTGTGGACTGATGAGTCAAAAGTGGAACTGAAGTTTTTATTTGGCAGTAGGAGTGACGTTAACTTTCTACATTTTGTTGGAGGGAAAACATCAGATTTTTGTTGCCCTGTGCCCTGAACAGAGAAAACTGAAAATTTGGTACAACATTGACCCTACAGTAATACTGGGGGCTAACTGCCCTATCAACCTCTTGTCCACTGAAACCTCCCTCTGCAGCCCCTCAGGACTGCTTCTTTTTGCCTTTTTGGCACTAATTATAATTTTTAAATCAGGCCTGTGACCGCCCAGTCCCCCTTGCTTTCTGCGGGGGGAGGTGGGCCAGCACAATCGACTTCTGTACCTCCCTGACAATTTAGCAGGTCTCCCTGGTACACCTGCAACACGGCCATTGTATACAGAGACCCACAAGCAAGACCCGCTGCGCCAACACCAAGGTGGTCTTTAAAGCCGGCCCCCCTGATTTTGCTGCCACCGATGTAGAGCGGTAGCTTGCAAGCACCACGTCCACCTTCGGCATAGCAAAATAACCGTACCGTTTATCCCCCCACCATTTTTTTTATTTATTTTTATAGTGAGTGCAGTCAGCCGCATCTAGGGCTACTGCAGAAGGCTCCACTCCTGTAAAATGATGCACTGGCTCCACCCTCTGTGGTCCACGGAGTCACGCGCTTCCCACAGCATGAAGCTCATGCAACATTGAGTTCCCTTTGAAAGGGAATATTCATTATACTGCCATGCATCAAGCAATGTGCATGTTAATGGCTATACACTGTTTGCAGACCATCTTTCTCATATCTAAATATCAAATGCCAAACTTCATCTTCTTTCTTCTCAGTGGGACAGCTAGACTCTTCATGGTTCATAGCACCACTACTGCACAAGCTATTTCCCTTGCAGCATAAACCCAATATTGACCTAAATGCAGAATTCAAAGAAGCTGTAAACAACCAAATGCTTGGGAAGGCCATTTCCAATTTCATAGTTATATGCCCTGCAGTTACTAAAGCAAAACAATCCACAATCTGAGGAAAATAAGGGAAAAGTCCTTTATTTATATGCCAGCCATGTTCAATGGGGAAGGAAAGAGAGATTGTAAAAGCTTTTTATATGAATAAAAAGCTACTCTCCATTAATTAATGTTTCCCAAGGCTAATCTTTTTACTTCTTTCATGTTTTCCAAAAAAGCCCAGCAATGATGTGATGTTTTATGAAACAAATGCTTACCTTTACTCTTATTTGTAACTAGGAATTTTCTTTCTCCTTTTTTTTTTTTTTGCAGGTAAGCAAAAAAGGGTTTTGGTTTTTGTGCTCTTTCAGGGCTTGCAGTAGGTCGGGGAATCATATCAAGAATTCTCACTACTTAATTCTGTTAAGGATAAGTTGAAGCATCAAATTAAAATGCAAATTGTCTGCAGAAAAAAAAAAAGGGAAATTAGATAAGGACTCATTCTTATGTATTATTGCAGAGTCATCTCTGATAGTAGAAAAGTTGGTCTTCCGGTGAAAACGCTGAGAATATTGAAAGCTTGACGCGCTGTAGATTGTGCTAGTCGTTTATTTTATTCGATGGACTTCCATGACGTTTTTCTTAAAACGGAAGGCAACTAGATATTTTATCCAGATTATTAGATACATTGCTTAACTTTCTTGGTGCAGCCTCTCACACACCAGGAGATCAAAAATAATACATTCAGAAAGTATTCACACCCCTTCATTTTTTCCACATTTAGCGTTATGCTAAAATGCTTTTCTCCACATCGCCATACTCCATAATGACAACGCAAAAAAATAAAAAACAGGTTTGTGATAACATTGCAGCCATAACATTAAAACGGCTGACAGGTGAATTGCTTATCTTGTTCACCTGTCAAGGGGTGGGATATATTAGGCAGGAAGTGAACAGTCAGTTGTCGAAGTTGATGTGTTGGAAGCAGGAGAAATGGGCAAACATAAGGATCTCAGCAACTTTGCAACAGATGACTGGGTCAGAGCATCTCCAAAATGGCGGGTTCTTCGTTGAGTGTTCCTGGTATGGTAGTGGTTAGTACCTACTAAACATGGTCTAAAGAAGTCCAGCAGGGTCATGGGAGCCCAAGGCTCATTGATGAAGAGCTACTGTGGCACAAATCGCAGAAAATGTTTTTAATGCTAGCTATGATAGAACGGTGTCAGAACACAGTGCATTGCTGTTTGCTGTGTATGGGGCTGCATAGCTGCAGACCAGTCGGAATGCCCATGCTGACCCCTGTCCACCACCAAAAGTACCTAGAGTGGGCATGTGAGCATCAGAACTGGACCATGGTGCCATGGAAGAAGGTGGCCTGGGAGATAATGCCCAAAGAGGTGGAAGAAGAGAGCATGTCAATGGAGGCAGGACACCCACACACACACATGCTAACACACACACTCTTTCTACACACACTTTCTCTTCTGTTCTCTTCCATAGTCTGTTCTTTTGTTCTGTGTTGTCTTGTTTAATTGCAGATGCTGTCGAGTTTGTGTTGTTAACATGTTTAAGAAATAAAGACAGTTGGGGAAAATGTTCGTTTTTTTGGGGGGTGTGTGTGAGATTTTGTGTTGAAAATGACAGGTTCTGTGTTATTGTATTCAACACAGGACGGGGATATGCTGCTTCATCTCAAACCCGGGTTTTATATCATCTAAACAGAACAGACGGACTTTCAAGGGGAGGTGTGACTTACAGTTCTCCATGTAGTCTGAGATTCAGGATGTTCCCTTCATTTTAATCAGATCGGAAATAACTTGCTAATTGAGTAATCGTCTCATTGGATAATTTATTACTCCGACTCAAGTAATGATTAGAATTATTACTTTTACTGTTACGTGAGTAATTATTTTTAGTAGACGTTTTCTGCCTACTCTACCCACCTCTGCATTCCAAAGGATCTGAATGCTTATGTGATATCCCAGTTAATTCTTTTGAATAAAAGAGTTTGCGCAAATCTGTTTTTTGCTTTGTCATTATATGGTAAAAAAAAAAAAAAGTCCTTTTTTTGTTTTTTGTTTTTTGCCTTTGTTTATTTATTCGTTTTCATATGATTCATTTACATGTGATTCTTTACATGTAATAAATTTTCATGTGATTCATTTACATTTTCATGTGATTCATATTCATGCATATTCATGTAATTCATTATGTGATTCATATTCATGCATGTGATTCATTTACATGTGATTCATTTACATGTGATTCGTTTACATGTGATTCATATTCATGCATGTGATTCATTTACATGTAATTAATTTTCATGTGATTCATTTACATGTGATTCATATTCATGCATGTGATTCATTTACGTGTGATTCATTTTCATGTGATTCATTTACATGTGATTCATATTCATGCATGTGATTCATTTACATGTAATTAATTTTCATGTGATTCATTTACATATGATTCATTTTCATGTGATTCATTTACATGTGATTCATATTCATGTAATTAATTTACATATAATTCATTTTCATGTGTTTCATACTCATGTGATTCATTTACCTTTTCTCCCCTCCCCTTCCCTCCCCTTTTTTTTTTTTATAAATGAAGGGGTCTGAATATTTCCGAATGCGCTGTATGTGTAGACGGAACGTTTTTAGAAAGCACTGTTATGACCTAATCATAACAGTTTGTCAATTCTAGTTTTTTTGTTTGTTTTGTTTTTCTCAGTAAAAAGCTCCTGCTTACTGCACGAGTGTTGCCTCGTAAAAGTCGGTCATGTCAAGCTATTGAGAAAGATCATTATTTTAATTCAACTCTTTGAATAGAAGGAAACTGTAATGCTAATTCCAGTTTGCAAGCACAGTTTGTTGTAATCGGGTGGTGTAAACTGAGACACGTATGAATATACTCTTCATACAGAGGCTTGTGCGTGTACTAATTTGCATGTTTGTTAGCGCAAACTCCGGTGACTAGAGTCTACGTACAATAGAGTAATGAGAGTAGTGTGTTCACATTGAACGGATAAAGTCCGATGTGAGCTTTAAATTTAAATTTGTAAATTTGTCAGAAAGGTTCACAGGGCACCTTGGTCCAGAGTAGAAGTGTTTCAAAAGGGACTAGCGATGCAGCGGAAAATGACACAATCATGACGTATTTATGTTCATGCAAATAAGTGGTCAGATATGAAGCTTGCAGGACAAAGAAAGACCACATTCATGAACATGTTGCTACACAATATAGGTTCATTCCTTCATCAATAATTAAATGCGCATGGCATACTTTCTACTTTAGTATCTGCCTGGTCAAGATCGCAGTAGTTTGAATTAGACTAGTAGTTTGTTTATATTTTGGAAAATGGACCCAACTAAGGCGCACGGTGGCTTCGTGGTTAACATGTTCACCTCACACCAACCGGGTCGGGGATCGATTCCCACTGTGGCCCTGTGTGTGTGTGTGGAGTTCGCATGTTCTCACCATGCTGCGGGGGTTTCCTCAGGGTACTCCGGTTTCCTCCCCCAGTCGAAAAACATGAATGGTAGACTGATTGGGCGTGTCTAAAGTGTCCGTAGTGTATGAATGGGTGTGTGAATGTGTATGTGATTGTGTGCCCTGTGATGGATTGGCACCCTGTCTACGGTGTACCCCGTCTTGAGCTCCAGGTTCCCCGTGAAATTTAATCCCAAAAAGTCCTGATGATTTATGGCATTTGCACAGCTGTTAGCAGTTGCAGGCTAACAAAACATATGTGTATATATACCATGAGTCGTGCTTCACATGGCGCAGTTGAATGAATATACGAATATATCGATGTATGTACGTATGTATTCTACGTATATCTCGAGGGCGACTATAGCGAATCTCCGTTTCATGTCATGTTTATGCCTTAGCCTCAGCGTTAGCCATAGTCCTAGTTAGTTAGCTTAGCTTAGTTTATTCAGAGAGCTATGTTTCTTGTTTCCGTTTTGGTTTTGCTTTCCTCACTGATTACATCCTGCCTGCTTCCTTCCCATCACGGCTCGTGACAAATAAGTCCATAAACAAAAAGAATTCACAACATTAACATCCGTAAATAAAGTTGTGTAATAAAGAGGAATGACCCGGGGGGGAAAACGTTTTGAACACACTAACTGAAATGTATTTAATACTTAGTGGAGAAGTCTTTGTGTTGTAATGACAGCTTTGAGACACTTCCTGTATGAAGAAATGAATGTTCCGCAGTATTCAGGTGTGATTTTGGCCCCTTCTTCTAAACACATCGCCTTTAAATCTTGTTCTATTGGATTCGAGTCAGGTGATCGACTGGGTCATTCTAACACCTTTGTTTTTTTATTTCTCTGAAAGCAATTGGGAGTTTCGTTTGCTGAATGATTTGGATCGTTGTCCTGCTGGAAGTCCACCCACGTCTTATCTTTATCATCCTGGTGGGATTCTTCTCAAGAATCTCCCACTAAAGGGATCCTTTCATCGTTCCTTCAATTACATGAAGTCTGCCTCTACCATGTGATGAAAAACAGCCCCACACCATGACGCTTCCGCCTCCAAACTTCACTGTTGGGTTAGTGTTTTTAGAGTGATGTGCAGTGCCATTTCTTCTCCAAACACGGTGTGTAGTATGACAGACAAAAAGTCCAATTTTGCTCTCGTCTGACCAGACTCCACTCTCCCAGTATTTCATAGGCTTGTCCAAATGAGTAGCTGGTTCCTTGCCTTACCTTGCCTTGGAGAACTGCTTTTTCTTAGCGTGTTCAATACTTTTCTCCCTTTGTCATTCCACTTTATTACAAATAACTTAATTCATGGACTTTAATGTTGTGAATTCTTTCTATTTGCAGATTTCTTGAGTTAATACTGACGTCTGGTGAAAATTTCATGTGAATAACCTGATTGGAAATATATTTACGGAAACAAATGCTGACGCGTTCAATACTTATTTCCCGCCACTGTAACTATATATTGCCATTCTCAATTTGGTTTCCTATATCACCCTTCTATTACATTCCAATCTCTTATATTACCAATTTCTTGGGCTTGATATACACTGAACTCATTGTTTAACATGAGTAAGGCTGCTTAAGGATATACAGCTGTTCGGGTCAATTTTGGTACTCTCGTAAACATTAGGATCTCTTGGATCAAGCTTCATGCTAAGCTCCTCAACAGTCACTTTTCTAGCTTTTCAGGAGACAGGTTTCTCTGTGTAAGTGCTGACACGTTAAAAAAAAAAAAAAAAAATGCTTTCTTTTTTTATTATTCAACGTTAACAGGACAGGTGCAAAAATATGCCTGCCTAAGCAGCTCTCCCAAGAGCACACTAAATCTTCCACCTCTGCCATACTTGTCTTTTCTGTCTCGTCTGTATTATTACACTCCTGATTGTGAGCTATGTTTGAAATGGCACCATAGCAGCTTGCTGTCACGTTTCATTGTGTTATCATGTGGCCAACCTCTCGGAAGTGTTGTGCCAGAGAAGTAGAAAAAAGGCTCTTATCGGAACATGATTGGGTTTAAGTATCTCCACTGCCTTGCTTTTGCTCTAAACAGTGACCTTTTTGCTCCTTTGAAAAATGAAATCTCCAGCCCTGTAGCCCTTGCCCATGACGATCCCCCATGGGACATAAAACACAATAGTAGCAGTGTGATGGCTGTATGCATCTGAATGAGCCAATGTGGAAATATACGTCAGGTGAGACGCTAGGGCTTCTTCCCCCATCTGTCCTTGAATTCCGAAGGCTTTTTATGAATGCACTGTGCCGTGTGTTCGGTGAATGAATCTCAGAGGTGGCAAACAAAACTCAATGCTAAACACACTCACGTTGTCACTCTATTATGAAACAGCACACGGCCAATCAACAGAGCCTGATGAAGTTGCCGTGCAACTCATCAACGAGAAAAAATTAAGACTCTTCAAAGGGGACTGAGCAGCTGCTTGAAAAATTCCCACAGCTACACTCTTACCTACTGAATTAAGATTTTGGCCTGCTGTCTGATTTTTCATATTTCAGTTTTCCTATTATCATATCATATATCTGACTTCATTCTTCTTCTGAATTTAATTTTGGCGCACTTATACCCAACGCACTTTACACCGTGTCTCATTCACCCATTCAGAGCTGCCATGCAAGGCGTTAACTTGCCATCGCGAACAACTTGCGGTTCAGTGCTTCAGTATGTGGAGTCACATGGGCCAGGAATCGAACCCCCAACCACACGATTAGTGGATAACCCTCTCTACCGACTGTGGTATACCTTATGTTCTTGGACGGGTCTTTTCTGTGTTTGTCTGTGAAACGGATATGTCATAACATCATTACTAATAGATTCTGCTTGGTATAAATTCACAAGTAACGATGCCATATGGAGAACCACAGAACTATTTCACACATTACAGTTGCATGATTATGGAATGTTAAGAGTCCTTCCTATGTGTGAAAACCTGGGGAAAGTTTAATTTCCTTCAACGCTGCCTAATAACCAGTGTTAGGGAAGCTGGTTAGCACATTCGCCTCAGTTCTTGCTGTGAGATGTTCCTCCACTCTTCCACCAAGGCATTTACAAGTTCTCGATCACGTCTGGGGGGGGACGCACGATTACATGTCATTTTCCACTGCGAGGACGATCAGCTGTCCTTCCTGTCTCCCGTCTCAGGCGTCTTACATTACAGACGTTACAGTTTATTGCTCTGAGCACATCTGCAGTCCTCATGCCTCCCTGCAGCAGGTCTATGGCATGTTCACGCAGGTGAGCAGGAACCCTAGACTCTTTCTTCTGGTGTTTTTCAGAGTCAGTTGAAAAGTCTCTTTAGTGTCCAAAGTTATTGTAACTGTGACCTTAATTGTCTACTACCTGTAAACGGTCTTAAGGACTGTTCCACAGGTGCATGTGCAATAATTGTTTACACTGAACAAGCATGAAAAACATCGTGTAAACCCTTTCCGATAAAGATCTGCCAAGCTTATTTGGATTTTACAAAATTATCCTTAAAATACAGAAAAAGGGACGTTTCTTTTAATGAATGAATGAATGCCTTTATTGTCACTATACACATGCACAGTGAAATTAAGAGCCACTCCTTAATTAATATACATAGAATGAATAAGATAAAAAATAAATAGAATATAATAAAATTATATATATATATATATTCACATACATTTATACATATATATGTAAATATGCACATATACATATATACATACACGTACATACATGCGCATACACACACACACACACACACACACACAGATATATACATATACAAACATATACATACACATATACACATATATACATATACACACACACATACATACATACATACATATATATATACATACATATATACACACATACACATACATACATATACACATACATATTCATACGCATATACAAAAACGCACATACAAAAAAAATTTAATAAAATAGATATATACAGCACCACAAAATAAGAAAATTATATTGTGTAAGGGTGTATTTACATGTGTGTATTTATAATGTTTATGGCTTTTGGGAAAAAAAAACTATTCTTGAGCCTGTTTGTCCTTGTTCTGATGCACCTGTAGCGTCTCCCTGAGGGCAACAGATTAAACAGGTCAGAGCCAGGGTGAGAGCTGTCCTTAATGATCGTTTTTCCTCTGCTGAGGCCACGGGAGGTGTAGATGTCCATCAGGAAGGGGAGAGGGCAGCTAATGATCTTCTGTGCTGCCCTTATTACTCTTTGAAGCCTCTCCCTGTCTACCGCAGTGCAGCTACCGTACCATACCGTAATACAGTATGTCAGTGTAGCCGCTTTTGAGCCTTCTTAATAACCGCTGTGACGTTGTCTGACCAGGAGATGTCAGCGGTGATAAGGACGCCCAGAAACCGGAAGGTGTGGACCCTCTCCACACACTCATCGTTTATGAGCAGGGGGGCTAGCTCAGTTTTGTGCTTCCTGAAGTCAACAATGATCTCCTTGGTTTTCTTAGTGTTCAGAGTCAGATTGTTCTCTGAACACCAGGTTACCAAGTTCAGGACCTCCTCTCTGTAGGCTACCTCATTTCCCTTTGAGATGAGTCCGACCACCGTGGTGTCGTCAGCAAACTTGACGATAACGTTGTTATTGTGGACCGGACTGCAATCGTAGGTGTAGAGACAGTACAGGAGGGGGCTTAGCACACAGCCCTGTGGTGAACCGGTGCTCAGCGTGCGAGTGGAGGAGAGGTGGTGTCCGAGTCTCACTGTCTGAGACCGGTTAGTGAGAAAGTTATTTATCCAGGCACATGTGAGGGGGGGCAAGATTGACCAATTTTGTGAAGAGAATATCTGGAATGATTGTATTAAAGGCCGAACTATAATCCACGAAAAGCATCCGGACGTAGCTCTGTTGGTGCTCTAGATGACTCAACACGGAGTGCAGAGCTACGGCGATAGCATCCTCTGTGGATCTGTTTGCGCTATATGCAAACTGGAAAGGATCGAAGCCTGGTGGAAGGTAGTGCTTGATGTGCTGAAGGACCAATCTCTCAAAGCACTTCATGATAACTGGGGTGAAGGCGACAGGACGATAAACATTTAGACTAGTGGTGGGAGACTTCTTTGGCACAGGAATGATTGTGGCTGATTTTAGACAGGGGCGGGATAATTGCTTGGGCCAGGGAGAGATTGAATATCCTGGTAAAGATGTGGGCAAGCTGGTGGGCACACGATCTAAGCACCTTGCCTGGTACTCCGTCTGGGCCAGCAGCCTTCCTGGGATTCACTGTCAGAAACATCCGTCTAACTTCTTGTTCACTCACAGTAATTGCTGAGTACATAATGTGTGATTTTCTTGAGAAGCTATGGGCGCATCGATGAAATTCATTCAACTCTGGGCTCTGAAATACACATTTATTTATTTTTTTTTTTGTCCTTTCAGACGCCATCTGTCCAGCTGTCAGACATGAGTGTCTTCGCACGAAGTCAAAGTTTCATTTTACCCTTAGGAAAACGAGAGGCAAGAAAGCCTTAACACAACAAATTCCCTATAATTGCACTACATGATGATGCAAGATACTATCCTTGAAGTCTCTTGTTCCCTTGAAGTCTTGTAAAAGATATTTCTGGTAAAAGCAACAATAAATAAAAAATGTTAAAACAAAACTTGCATCAAACTCACATCACCAGTGTCTACTCCTATGGACAGCTGTGTGTACAGCGCATAATCCCCAGTGTTAAATTAACCGTTGAAGTGTTTATTTACTTGTTGATGTTAATTCAACACTAGGGAGTCTGATGTGTCGTAGTGTACTTCGACTCAAATTTATCAGGCGAGACATTATACTCTGACTAAGAGTACACTTTTATTCACATAACCTTTCTGTGTCCTCGGCCGCAATCTGGCGCATATCGTTAAGACGAGGTTTAATGGATGTCTCTATTTCCAGCATGTTTGTGTTGAAATGTGTCTCCAGCGGGTAAACGTGACAAATCCACAGGTCCATCTCCGGCCAGAAGCCATCGGTATACACATAACCGTGCATGCTTAATATGCAAGTTGTGCTTTGGTGATGTCAGTTGCATCACTCTGAGGAATAGGAAAATGATGGCTAGAGCTCATTACCATGTCAGCAGGAATACGATCAATTCAAGCGAATGTTAATAGTTCGGCATAAAATATAAACAACAACAACAAAAAAAAAGGAGATAAATAGAGATTGTTGCATGGCTATGATTGGTTTTGCGCTTTCATGTGTATGAATTGCTTTGTGACTAGAAAAAAAAAAAAGGATGAATTTTAATATCTAGCCCTAATCAAGCTACAGTTTTTGTTATTCACAAATGGAGACGCATGAGAAGTCAAAGATTGTGTTCTAGACTGCTGTAGAGGTTCAATCTGGTTGGATCTAAAATGGTTAACAATAAAAATTTCTAACCTAGATCATGTATATACCGTATACCAGCGGTCCACAACCCCCGGTCCGCAGACCGGTACCGGTCCGTGGGTCATTTGGTACCGGGCCGCACAGAAAGAATAAATAACTTACATTATTTCCGTTTTATTTATGATCTGGATCTGAAAAATGAGCGGATTCTCTCCGTTACATCCTTCTACGACTCGCTCTTGACACATGTCTAGACGCTCGTCTCGGTCACGTGATACGTCGAATCCTTACCGTAGAGACCAGAGATCGTTAGGGGGGGAGAGACGATGTTACGAGGACGCTGCTAATAAAGCTGCGATTTCACATTGGATTCACGTTTATTATTAGATTTTGAAAAATACCCCAGTTTTTATGCCGGTCCGATCGTTTTATTTTGTTGTATTTATCCGCCACACCTTAAAGGCCGGTCCGGGAAAATATCGTCTGATATTAAACCGGTCCGTGGCGCAAAAAAGGTTGGGGACCGCTGCCGTATACTACGGATAAAATCAAAAGAAAACGTAATTGACTACAAAGGGGAAAAAAAAGAAAAAGAGAAAAGACGTCAGCTTTTGGAATGCTAGGGTCGGTAACTGTTTGTTCTGAATTGGGTCAACGCATAACTGACTGGAGGAAATTTGGGCAAAAGCCAAAACGTAATCTACGCCATTAATTACCCGGGCCATATGGTCAGCAGTGTCGAAACAGCATTTCCATTAGTCTCCTTGGGAGGTGCTGGAATGCCTGCTGACATTTACACTTTGAAGATCTCCAGTCTGACTTTTAACCAGCACGGTTTCACTTAGCGTATCTGTGTTTCTCTGTCAAATAACTATTTTGAATTTGGGAAATGATGCATTTTTATAAACAAATGTTAAGCCTTTATGAACACATTCCATTATGTAGCAAATGAATGCCGAAGCTCTACAGACATCGGTTTCCTTCTCTGTCTAATGCGTCAAATTCAGCCCATGAAGGCCTCTGTAATTAGCTGATGAGGTGAATTAGGTGTGTTAAATGAGGCAGGATACTAACCTCTGCAGAGCTAACATGTCTCCTGAAGCATTCCAATCTGTATTTTTCCATTTAAAAAAAAAAAAAGAAGAAAAGGCCAGGCTTCGGTTAAGGATATCACAGGGAAATTGTCAAAGAATATGGCAGAGATGAGGTATGCTGAGATGAGAGAGGTCTAAAAGTCAGTTCTCCTGACCCTTTTGCATGAGAATGAGACAAATGGAAATTGAAGATCAGTGGCTCTCAACATTCTGACCACATAGCCCTTGGATTATTAAAATGCCAGTCTTCGATACTCTTCAAAGTTACAAATAAAAATCACAGAGACAGGTTAGTCTCCCTGCAGAACAACTCAGAGAATATCAGTGTTCGGTGCTGAGGAATTGCACATACATCCACTTCAGAAAGCATTTCAGTGGTCATTACTCAAAACTAGTGACTCCAGCAATTTATGATAACAATGTTCTAATCCGTAGCTGTAACGTACGCTGGCGGCATGTCCCTCCCTCTTTGTTAAACGCCCCACCACATTTTAAAGTGTAGTGTTAGTGGCATGATAAAATGACTTTTTATAAATTAAAATGTCACAGGTGAGTTTCAAACCCGTTTCTATTCTTGAAAACCCTGATAGGTGCTTCACACGTGAAGATAGGATGGCATCATTGCAACATGAATGCACAAAATCCAAAAGTTTGCGGACGCCAGACCATCACACCCATATGTACGTTTTGAACATCCAGATTTAGTCCGTCTTTTGCTTTTATAATAACTTCCACTTTCACTAGATTTTGGAAATGTGGCTGTGGGGACTCGTGCCCGTTCACCCACAAGAATATTAGTGAGCTCGGGCACTGATGTTGGGTGAGGAGGCCTGGGGTGCAGTTGGCGTTCCAATTAATCTCAAAGGGGTTCAGTGGGATTGAGCTCACTCCACTGGAAGTTCTTCAACTCAAACCTTGGCAAACCATGTCTTCATTGACCTCGCTTAGTGCACAGGGGCATATTTAACCCTGGAACATGCTTATTCGGAATACCACAGCGTACAAATACATTCTATACAATCGTGTGCTTTCAACTTTGTGACAACAGACTGGAGAAGGCCCACATTCGGGTGTGATGGTCAGGCGTCCGTATACTTTCGGCATTGGTGTGTTTATAGAAAGCAATAATCATTATATTACATAATGATGACACAAGATAGATGCGACCTTTGCAAATGCAAATTTGCAAAAGAAGATGCTTCCAGAGCATGCATGATTCCATTAGAGATTAAAATGCTGGTGTACGAAATGCTAGTCGGAATTACAGCAGCATATCTTTTCCACTGATTTTGTTTGATACCGAGGGCTAAAGCACCTTTGGCCTGGTTCATATTCTTGTCATCAACACTTGTTACATCGATATTGTATGTCCCATAGCCAAAAAGGAAGCAAAGGCACAAACAACCCCAGAAGCACAAGCCCGTGTAACCTTTGCCTCGACGTCTTTATAAGCAATTCTGTAAAAGTGCTTTCAGATTATTAAAGCATTCTGAGTATAAAAGAACTAGTTGTCCATGGGCATTCTCCTAAAATGTTAACAATTTGTCGTGATTTCTATGTAAGATTGTGGGTGCGAAAATGAAAGAAAAGAAGAAAAAACTTCATTACGCCGCCTTTGAGACTGTGCATGATAGAGCACATCGGGTGAAAACATGAAAATGGAATATTATAAATCCAGCGCAACACTTCGTCAGACTGACACCAAATTATTCCTGCGAAGGAATGACAGCAAGGATACAAAACGAGTCTGAGAAATAACAAGGATTCGATTCCCACTTACACAGGCTATATTTCATGAGTATCTGCTTTTGTGCTTACACAGGCTGTGTGTGTGTGTGTGTGTGTGTGTGTGTGTGTGTGTGTGTGTGTGTGTGTGTGTGTGTGTGTGTGTGTGTGTATTTGTTCCCATTTTTCCATGGAAGCCAGCAGCTCAGTGCAATGTAGTGGAGTTCATTTTTCATTTAGAAACATTACTTATAGCCCTGGGGCGAACTGTTAAGAAACACAGAATCAACACAGGTTGTTGAAGGTGCTGAAGGTTCTTCAGACCAACAGTGAATAATGGTCTTTGTTCACTGTCGCATACTCTTTAAGGCATCACCAGACGTAGTAAGGCTGGTTGAGGGCTTGGAGAAATAGAGAATGCTTGGCACTGCCCATCTGTATCCTAAGACTCCATGCTCAAGTGATTCTCAGCACAGTGCCCAGCAATAAGAACAGATATAAGATGTACTGTTAATTTACAACAGCTCACTGCTCGCTCACACACACACACACACACACACACACACACACACACACACACACACACACACAGAAAAACTAAAACTAAGCTGTTTTAATGACTTAATTTTAACCACTTGAAAGAAAGGGAGGAAATATAACCATGAATAAATTATAGCAGAAGACGATAGCATTTATGCCTTACAACCAATTTATCCTAAATCCGAATTATGCTAACACATTCCTTGGGAGATGTTTGCTTTGGTTGAAGAGTTGAAAGATCTGTTACTGAAATAAAGCTTTGTTAAGCATGTTAGAGATCATAATATTCTTGTTGGGGTTATTTCCCCCCACTAATTCATTTTATGGCTACCCAATTGCGTTTCCAAAAATCATTTACATGCCTCACATATCCGAACGTTTAATGAGATAAAGCCAGCCGTATCCATGCAGGAGTGTGGACTAACTTGTTGACAAATCTGCAAATTGCAATCTTTAATCCTCTTGGTGTTTTATTTGCTGTTGCTCTCTCACCAGCGGCACTTATTAATAATGTCTTGACATTTCCACTTGGGAAAGAAAGCCAATAACAAAGCTTTGCAAAACATCATTTTATATGCTAATGCAGTGCTGTTCAAGGATATAAATGAAACTTTTTTAAATAAATAAATAAATAATGCACCTACCATAAATCTCCACAATGCATATTTTGGTCAAAGCATTAATGAGAACGAGTCTTTATTGGTCACATATACACTACAGCACAGTGAAATTGTTTTCTTCGCATACCCCAGCCTGTCAGGAAGCTGGGGTCTAGAGCTTGAACCCCCGACCTTCCGCTCAGTAACCCAGAGCCTTAACTGCTAAGCCACCACTGTCCACATGATATATTACATATTATATACTGTATAGTCGCATACTAAAATAGAAATGAGATGTCTAGAATTCAAGTTGTCAAATGGATTGACAGCTGTTATATGTGTGCCCAGACTTACCCCATACTCCTCATTTAACCTGTTAATCATGTTGAGGGCATGAACCGTGAAATGAAACCCATTCTGAATGGCTCAGGTCTTCACAGACTAGCTCCTGTGGAAAATCACTTTTCATGGGATTAGTTTTACAGCAGTGCTCTTTATTGATACAATTTAGAGCTGCGGTATGATGTAAATCAAATACCAACTACAACTACAACGTAGAGCTCTAGCCACAAAACATTCCAGACATGAAAAAAGGCCAGTGGACGTCCAGACAATTAAAAGATCCTGTAAATAAGCACGGCCCCTAAATAATGTGCTATCAAGCAAAGAGGTAAATAATGATTGATAATTCAATTTGACAATTGGATTACTGAACTGAACTACTTTACAATATCCATCCATCCATCCATCAATCCATCCGTCCATCCATCAATCCGTCCATCCATCCATCCATCCATCCATCCATCCATCCATCAATCCATCCATCCATCCATCCATCCATCCATCCATCCATCCATCAATCCATCCATCCATCCATCCATCCATCCATCCATCCATCAATCCATCCATCCATCCATCCATCCATCCATCCATCCATCAATCCATCCATCCATCCATCAATCCATCCATCCATCCATCCATCCATCCATCCATCCATCCATCCATCAATCCATCCATCCATCCATCAATCCATCCATCCATCCATCCATCAATCCATCCATCCATCCATCCATCCATCCATCCATCCATCAATCCATCCATCCATCCATCCATCCATCAATCCATCCATCCATCCATCCATCAATCCATCCATCCATCCATCAATCCATCAATCCATCCATCCATCCATCCATCCATCCATCAATCCATCCATCCATCCATCCATCAATCCATCCATCCATCCATCAATCCATCCATCCATCCATCCATCAATCCATCCATCCATCCATCAATCCATCCATCCATCCATCCATCAATCCATCCATCCATCCATCCATCCATCCATCCATCAATCCATCCATCCATCCATCCATCAATCCATCCATCCATCCATCAATCCATCAATCCATCCATCCATCAATCCATCCATCCATCAATCCATCCATCCATCCATCCATCCATCCATCCATCCATCCATCCATCAATCCATCCATCCATCCATCCATCCATCAATCCATCCATCCATCAATCCATCCATCCATCCATCCATCCATCCATCCATCAACTGCTTACTCCTTTTCAGGAGTTCTTAATCCTTTTCAGGAACCTGGAGCCTATCCCAGGGAGCATCGGGCACAAGGTGAGGTAGAAGTAAGCACCATTGATTAAGACCTAGACCTGCAACCAACAAACATCCACAGCATTCCATCCTCCCCTCCATCCTCTTGCTGTACAAGCCCTGGATGGAAAGAGTGCATGATATAAGGAGGTAACTCATATCTCTCCGAATCTTCACCTGCACATTGACACATTTCATAATGAGGAAGTGCTACTCTTCATTATTCAAAAATCTAGTCACCCTATCATGTCAGGCCTTCCCTGGTTACTAAGACACAGCCCTTGCATGTGCTGGGAGAATCGATATCAAATGGTCTAATTATTGTAATCAGACAGGTTTAAATAGACCACAAATAATGTTAACCCTCACTTTTGTAGAAAGCCCCGATGAACAAAACAAGTTCGAAATGCCCCCCAGCCCTCCAGATGTTTTTATTGAAGTCTTTATTAAGCTCTCACTGTTCATTGTTCCTATGGTTGCGCTATAAAATATAGAGCATTGAGGGTGTATCTTTGCAGTGCCTACAAACTGATCAGGAATAGTGATTTCATTCGAAATTCTGGCCACTATGAACATGCCCCATGGTTTAGCGAATCACCCCACTTTTCAGTGACTCCTGGTTATCGAGCAAGCCCCCACGGTTTCTTGAGACTCATCTCCCAGATACGTTCCAGCAGTTGATAACTGGATCAAACACAATGAGCAAGTCTGGGAGAACACTCAACAGAGGCTGGAGAGTGTCATTAGACAACAGAAGGCACAGGCTGATTGCAGACCCAACGAGACCCCTTTCTGGAAATTGTACAGTCATAACGACAGCTCCCTCTGGAACTCCACCTTCCGTAATACCACAGCACTACTCAAGTCTACTCACCACTATAGCTCACAAGCATATTAACATATGAACACATCTGTCATTCACCCAGTTTAAGCAGACTCTTTTTTATAATGTACATATACTGCATAGTTTATGGCAGTCATTGTTAAGTCTCTTTGTGCTGCTGCTGATTACTTTCCTGTATGACTCCCATGCTGTCTTCTGTCCCTGTTTGTTTGCTGGGGTTTTGACTTCAACTTCAAATTTTGACCCTGAACCTGGATTTTAAACATAGATTAAGCTCAGTTTTTTGTGCGGAGATTATTCGCCTCTTGCTTATTTGAAAACCAGCAGACATCTAGACTGAAGAAAAGTAAATGATTGACTGCTGGCATTCTGTATACTGAAGAACATTTGGCTGCTTGCAAATAATCAAATTTACTGTTCATGCAATAAACTTGTAAATGCTTTGGCATGCATTAGGGAAACATTTTCCAAGGTAGATAATCTATCTAGTCATTTGTAAAACAGCCAAGAGAGTGAGTGAATCAGCATGCAGGATGGTAAGGAATAAATGTTTCCCTTCTACAGTATATAGTGCACCTGCTAAGCCTGAAAATCACCGCTAAGCAATTTCAAGGTAATGCCAACTGCTGGGAGTCAGCTGCTTTCTGCGGTCGGAGGTCCTCGAGAACTCGTCTGAGTGCACTTTGTTAAGTGATGCACCAGGCAGCAGGGCATGAGCACGGTCATGTGGGCATAACACTGCTGAATAGTGCACAGTTACAGGAGGTACACTAGCAAACCTCATATGCTTTTGAAAGGCCTTATGAAAGCACTTTCAGAGGCAAATGGTCAGTATTTCCTTCCCACACTGTATTATTGAGAGAAAAAAGTGTATATATATATATATATATATATATATATATATATATATATATATATATATATATATATATATATATATATATATATATATATATATATATATACTTTTTTTTGCCATTAATTTATTTAAATATCTGAAAACTAATTAAGGGCAGATATTTAAGCACAATAACATGGAAAAACTACTTTCAACCAAAAAGTTGAGAACTTTTTCATCTATGATTTTTATGTTTTAATTCTCACTGTTTAAGAATGTGACCTTTTGTTTGTTTAGTGATTTTATTTTTGGATTTATTTATGCAAGTAAACCCATTGATTGGACTCTTAGTCAGCTAAGACCAATACATTTTGGCATTTTAATTTCATCCTATCAACAAGTACTGTGTGGAACATTCAGTAACAATTGTGTGGTTTCTATTTTCTCCCCAATTTGGTCTGGTAAGTTTCCAACTAACTCACTAGCTAGCACCCGATAGCTAACGCTCCCTATCACATGACATCTACCAACCAGGGAGGGTGAAGCAAGCATGTGCTTGCGACATCGTTTCAAACTGCTGCTCATGCTGCATCACAGGGCAGTGTAAAGGCCCGAATTTAGCTTATTACTCAGAGACCATTTCAATTCAACATAGAAGCCAATACTCACATCTGTAAACCTAGTTGGAGATAGAAAAAAAAACACCAGCCGTGAGTGAGAAGAAGCAAGGGTCCAGACTTTATTTCCACCAACCGAGATCCACACCAATGAGAATTCAAGCGATCTCTCTCTATACTGGAGTTTAAACTCCAGTATATATACTGAGTTTACATAGTAATTAACCAATACATTTTAGAAAGACTATGATATCAATACCAATAGGGGGTAAAAAGAGCACATTTAAATTCACAATTAGGTAAAGAAAGTCTGAGAAAAATTATACCATTAGGATTCAAAACTTGATATAGACAAAATATTTCAGAGCGACGACCTTGATCTCATGGCACAGGTGCCATGTAATTCAACCATTTTTATAAATGGCTCCCCACGGATGGTTCTCTCTGACGGTTCTCTCTTAAAAATTTACGGCCCTCATCTACACCACGCCTGACCCTTCCTCGCGAGAATCCCCACCATCTTAACTATGAGTAAGTTTCTTTTACATCTTTCTGTATTTCTGGTTTATAATTTATTTTCATATCTGCTCTATATTTCTATTTCTATTTTATATATGGTTATGCTGCTTGCAAGTGGTTTACTGTACTCCCTACTTCATAATATCATTATATTATCCTTATAATATCTTAATACTCTTTTTTCTTATTCTTAAAAAGTTATAATGTTATGTGTGTGCGAGAGAGACAGAGACAGAGAGTGTGTGTGTGTGTGTTATGTCTGTAAGTGTAAGAGTGTAAGTGCTATGTGTGTGTGTTTACTTAAATCTCTTATATTTCTCTGTGACTAATAAATCCTAGTGTGTTGATCCCAAAATACGAATCCTGTTCATCAATATATATATATATATATATATTATATATATATATATATATATATATATATATATATATATATATATATATATATATATATATATATATATATATATCCGCCTAATACCGCTTCTGTGTGTCTAGGTGCCCGTCACTTTTCCCTCTTCCCTCTATTGGAGGGGGTGGAGTTGGATCTGAACACTCTATCAGATCGCACATCTCACGGCTGACATCGCCGTGTTACTTGACGTTCTTCGCACCCCCTCTGGAAACGGAAATGAGTGGTGTCCCCCACCTCTCCGATACAGAATCCTCCCCGTGAACGCCTCTACACAGACAGACCCTCTGCCTGACCCTCCCTCCAACTCTCAGTCTGAGGATGATATCGCCTTCTCTGATCTAATGTGGGTTGAGTTCCCTACGAAAACTGAAAATAATCCGTTTTTAGATATATCGTGTGTACTATGTTTATATTGTTTTTATTTTTAATGGTCTTTTGGACCATTTGGTATTAGTTAGTTATTTATTGAAGTTTTGTATTGTTCTTTGTATTTATAGTTTGAAAATTGTGCTAATGGGGAACATTTTAAATAAATAAATCATTTTTTGGTTGATGTCAGATTATTTACTGTATAACAGAATAGTGATGAATGCTGGTCGGAGGGTCCCCCTGAGAAATTTTGCCTAGGGCCCCAACAAACTCTAGAATCAACCATGATAACAATTAATTAATGGATGTTTCCCTGCTTGCCCCGGGGCTTTCTGTGTGCACACACTTGAAATGCGTGCACAGAAAGCCCCCTTACCGTGTGAGTACCGAATTCAGCTCTCTTAACTGCTTATTATGATTGTATGGTCTGAAATGCAGGTCTGGTCAAGTATTCATACAAACATAGTCAGTTATGTCTTAAGTTAAAAAAAGATATATATATATATATAAGTATTTCAATGTTCAAATATTCATTTAACAGATTTGTCATTTCAAATGTTTTTTCAATTGTATTACTTTCTGGACTCGGCTGGAATCGACTTGCCGTTTCAAGAGTCCAATTCGGCCCTTTTGGACTTGAATGGATAAGGACTTGGTCTGGATACGAACTTAACAATGGTGGAGACGGACTCAACATTAATAACAATGTATGAAATTTTAAAATATGGAGAGAAAACAAACTCCCCAGTACCTCCCATTACTCACTACTGACAAACTCTACATGGAGGATAAAATGACTGACTCAGCAAAATAGAGAACAAATAAATGCCTTACGTGTTCATGAAGGGAAAAAGCTCTCAATCCTAGATTGATTAAATGTTGAAACATTTCCCTCTCACACTCCTGTTTGCTTCGGTTACACTCTCACAGTTCCACACCCCCGATTACTCTCTTCTGATTGGCTGTGGATCCTGCCAGTCACCTTTTAGTTAGACTTATTTTGTGCCTGAAGTTGGGGTTTTATTTATCCACCAGTTCTGACCCAATACATTGAAAACGTCTGAAACAGTGCTGACTATGGATTACTATCACAGGACTGTCAGAATGATTCACAGCAGCTTGGAATATTAAATTATATTATATAAAGTATGTTTTCTCCCCTGATCATTTTAAATAAATGAATAAATCCTATGCACTTTAGCTTCAACTATTGAAAATGTGAAAACATTGATGATGCCTATCAATTAGGTGGTGTATTATATTTCTGTTGGGAAAACAATTCTTCTGAGCTTATATATATATAAAAGTCATATATATATATATATATATATATATATATATATATATATATATATATATATATATATTATATATATATATATATATATATATATATATATATATATATATATATATATATATATATATATATATATATATATATATATATATATATATATATATATATATATATATATATATATATATATATATACACACGCTGCGCGAAGAATTCCCCTCTTGAACTTTTCAACCTTTTGCCACATTTCAGGCTTCAAACATAAAGATATAAAATTTAAATTTTTTGGGAAGAATCACCAACAAGTGGGACACAATTTGTGAAGTGGAACGAAATCTATTGGATATTTTAAACTTTTTTAGCAAATAAAAAACTGAAAAGTGGTGCGTGCAAAATTATTCGGCCCCCTTTACTTTCAGTGCAGCAAACTCACTCCAGAAGTTCAGCGAGGATCTCTGAATGATCCAATGTTGTCCTAAATGACTGATGGTGATAAATAGAATCCACCTGTGTGTAATCAAGTCTCTGTATAAATGCACCTGCTCTGTGATAGTCTCAGGGTTCTGTTGAAAGCGCAGAGAGCATCATGAAGACCAAGGAACACACCAGGCAGGTCCGTAATACTGTTTAAAGTATTAGAAGTTTAAAGCCGGATTTGGATACAAATAGATTTCCCAAGCTTTAAACATCCCAAGGAGCACTGTGCAAGCGATCATTTTGAAATGGAAGGAGTATTAGAACACTGCAAATCTACCAAGACCTGGCCGTCCCTCTAAGCTTTCAGCTCAGACAAGGAGAAGACTGATCAGAGATGCAGCCAAGAGGCCCATGATCACTCTGGATGAACTGCAGAGAACTACAGCTGAGGTGAGAGAGTCTGTCCATAGGACAACAATCAGTCGTACACTGCACACATCTGGCCTTTATGGAAGAGTGGCAAGAAGAAAGCCATTTCTCAAAGATATCCATAAAAAGATGGAAGATGGATTCCAAACATGTGGAAGAAGGTGCTCTGGTCAGATGAAACCAAAATCGAACTTTTTGCCCACAATGCAAAAGGATATGTTTGGCGTAAAAGCAACACAGCTCATCACCCTCAACACACCATCCCCACTGTCAAACATGGTGGTGGCAGCATCATGGTTTGGGCCTGCTTTTCTTCAGCAGGGACAGGGAAGATTGAGGGGAAGATGGATGCAGCCAAATACAGGACCATTCTGGATGAAAACCTGTTGGAGTCTGCAAAAGACCTGAAACTGAGACGGAGATTTATCTTCCAACAAGACAATGATCCCAAACATACACCAAAATCTACAAAGGAATGGTTCACAAATAAACGTATCCAGGTGTTAGAATGGCCAAGTCAAAGTCCAGACCTGAATCCAATCGAGAATCTGTGGAAAGAGCTGAAAACTGCTGTTCACAAACGCTTTCCATCCAACCTCACTGAGCTCGAGCGTTTTGCAAGGAAGAATGGGCAAGAATTTCGTTTCTCGATGTGCAAAACTGATAGAGACATACCCCCAAGCGACTTGCAGCTGTAATCGCAGCAAAAGGTGGCTCTACAAAGTATTACGCAAGGGGGCCGAATAATTTTGCACGCCCCACTTTTAATTTTTTTATTAGTTAAAAAAGTTTCAAAAATCCAATAGATTTCGTTCCACTTCACAATTGTGTCCCACTTGTTGGTGAATCTTCACAAAAAATAAAAACTTTATATCTTTATGTTTGAAGCCTGAAATGTGGCAAAAGGTTGAAAAGTTCAAGAGGGCCGAATACTTTCGCAAGACACTGTATATATATATATATATATATATATATATATATATATATATATATATATATATATATATATATGAAAGTATTTTAAGCTACTGATGTTATGAGTTACTATTTCTTAGCCCCTTCAGGGTTTTTTTTTTTAGGTACATCATGGTTTCAAGCAGGGCAATCTGTCAATGACAGATGAGAATCGCAGCATAATGGGGGTCTCAGCATGAGGGGAGATGCTGTAGTGCATCTCCGGGGGCCACAGATTAAAATCTCATTTACAAAGACAAGAAATTTGGCACTCTCGTCAGGCAAAGCCTATGGCACAACAGTGTGCTGTCACTCAGATGAGAATAAGTCTGATCACCTTGGGAATGTAACCGTGGGGTACTCGGAAGAATTCTGAATTGCCTAACAATGTTTTATCCTTAGCGATGGATTAAAGCTTCTACCCTTTTATTTATTTTGTTTATTTATTTATTCCTTCTGTTTCTTTTTTTGCATTTCAAATAGAAAATGAAGGTAGGATCCCTCTTTGGTACGTCAGCTCAAAGTACCACAATGCTGTGGGACAAGAAAACATAACGACTGTTTGCAAATTGGGAAAATTTTAGACTCTAAATATTTCAAATCATCTGCCATATCATATGTAAATATGGATTCCCAGCAATTGTCTGTGACAATAAACTGTCAGCTCTCTCCTACCAAAGTAATCATTCACATATTATGCATTCCTGTCAAATCCAAGTCATTAGTCTTTTTTTGAAAACAACAGTCATCTAATTATTGCCAATTATTTTGTGGGGCTCTATTAGGCTTGGTCATAACAAGGGATTTATTTTACAGCTATAGAATGACAATCACGTCGGGTCCACCAGGAGGCGTTTCGGCCAGCTGGATTAACAACCACCTCAATTCCTGTATGCAATGCATTTAGCAGGTGGTTAGACTAAGTACAGGTGGTGTGCGGGATTAAAAAGTAATATTACATGCGCAGAGGAGGCTTTCCTGAACACATCCCCTAGAGAGAACAGCAGGCCAGATTGATATTCCACTGAGAGATGGTCACTGCAGAAAGGCCCCAAGAGAAGAGAAGCAGTGTCTTAATGAAATCAAATACGGAACATTAATGAGGAGCAGCTGGCTTTTGTTCTGCATTAATGAGAAAAAAAAAACGGTCAGTGAAAGTACTATATGGTCATTTTTTTATAAGCAGTTTGTAACTCTTCGTGAGTGGATACGTTTCAGTCAGTTAAACAAAAAGCACAAAAATATCCAGAGTAAACAGACTGCTATTCAAATCCGAGATCACAGTTCAAAGCTATTTCCAAAGTAGTAAACAGTTCAATCATGCAGACAGTGACAAAGGGGTGAACCATGAACAATAAAACAGTCCAAAGGCAATTTCAACACTCACTGATTGAACACGCACCTGAGTGGGCTCAGTAGAGTAAAATGGCCATTAACATTGGGGGTAGCTCAACTCCAGGCCTCTCATGCAGTGGGATGTTTTCCCAGCAAAATAAGACTGTGAGTTATATGTCATAAGAAGGTGGTAAATGTAAATTATTGATCTATGTAAAACAGACTGAAGTGATGCTTGGTTCATTCAACACTTTCAAGTCTGCCACACCTTCTATAGACAAAGCTGAGGATGCTGCCTGCATTAATGAATTCATGGAACCGTATGCCTTCTGACTGCACAAAGCACATGGGCCACTTACCTAGTCTGCTCACTCCAGCATGTCTTGTCATTGACTATGGTTACTTCAGAGGGTTCAGCAGGTTCAGCTATCAAAATGGCAGGTTGAAAGCATAGTACACTGTTGGTGTCAGTCTTGTCACGCAGTGTGTCAGGGAAATTTGTTGCTTATTCATTTCAGGGCGGGAGATGGCTTTAATCCTATTGCTTGTGGCAACAGCATGATTAGTGTAGTTTCATCTAGGATAGGCGCATGTTAATTTGTCTAGCCTGATCATATGACCCAAGAATGCAAGCATATCCTTTGGAATATATACAGTCATGGGACAAATAAAGCATAAACAACAATTGTCTGGTCCTCCCCAACTTCTATAAACAAACAAAGAAACAACCTCAGGTGGCAACAAAAAACGATGTAGTAATCCCCCCCAAAATGTAAACCAACATTCGGAAACCAGCTAGGACAAATAAGTACACACTTCCTACTTCCACAATCATTAAGAAATTCATCAAGAATCAGGTGTTATTAAGGAAATGTACAGGATTAACTCATCATTGAGTTTGACAATCTCTATAAAAGCAAAACGTTTGGCCGTTTGGTGTTCTGGAGCACTCAGGTGTGTGTCTACATCATGCCAAGAAGAACGCACATCAGCCCTGACCTTAGAGTAGCAATTGCTGCTGCTCATGAATCTGGGAAGGGTTATAAGGCCATCTCCAAACAATTTGAAATTCACCATTCTACAGTGAGAAGGATTGTTTACAAATGGAGAGCCTTCAAGACAGTTGCCATCTTTTTGGGGTGGATGCACCAAACAAAATACAAATGTGAGACCATCTATCCAGCAGCGTATGCTGGGCTGAAGTTGGGTCATGCAACATGACAATGATCCAAAGCACACCAGCACATCAACATCTGAATTGCTACAATAAAAAATTCAAGCAGTTAGAATAGCTAGATTATAGTCCAGACCTCGAGATCTTAAGAAAGCTGTGCATAAAGAAGAGGACGAGTGGGCCACAAATTCTCCAAAATGATGTGAGACTGTGTAGCAAGCTTAGACAGTGGTGAGCTGAGCACAGACACAGAGGAGACTGTTTAAGTGACAAACATGAGCATGTTCGTAATGAGTAATCACGTTTTGGGAACCGTCTCTCTTTTTGTCGGTTTAGGTTGGCCCTTTTATACACTCCCGGTGGCTGCTAGATGGTGGAGAGTGGCCACGCTGATGATTAGCCGCCAGCCGTGCGTGTGTTGACGGTCTCGCATTGTAGCCACATGCCTTCCGGCCATCCAAAACTTTGGTGGTGCTGTATGTTCAGCATCACAGTGGCAGTCGCGGGAAGCCGCCAGCCTGTCGTCACAGTACCCCCTACTCCCTCTTCAGCTCCGAGCCTACTGCCGCTGTTTGTTGGGCCCACAGTACGTCACGTCGTGAGAGGCTATCTGTATTCCCATGTTGAGCTAGTGGATAGTTTTATTTACTTGTGGAAAGGAGGTGCTTTCAGTATTGCAAGACAGAAGGGAGAGTACAGTGCATCCGGAAAGTATTCACAGCGCTTCACTTTTCCTACATTTTGTTATGTTCCAGCCTTATTCCAAAATGGATTCAATTCATTATTTTCCTCAAGATTCTGTAAACAATACCGCATAATGACGACATGAAAGACGTTGGTTTGAAATCTTTGCAAAATTATTAAAAATAAAAAACAAAAAAGTGCATTTACATAAGTATTCACAGCCTTTTGCCATGGCATTCAAAATTGAGCTCAGGTGCATCCTGTTTCCACCGATCATCCTTGAGATGATTGTACAACTTGATTGGAGTCCACCTGTGGTAAATTCAGATGATTGGACATGATTTGGAAAGGCACACAGATGTCTTTATAAGGTCTCACACTTAACAATGCATGTCAGAGCACACACCAACCCATGAAGTCGGTGGCAAGGAACAACTCCTTAAGATGTTAGAGGAAGAAACCTTGAGAGGAACCAGACTCAGAAGGGAACCCATCCTCATCTGGGTAACACCGGATAGTGTAAAAGTAAAGGAAAGTTCATGTATATGTGAGTGTTGAAACACATATGTGAGTATCGTTAGGTCTTAACATGACTGAATGTACTTCTCTTATCAGTATTTATTAGTTACTCAATTACTTTACCAAATTCCTTAACAAACCGACAGGATCTTATAAAACCAAACAGCTTTTGATCTTATAGAAAATGAGGTTCCGTCTGTGTTCGAGTTGTGATAAAAAAATTTGCTCACAGAGCAGTGAGCTTGGATGCGAATCACCTGGCTCGTACAAAGATATCAAGATGGGTGAAGTGATGGATAGTGTGAGATGGTAATGCGTATGGACTACCTAAGCCTACAACATCATTGTGAGACCTCCTTCAGCTCTGGTTTATTCCATCCTAAATCAGCAGCTACTGACCTGTGTCCCCGGTCCTGAGGAAGGGTGGTTAATAATTTCATGAAACACTTGCTTGAAGCTCTGCCAAGAGCACTTGCCTCAGGATGGACTGTTTCTGTAGCCCATTTGGAAGCTGTTCTGGTTAGCAGTGAGATATCTGTTCATCATGGTTATAGCTATTGGGTGCTAACATAGATTTCACACTGCATCATAAAACCCTGCCATTTACCTGTGAAGCTGTCATATTTATTTGGTAGTGTTGATACGGGTTCTGTAATAGCAGCTTTGATAAATATATCTGGATGAACATTTCTACCTCATAAACGGCAGTGGACGTCCTTTAAAGGAATTGTCCATATTCTTCCAGTAATTTCCAACGTACATAAAACTATAGCTCCTCCACGATTGGTAGGTCTACAGTGTGAGGTGGTGTCTTTTTTTTTTAAGTTCCGGACTCAACTGTGTGCTGAGGATATAAGTCTGCGTGGAGCTGAGCGTTTGAACGAACTAAGGAGCAAAATCAAGCAAACAGAGTACTCTGGAGATTCTGACCTCTGGTGCGCAGGTGAAGGAGAGCACATTGTGAAGAGCCAAACACGAAGAAACAAAACAACAAACTCCTTCAGAATAGCAACAAGGTGTTTTGTTTTTTTTCTTCTTCTTCTTCAAAGCATATTCATGGGCTCAAAACATTTTCCATTTCTCAATTTTTCATTTATTCATTCATCTATGTTAGTGTGTATTTCAATCAAAGTATAGCTCTCGCGTTTTGGCTGTGATGATACTAAACTAAGTGTTCATTTGTTTCGCCTTGGTTTAACCTAACCTAAAGGTTAAGCTAACCTTAACCTTGCATTAGCTTTCAATTCAATCCCCCCCCCGCCCTCCCACCAAACTCTATCAAGTGTTCAATATTCACTGTTGGCTACATTTAGCTCCGTACCACTTTTTAAAAATATGCATCATTAAAGTATAGAATACACATAATCCTTTTACCCTCCAAACGTTGTACGCAATTCTACAATTCACTCATTCAAAAGCCAAGGCACTTTTCTCATACGTTTTATGCACACACCAAATTAGGAACGTCATCGTGGGAACAATTTTTTGCTTCTTTTTTTAAATAGTATTAATAAAAAGTAGAGCGTATTGGAAAATATTCAGAAGATTTGAGAAGAAAATCGGAAGAAACTCCCATTAGGCAAGATTAGTCCACATTCTAGGCATGCCATGCCACAAAAATTGTGCATCGTGTGCGCGTGCGTGTGTGTGTGTGTGTGTGTGTGTGTGTGTGTGTGAGAGTGTATGCACACCTTCTGGCATATGAATAATTTACACAAAAGAAATGGTAACCTTTCTTTTTCCACCATCACATCCCTCTACTTGTTACTTTAAGGCTAAATGGAGAACGCAGGGACAGCCTGAGCATTGTATTCATCACTGCACGCCTGCTGTGCATGGGTGAGGGGGGTGTTGCGGCTGCTAAATATAAAGCTGAATTTTCACATGGTCCACTGAGCAAAATGGAGCTCATTACAGAGCAGAAAACAAGAAAACAACAACCGCTCTGCCATCTTTGCTAAACATGGAAAGAGACTGGACCTGACTTTAACTAATAGGCATTCTTAGCTGTGTCCGTGATAGTTGTGATAGTCACCTAAGGGTAGAGGCAATATTATCACTGGAAGTGCCCCAGTCAGCGCTACATTGAAAGCACTGTATTCAAGCCTGATAATGCATATGAATGCTAACGGGGGCTGATGTGGAAAAAAATTGTGATCACTTGAGCCGTATCTGGCGGCCTCAGATACGATTGCCTTCTTATCCAAGTTCCAATAAGTTTACAATTACATGCCTGTGGTCTAGGGGGCTTTACATGGCTTATGTTCATTACTCAAACAGTAAAAGCAGGTTTGCAATTTTCAGCTCTTATTCCCTTTTGTCTAAGTTGCAACACCAAAGACCTAGTCAATAAGATTCCATTTACCATATATTTCTCTCCCCTACACAAACACAGCCAATTCAGTGAAATCAGGTGCAAGGAAAAGTCAAGCTGTCTAGTATCATGTCCCCACTGTGTGTTTTGTTAATAAAGAATTAGACGTTTTCTCCTCTATAGTCCATACAGCTTAATGATGTTGCTGTCAAAAGCCAAGCACCGCATCTGACATGCATTCTAGTTTAGTAGTTTTATCGGATATCATCTCAAATAAAGCATGGGTCGGAAATACAAAATAAATCCCAGCAATATACAACCGATTCGTGAAGTTATTCCATTAAGGTTTGTAGTAAGTTCTGTAAAGCAGACGGTTCATTCGGAGCGTTTGATAAAGCAGCTTCTGAACTTGTTGTTAGGTTCAGTTTTTGCTCAGTGATTCATAATGTAATAATCATTTTTCTTTATCACATCTTGCGTCTAATGTCACCTCTGGCTTGCGCATTCGGGATCTAACTCTACACCTACACCCAGATTTCGTGTAAGTTGCATTGTTGTAATCCTCAAAAAATAAATAAATAAATAAATAAATAAAAGGTTTAATCATGATTAAAGCAGCGCAGGAGAAAGAGTGAATCCGGTGAGTTCAGTGTCAATCTCTCTCGAACGGGGGACAGAAGAGAGTAGAATCATTTCCTGTACTACATACCAGTGTGCACTGAGTACTCTTCAAGCCCACTTCAAACACTTATTAATCTTACCTGACTGCTTACAGTCCATGACAGTAGTCATGGCGGTTGACTGCAGTTGTCAGGGCTGGGAAAGGGTGAAATTCCGATAAAAATGCACCAATTACAGCAAAAGAATCGTCTGCATGTAACCCTATTCCTTGAGAAGGGAATGAGACATTGCATGAGCTTCATGCTGTGGGAAGCACCATTGCACATGACCAGCATCTGAAGCTTGTGTCAAATCAGGCCTATTTATAGGACTGCCGTGATCAGGTGACGTGGCAATTAAGCGCATGGCATGATATAAAACGGCACCTGTGAACATCAGGGTCTATTATCTGAAGCGAAGACTCAATTCACAGGCATGCCCCAGTGTGATAAAGCTACACAACCTCACATTACCTTCTCAGGGAACAGGGTTACATGCATAACCCAGACATTAACTTTCAAAGGGAACTCAACGTTGTGTGAGCTTCACGCTGTGGGAACGAGAGTACCCACTCTGTCATACTGAGGGTATAGCCTGTTCAAAAGTTCCCAGCATGAGGGTCACTGCAAGACACTCGGACCTGGGCTGGAATGCATGTCCAGACTGTTATATCAAATGTATGTGGGCGGCGTAGACCACCCCGCCGCAGCGCACATATCCTGTAAGGGTACTCATTTGGATTAAGTCTTCGAGGAGGCGACCCCCCTAGTGGATTGAGCCCTTATGCCCAGAGGCGCAGCAAGACTAGAGATTGCGTCCACTGTCTAATTAGAGATGCGCTACTTCTGCACAGCATTACCTCTACTGTCACCACCAAAGCAGACCAGCAGCTGCTGCGACTTATGCCACTAGCCAGAACAGTGGACGTAAGTACAGAGCGCCCATACTGGATACAGTGGATGCAATTTCTCTTGTTCTGGTGTGAGAAATGGAGGAGGGCTGGAAGCCTGCAACACTACAGGCTGGGCATCAGACACTTTAGGAATATAATCCATCCGAGGATATAGGATATTAGCCTTGGCTAATCCAGGGGCAAAGTCAAGCCAGGAAGGGGCAACAGAGAGAGCTTGTAGATCTCTTACTCCCTTATGAAATGTCAGGGCCAGCAGAAGATACTTGCTGGTCAGAAGAGCTACCTTTGGAGTCAGAAGCTTCTCTGGGGCAGCTGACAGGCCTTCCAGGACCACAGAAATGTCCCCAAGGTATGTGTGGTCTGTTTGTTTGTTTTCTCAGTTGTAGCTTCCAGAGTAGCATCGGATCCTGGCCTTATAGATTGAATACATTGGGAGGAATACATTGATGAAAATTTTTTTAGACTGAAGACGTTTTCATGTTTAAAAAATGTCAAAATGTTACCTTTGTGTAGTTGCTCCGATGTTTCAGTAGCTGATTGTCCTGATTTCCTGACATCGTGGTAGTCGGGTTATCAGTTTACATGCCAACTAATTAACTTATGAATTAGTGACTGTGTAAGCTTCAAGCACTGTTTGTAAATTCTCGGCCAGCTGGCCTTATGCCTGAATGGAATCTAGACAAAAATCATGCATATTTATGACGAGAGTGCAGGAGATTTCAGTGGGAACCAAAGACACTATGAGTCAAGGATCAGAAAGCGGTGCAGCTGTTTCTCTGGCCCTCGCAGTGACCAACTAAAGACAATTAATGACAGCAGCACCTGTGCATATAAAATGTTGGCACCTGTATGAGGGCACTGTGGACTGAATGTTTAATCAGTGATTCACTGCAGAGCATTTAACATTATATTGGGTTTTCTTGTAGCAACAATGTGATGTCATAAAGTAAATCGGGAAAAGGTCCCTATTCTAAAATAACCCGTGTCAAAATAATTTATTAACTATGGTCTGGACTCTACACCTATATTTGAATGAGCTCTTCAATGCATAATATTACAATGTATATTTTTGTCGCTCCTTCAGAGAACAGTTAAATCTTTGGCAAGTGAGATGTGAACGACTGTCAGCAAATGCATGTGCATTCTCTATGTGCAGCCTCAGGATGAGAAATTAAGGGCAAAAATGTGTTTCGACCGCCTCATCGAAAACACCCACTCATGTCTTGAAGCACATCTCTATCTTTTTCACATCCTTCTCTCCCCATCTCTTTTCTCTCTCTCTCTCTCTCTTGTCATCAAGCGATTACACAGATAGTCTCGCTCCAGCAAGTGCATGTCTCTGCCTTGAAAACACACTACACCTATGATACGCCCACATATTCCAAGGCCACTGTTCAGATATTATTGTGGCTTTGAGTTGCTTATAGAATGTACAGAAAATGCTACAATGTCCTTTGAAGAGCAGTTTCATCCCAGCTACTGCGTTCTTGCTTTGTCCTTCACCTCTGATCACACAACTTTGAATACATTTTAAACACAAATGAAAATTCCTTCTGAGAACACTTCTTGGGGCGAAATGGTTGGCTATATGTTAGCTTCAGCAACAAATATCAGGATGTCACTGGAGTTGATTAAATGTCCCTTGCTAATGTGTCCCAGCGTCTGCTATGATTCCATATAACGATGAATCTCCCACGGCTGCCTATGCGAACAATAGTGATGTGTGTGTTGTGCTGAAGCAGCATCTATTACATGAGTACATTTATAATCACTGCGATTGGCCGCCCAGTATTGCTGCAGTAAAAGCAAGCCTTGGGATTAGTGCGAGCTCAAACCAGACTGCTATTTACCGCATGGGAAATCGCTTTGCATCACATGCATGAGCTAAGATTTTTCTGGAGGATATTGATATCTTCGCAGGTGTTTTCTGTGAAAGGTGGATTACAGTAGATGATGAAATTCAACCAGTCAGTCATCGGGTCATCTAAATTTATTTACATAATTTCTGTAGTGAGTGACGTCTGATAAAACTTCATATGAAAATCCAGTTTTATGGACCGCAAGGGAATCTAATTATTGTCATTTGATACGGAACGTTTGCAGGTTTGACTGATATGGTGTTGTGATCATTGCGAACACTGCAGTATTCCTGTGATGGTGCTAGCGTTTATTCAAGTACCATCAATCTCACCGTAATCAGGTGAGATGACAGTGAATGAGCAGTGCTTGGTACTGTACATATTGGTACACATATCTTGTTACCAATAAAATTGTACCATTTACTTTAAAAGAACCACCTTTATCTTACAATGCCTTGAATAAGTAAACGTTTTGTAATGATACGACCTGGAATTGAAATGTCCTTCATTTTTACCATTTGATTTAGACAGTGTCTCACATTTAAAGGTGCTAAATATTTATTTTGGGACGGGTTGGTTAATTAAACAAAAAAAAAAGCAGCCATGCATTGGTCGCATAAGGATTCATTCTCCTGGAATCAATACTTGGTGGAATCATAGAAACGACTTTGGCTTCAATTACAGCTGCAAGGCTTCTGGGATGTATCTCGATCAGTTTTGCACATCATAATACTGATATTTTTTTGGCCGATTCCTCAAGCCCGGTCAGATTGGACGGGAACTCTTAGTGAACAGCAATTTTTCGATTCTTGCCACAGATTCTCAATCAGATTGTGAGATCTGGGTTTCCCCACATCATGATGCTACCACCACTGTACTTCACCTTGGGGATGGTTTTCAGGGCAATGTTATCCTACGTGCCAAGGGCAATTTGTGCCAAGGCCAATTTTAATCTCATCAGATAAGACAACCTTTTTGCACATTTGCTTCGGCCCAGCTTTGTGGAATGATGTGGTTGTCCTGTGTACAGTGTCCTACCCCTCCCCCTCCCACCCTCCCGCCAATGAGCTGCGGATCTCTCCAGATACAATACTCCTTTAGGCAGAGTCAAAGTTGTGCCATATTCTTTCCATTTTGTAATGGAGCTAATTTCCATATATATATATATATATAAGGTCGTTAAGATTGCTAACGTATATATAATATTGATAGTGTCTTGGTCCTCCTGTTACAATTACTTACTTATAGGATAAATCTTTTTTTCTGAATTATTTTTAAGTAAATAATTCATTATAAATATATAATTACATTTATTAGCCCCCACCCCAAGCCAATAAATAAATAAATAAAACAAGCTTTATGTCTCATGGGTAAAAATGACCTAAATGTAGTTAAATATGACTAAAAATGATCATCAACACTACAAATGCATGTTTAATACATATTTATCTTTCATCACCTGCAGAAAATAAGACCATGGAAGAATACATATCTTATTAACAAGCCATTAAACATGGCTCCATGAAACCAGCACTCACTGGTTCTATATTCTATAGTCTCTAGGCATTCACTATAGGTGAACCGGATTATTCTTAAATATTATTCATATTTGCCACCGCTCTTGTCAGATCTAGAACAATTGAAATCAGCTCATATATTTACTGAAGTCGACCTCTGGGGTGCCTATATTCTAATTCAATTTAGAGACTATAATGAAGACTTTAATATCTGGACATAAATTGTAGGTCGTGCTGTATTTGATCAATGCCCACTCCATGTGCCAAGCATTTATTAATGATGTTTTCAGGGATATGGTTGTAAAATTTGCTATAGCGTTTGTTAATGATAGTTGAATGTACTCCAGTTCATTACAGCCATGACTTTAAAAGTGGGGTCTGGGAAGTCCCGCGGCCCATGAAGCAGGGGATCTGTGATTTTCAAAAAAACTATTTTGTTATAGTGGTCCAAATCACAAAGCACCTTCATCGAAAGTTACATTTATCATGCTTTTATTGTGGCATTAACCTGTTTGACCTCCATAACTCAGTCACTACCAGGCCCATGAATAATGTTAACGTAATGACAAGTTAACATTAATAAAACAAAGTTTAATAATAATTAAAAAAAAACGAATTTAAACGCAAATGTTTCCCATCAGAGGAAATTTAAAGAATACAAAGCTCTATGACCTGCATAAATAGCCAAAATATTATTGCACACGTTTAAACGTGTACAATATTTGAAATGTTAGATTGTGTTTTAAAAATAAATCTGTCTTGAGGGCTGTGCATATTTTATTTTTTATACAACTGCAGAAACACTGAGAACCCCTGCCTTGGAGGAATTATAGGGGTGGTACTTGACTCCTTGGAAAAGGTGTCAGAGAGAGGGATGCTGCAATAACTACTAGACATAATGAACGATGACTCTCACCCATTACACAGCATATTGGAACAGTACAGGAGCACCTTTCGTGGGAGGCTGAGACCTAGGTGCTCCACAGAACAACCCAGGAAGTCATTCCTCCCAATTGCTATTAGACTCTACAACATCTCTTCCTTCTGTCAGCATGAGCTGGAGGACTGAGTCTGGGCAAGGCTAATGGGCGCACTATGGACACTTCTGAGTTTTGACATGGTCCTGCACTTCAGCACAGTCACGGAGAAAACTGAAGCTGCAATAGGCATGTTGTAACTTGGAGGTTCACTTCTCACGCTTTACTCGTCATTTTCGGACTCAGCCATGTAAATATATTTGTATTGTATAGTGTTTTATACTTTTTTGTTTTTCATTGTACTTGTTTCCTTATTTTTATGTACTTATTATGTTATTGTTATTATTATAATGGTTGTATAAAGTAATGAATAAAGTACTGTATACACTTTATTATTCATACGCATGCTGTTGTTTGTAGTCATTTTCTGTTTCTTCTGTTTCTCTATAACTATAAAGAGTAACTGTTGGTAAGAAATTTCCCACTAGGTAGTAGTTGTGCTTTTCCAAAAATCTGGGAAGTCTGACTTTATTTGATTCCATAGTTTCTTGTTCAACATGGGAAGCAGTGAGTTTTATATTGACTAGTTCACTTCTGTTTGCACATTGCTTGATTCTTTGCCCATATTCTCATTTGAATGATTGCCTAGTCTTTCAGTTTGGTTTGTTGTTTTTTTTTTGGCTGTGTACCACTCGATAAACGTGATTTTGCATCCAAACTTGATGATTTCAGGGCAGTTGAAACGCATGTCGCTTAGAGTGTATGGTATTCTTGGTTTGGCAGCTCGGCCATTATAGAGCCAACCACACTTTACTGCAATATGTTTTCGAAAGTTCACGTTTTTGAAAGGTAAATACTTTTTTCCATCTGCAGTCTGCATCCTCTTAATCATTAGTGGCATTCATAGATTCATTTGTGTCAGCCATTGTCAACCCAGCAGCGTCTGATTGGTGAACTGACCACATCAAGTGCACCATCATGACCCCATCTAGACTAAACAGAGATGTGAGTGTGTGACACAGGGGTTGAGCGAATAAACTAAGGAATCTCTAATGTAGCCAGAGAAATCTGGGTCTAATCTAAACATTTTCGTTTTTTGAAGAATCTACTGTACGTGAGTACTTTTCACCATGAGTTGAATATGCAATCCCTGTATCAAAAATGAAAAAGACCTTTCATCGTCTACTCCTTGATCACAAAGAGGTGTGATTTGGATTCCCAAGCCATACTCAGATACATTTGTCAGTTCCAGCCTTTGTTCTAAGTATGCAAGCCATTAAAAAAGCAAAAGTGCTGAATATGCAGATGGAAGCTGCTCCCGTGAAGTTGCTGACTGAAGAGCTCGATATCTGTACCGGATTCACAAGTTCCTGAGCAACAGAACTTTTAGTACCATTTCTTAAGAGATGTGTCAAACAAGGACGGGTCCCTAATGCTAAACTTTGAAAGATCGGCTCTTATCTAAATGTATTACAGCAATCATAGATCATAGGCAAAAGATTCCACTTGGACACAGATTTGTAACACAGTAGCCTAAATACACTGAAAACAACCTGAGATTATTATTATTATTATTATTATTATTATTATTATTATTAGTCATTGATGGACCAAAACTACAACATTTTCATTAGTTCAGAGCTGTAATAACCACTAACAAATCCCGTACTGTTGTGTAGGATGTGAAAAAGTAGTATAACTCAAAAGTGCTGACTGCTGATCAGCTAACCAGCCATATCCATTATCTCCATTATTTATTAATCAGTACTTGCAGTTCTTGATGGATTTCATTTCTGATTTAAAGACCAACACAATAATATAACTAGCTAGCCTGTTGACATACTTGTTGAGTGCTTACGATTTTAACGCCGATACGATGATTAGCACATCCTTGGTTGGTTCCACAGGTCACTTCCTAATTATGTTGGTGGTTAATTAGATGCCTACAGCCTTTTGGCTGTCTCCTGAAGTCCTAACCAATGGATAAGCTAGCTTGACTGGATGCACTCAGACAGCAAATTTCTTTTTAGCATTTAAAGATGTTAACCTTTTAGTGTAAAGAAAAAATAAATACATAAGAAAAGAAATATATAACATAAATAATATAAATAAATAAATGTTTAATATAATAATTAGAGATGATTCATCAGTCCATCAAAAAACTTCAGATGATTCAGAATGCAGCAGCAGACCTTATTTTCAACCAGCCCAATAGTACCCATGTCACACCCCTCTTTGTCTCCCTCCACTGGCTTCCTGTAGCCGCCCGCAACAAATTCAAGGCCTTGATGCTTACACACAAGTCCTTGTCTTGAACAGCACCCTCCTACCTCATGCAACCTGCAATCAGGTAACAACTGACACCTGGTAGTGCTTACTCAGTGAGGCATGAGGTCCCTTTCCAGAACCTTCCGATTGACTGTCCCTCAGTGGAATGAACTTCCGACCTCAATCCGGACAGCAGAATCTGTCACTCTCTTCAAAAAACAGCTAAAGACCAACCTCTTCTGTGAACACTTAACTAACCCCTAAATTCCCACCCGAGCCCAACCCCCCCCCCCCCACCCCCCGCCCAACCATACGCTATAAAAAATTCTGCCCTTACACCTCTACTCTGCGCACTTTGCTTCACTAGAACTCATTTAGTAGTCATGTATAGTAGCACTACTTGTATTTTCTCATTTATAAGTCACGTTGGATAAAAGCGCCTGTTAAATGAATGAATGTAACGTAAAACGAATCAATGTAATTCATTTTATTCATTTATATTCATCCATAATGAAAAATGTTTCATTACAAAAATTACAGATATGAAATCTTAGAAGGCCTAAAGCTTTCCCTTTCATCTCCACCACAGAAATAACCCCATATACAGTATACACTATCTATGCTGTTAGTACAAATTGTATAGTTCCTTTAACATGGCTGACATTCTAGTTAGAACAATAACTAGACGTAAGATATAGTATTGGTGACAGTCTGGGTTGGTTAATGTGTTGTATTTGGTTCACTCTGAACATAGATCTATCCTGGTGCCGTGGACAATTGGAATGAATATTAACAAAACATTAAAAAAGAACAATGAGTAATGTTAGTTATGTTCTGTAAGTGTATATTTTATGAACCCTGTGTGACCAGCATGTATAACACCTGAATAACACTTATTTAGCATGTCTGTGTACAGTGCATCCGGAAAGTATTCACAGCGCTTCACTTTTCCCACATTTTGTGATGTTACAGCCGTATTCCAAAATGGATTCAATTCATTATTTTCCTCAAAATTCTACAAACAATACATAAGTATTCACAGCCTTTGCTCAATACTTTGTTGAAGCACCTTTGGCACCCATTACAGCCTCAAGTCTTTTTGAGAATGATGCTACAAGCTTGACACCTGTTTTTGGCCAGTTTGTCCCAATCTTCTTTGCAGGACCTCTCAAGCTCCATCAGGTTGGATGGGGAGCGTCGGTGCACAGCCATTTTCAGATCTCTCCAAGGATGTTCAGTCGGGTTCAATTCTGGGCTCTGGCTGGGCCACGCAAGGACACTCACAGAGTTGTCCTGTAGCCACTCCTTGGTTACCTTGGCTGTGTGCTTAGGGTTGTTGTCCTGTTGGAAGATGAACCTTCGCCCCAGTCTGAGGTCCAGAGCGCTCTGGAGCAGGTTTTCATCAAGGATGTCTCTGTACGTAGCTGCATTCATCTTTCCCTCAATCCTGACTAGTCTCCCAGTTCCTGCCACTGGAAAACATCCCCACAGCATGATCATGCCACCACCATGCTTCACTGTAGGGGTGGTATTTGCCAGGTGATGAGTGGTGCCTTGTTTCCTCCAGACATGAAGCTTGCCATTCAGGCCAAAGAGTTCAATCTTTGTTCAATCTTTGGTCTGAGAGACCTTCAGGTGCCTTTTGATAAACTCCAGGCGGGCTGTCATGTGCCTTTTACTGAGTAGTGGCTTCCATCTGGCCACTCTACCATTCAGTCCTGATTGGTGGAGTGCTGCAGAGATGGTTGTTCTTCTAGAAGGTTCTCCTCTCTCCACAGAGACACGCTGGAGCTCTGTCAGAGTGACCATCGGGTTTTTGGTCACCTCCCTGACTAAGGCCCTTCTCCCCTGATCGCTCAGTCTGACTGGGCAGCCAGATCTAGGACGAGTTTGGTGGTTCCAAACTTCTTCCATTTATGGATGATGGAGGCCACTGTGCTCATTGGTTCCCCATATCTGTGACTCGATACAATCCTGTCTCGGAGGTCTACAGTCAATTCCTCGTACTTCATGGCTTGGTGTGTGCTCTGACGTGCATTGTTAACTGTGGGACATTATAGAGACAGGTGTGAGCGTTTCCAAATCATGTCCAATCAACTGAATTTACCACAGGTGGACTCCGATCAAGTTGTAGAAACATCTCAAGGATGATCAGTGGAAACAGTTATGAATACTTATGTACATGTGCTTTTTTTGTTTTTTATTTTTAATAAATTTGCAAAGATTTCAAACAAACTTCTTTCATGTCGTCATTATGGGGTATTGTTTGTAGAATTTTGAGGAAAATAATGAATTTAATCCGTTTTGGAATAAGGCTGGAATATAACAAAATGTGGGAAAAGTGAAGCGCTGTGAATACTTTCCGGATGCACTGTACATCAGAAATATTAAAAGAATGGCATTATATTACATATCCCAAATACTCTTGTGTCTACAGCAATCATAAGTTCTGAATGACAATTTATATGAGGTTCAGTTACATACATTGTACGTAACTAGTATTACTGTACACCATAGGGGCAGTGTATAACACCTGGATATAAGCTGCTTACAATGTAATGAAGAACAGAACTCTCCATAGATCTGCCCTGAATGGTGCTCAGAGATGAATGCCACGCTTCCACCCATGGAGGGCAATGTTAACCTTGTAAAATCAGTGTAAAATCAATGTTAACCTTGTAAAATAGAAGATACATGGTGTTGCCCCTGCAGCAGCAGAGCAGAATTCCTGGAGCGGTACACTTCAAAATAATGCCAATGAGGGAGTAGGCACCAGGCATCCAGGCCGTCAATAGGAAAAATTGATGGCATCCACCACCCAGTGGGCAAACCTCTGCTTAGATAAATGAGAATGCTGTGTTTAGAATGCTGTGTCTGAAGATAAAAATGACTTCTGCCCAGTCTCAAGACATGCACTCCCCGCAGCAAGACAATTCTGCCGACTCATCCTTGTTGAAGATCCCAGGTCAATATATTGATTCCAAAAATTAGATGAGGGGATTGTTAGCAGGAAGGCAATTTTAAAAGTCTTCACACATAGGTAGTAATAATAAGGAGACAACACGAGGGAGTTCCCACACTGCTATCCTAGGGGATGGAGGCAGATGGAGGAAGCACCTCCCCCATTTATTAAAGTCAGTAAGCTGCTGAGACATTTACATTTATGCCATTTGGCAGACAGCCTTATCCAGAAGAAATTAACAAATTTTGATCTCATTTATACAACTGAACACTTAAGGGTTAAGAATCTTGCTTAAGGACCCAAGCAACTTGGCACTGCTGGGATTTGAACTCACAACCTTACAATTAGTATGCCAAAATCTTAAGCACCGAGCTACTAATGCCACTGGGGACCCCAAATGTGTTGTGGTGCACTGCAATAGCTGCCACATACACCTTCAGGATAGAAGACGACTTTCCACTGTTCACCAATTCCTGAAGAAAGATTCTACTGTAGGAACTGTTCTGTTCTGGATGGCCTGCTCCTTGGTGAGAGATGTGAACCATCCTGTGACTATATGGCTTGAAAGGCCATTGGTATAAGAAGAAATAGTAGGTTCTTCAGGAACCAGTTCATATATCCATCCATCCATCTTCAACCGCTTATTCCTGCTTCAGGGTCGCGGGGAACCTGGAGCCTATCCCAGGAAGCATCGGGCACAAGGCGGGGTACACCCTGGACAGGGTGCCAGTCCATCGCAGGGCACCAGTTCATATATCTTAAATCCAAAATTGGATGGAAACTTCTGCCCTTCTTTTTAGCTCCATGGTTAAAACTTTGGGCTTACAGTCAGAAGGCCATCAGTTCAAGTATCAGCACAGACATTGCTGGGCCATTGAGAAAGACCCTTAACCTTCAAATGCTCAGATATATAAAATTATATAAATGCAAATGTGACTTTCTTCCAGTCTGAAATTGACAAGGCCTTGAACCCAAAACCCAGTGGCCCAGCAGAGGGTTTGTATTCCAGCAAATGTATTATTAAGTGATGTAATCCAATCAGCAATGTCCTCAGCTGTAATATGCCCCATTGCTAACCCCAGCATTTCAGCTATGTGCTCTGCAAGATTATTAAGTGGACGGAGGGAACTGCCTAGGGCCTTCCCAAAAAAGTAAATGGAGGATAGTGAAACGCGTACCTGAAATCTGAGGGTGTAGGCTTCCCTGCCGAAGGAGTCAACATGATGTAGCATATGGTGGCCATAATGTTTATAAACCTCAACATACGTTATCATTATTGAGGTTCATACTCAGTTTGATACCAATTTTCTGAAAATATGTCAAAAATCTCAGGACTAGTTTGCAAAGGAAGGTTTTTTGTTTTTTTTAATATATTATGCAAATGATCTCTGAATCTAAGTGAGCAGAGCTTAACTGTTCAAATTGCAAATTGGTTTGGAATTAGCCACAAAATCAGAAGAAAAATATACATTATATGCCCACAGGTATTGGGACACCTAACCATCACACCCATGTGTGCCTATTTCAGAACAATAGTCACTAACACAGAGCTGGTCCCCCTCCCCCCTTTCACTGCTATAACAGGAACGTGTTCTGCTGGGATTTGTGTCCTTTCAGCCAAAAATCATTAGTAAGGTCAGGCATCGATGTCAAGTGAGAAGGCCCCATGCATAGTCGGCATAGTTCCAATTCATCCCAAAGGTGTTCAGTGGTGTTGAGGTCAGGGCTCAGGCCACTCAATTTCTTCTATGCCTACCTTGACAAACCATGTTTTTATGGACCTTACTTTGTGCACAGAGCACTGTCATGCTGAAACACATTTGGGCCCTTTAGTTTCAATAAAAAAAGACAATCTTAATGCGACAGTAAACAAAAACATTCCGGACAATTGTAAAGGCCCACATATGGACGTGATGGACGGATGTCCGCATATTTTTCACTATATAGTGTATTGTTGTCTCTAGGCTTCAGACTTCTACAATATTGTGCCATAAAATCAGCACCTATCTCGCTTGCCTAAGTAGCAGGAGGGAGTACAATTTACTGTCAAAATGTAACATTTCTATGACTTATGGTTTGGTTTCCACAGTTTATTTTAAGAAACACATTAAAACTCAAGGAAAAAAAGCAACAGGGTTCTAGTTTCTTTTAATGCAGTTACCAAAAGCTACACTGCAAGCTTCCCTCACTGTATATGTTGCAAATACTGCGTTACACAACACTACGTAACATAGTTGTAATATCTCAGCATTCAGGGTTATTCTGGTGTTTACATACGCACTTTACTGTACACTGTGTCTCATTCACACACACAGCAATGGTAGAAGAGCTACCATGCAAGACGCTAACTTGCCCTCGGGAGCAACTTGGGGTTCAGTGTCTTGGACACTTCGGCATGTGGAGTCACGCGGGCCGGGAATCGAACCGCCAACCCTCCGACTAGAGGACAACCCACTCTACCAACTGCGCCACAGCCACCCCCCGTTTGCATTTGCATACATTTACATACACAGTCCCTGGTGAACAGTAGGGATGAAATCGAACCAACCTATTCACCTACATAACGAAAGGAGAAAAACGCAATCCTATGAAAATAAATTGCACTCACCGCTTGTGTCTAGCCGGTAACATTTACTATAAGTATCTACAAGAGTTTTGAAGTTAGATTTAATAGCTACAATTTACCAAAAATTAGCAAAATGGTGCATACCGTGGGGGGAAATAAGTATCGAACGCGTTGTTTCAGTAAATATATTTCCAATGAGGCTATTCACATGAAATTTTCACCAGACATCAGTACTAAGTCAAGAAATCTGCAAATATAAAGAATTCACAACATTAAAGTCCATAAGGAAAGTTATGTGTGATAAAGTGGAATGACAAAGGGAAAAAAGTATTGAAGATTTTATTATAGATTTCCACATATAATCTGTTTTGACTGCTGAAACCTGTAATGACCAAGAATTCAACTGGAATTTAGGAATTGAATTTAGGTACTGTTCAATTTGCTATAATGTGGAATTCTCAACATTGACGTAATGGAAAATGGATTTTTTACGACATTTTTATTCAAATATCTTTGGCTATTGTTTGTTGGTTTATACCATGTTTTTTTTTATTATTATTTTAATGATCGAATCTACAGTAAATACACCGCAGTTATCGATTTGCTTTGACTGAGGAGGTGCATGTTACAAATTTGAAATGGAACCCCCCCACCCCCCCCAACCCCCATGATCAAATAGCGTGATGCTGTATTACGCAATCACTATTATCATCGCCATTATACCAGGTCATAATTTCTTCATAATTTTTGTCAAGCAAGATAAAGCAGAGCTCCACAGGCCTAACCTACAATAACCCCTAGTAATGACACTGCATGTAAAGACCCAAATACTCACAACCAGCAGCTCTGGCTTCCCATTGTTAGAAAATCAGAGCCTTGTGGCTATGCTGTTTATACAGTGGGCTATTTAAAGATAATTCAGGCATACTTACTTATGGTTGTTGACACCAGGCCAACTTGGATCTTAGATCTTAGCTGTCTTGGTGCAATAGTGAGCTCAAGTGAACTGATCCTAATTGCAGAGGAATCATGTAAAATGCTGCCAGAGTCATAAAAATAAACTTGGCCTATTTATACACAAAGTCTCTATCCATGTGTTTTGAGTTGACTTAGAAGAAAATGTTAAACGATTCTGACCTTTCCAGCAAACTGTCCTTTGAAATGCTACTGAGAGTTTCTTTTGGCATCAGTGCTATTACCCTTCTTTCTGAAAATGTATTTGAATTTTTTTATCTCATCAAGGCCTATACCAGCTGTGTCTTTAAAACCTAGCCAAAAACAACCCTCACACTAATTAGACCAGAAGACCAAAATGAGTTGAAATGTTCTTATTAGAGTGTGCGAAATCTTACTGGTTGGCAGTTGTTCTGTTCAGTCCTTCGAGGGTACTGACCTAGCATTTGTCCCAGATCCCAAAACACCTAAGCTAAGTAATGAAGAACACAGAACACCTGGTGTGTAGGGAGCTGTAGGTCCACTGTCCTAAAAACAGAGTTTAAGGTTTCCTCCCATCTTCCCTGGCTCAAAAAAAAAAAAGGCTCACTCTTTTCCTAAAGAATGACTAAATGCTAGTGGGAGTATGTTAGCATAATCTTTTTCATAATCACCCCCACTGACTTTCATGAATTTTTTTTCAAGTGTGACCAATTTGGCGAAAATAAACCTTCAAGCACAGTCATACAGTAAAAAAAAAAAAGATTTTCAGCATCTGACATTTTAATTTAGTGCTAGTCTTGGTATAATCTGTGTCCGGGAAATCTCCATCTCGTGTTCATGTACATATCGTTTTGATAAAGCAGACGATAAACTGCCCACCAGAAATCCCATAGCCTCTCTAATAACATCCCTGATAGTCTCAGATTCAATAAAAAAAAGACTTTATAAATGACGTCAATCAGACTTTTGTTTTTCTGCAGCCTCCTTTATTCTCCTATTGTCTCCACAGCTCCCCTGTGGAGCTGGAAACTGGGCTCATCTGGTCTGCTGTGCTTCGTGATTTTTCGTTGAGGGCAGAAGACTACTTTCACACATAAATATACAGTACACTGAGTCGAGGGAGAACAGTAATTGCCTCTGTCAGGTTGAATTAAATGAAACGGATAATACATTCAAAACATTTTTTTTTTTTTCTTTTAGAGGACACTCTGAGAGATTAGTCTACAAGAAAGACTTCCAGACAGAGGAAACTGCGAGGGGGGGAATCTCAAAAGCTTGCTTCTCGGAAGTGTGTCGATCTCCGTGTGAAATATTCCCGCGTTGAATGGAATTACAATAAATGGTTTAGACGGTTTGGGTTTTGAGGTCTATTTATAATGTCAATCTTTGGACGTAAACACCCGCTTCTATTTGTGTGGTGGTCTTGAAAAAACTCCTCAGATGTCTCTGTGGCTTACTTCTGGACAACCGACGAAGAAAGCACGACTATAGTTTAACAAATGATGTGGAATTTCTTAGGCTAGATTTGAACACTTTTCTTCTGTTTTTTTTTTTTTGGCTTTCCGCCTGCAAATATAAAAAAACGCAGCAGTAATTGCAGCCAGCTGCTTCAAGATGTGTTTAATCTTACTTGATAAGTGTGATTTCCGATGCAATGAACCTTGCTGTTTGATCAAGTTGTTACACAGATACTTTACAGAGGGTAGCAGACAGACGTTGTAAATTGTATAAATGGCCCAATAAAAACACAAAAGAAATCTAGCTAACAGGACAGAACTCAATGAATTAATCAGTGATTATTTCCCCAAAGAGACCAGATAGAGATCAAAGGAGTGAAGAGGCCACAATGAGGCTCATGTTTAAAATGCAATGGGTGACTTTCACCTCAGGTGATAAAACACCGTGGATGCTGCCGGTAATCAACACATTTCGCATTGCAAACTTATTTTTGAAGCTTTGGCGATGATACTGCTTTTCCATATGTACTCTGGTGTCACGTATCGGGATGGCAGACAGCTAGATAGGATGCAATTGCGGTTCAAACGGTGAGTTTTATTTACAAAGTGATGAGAAAGCAAAACAAAAACGCAAACAAGAAACATAGCTCTCCCTACAACTAAGCTAAGCTAAGCTAAGCTAAACTAAACTAGGACTATGGCTAATGCTAAGGTTAAGGCATGAACAGGAAATGAAACCAAGACTCGCTAAAGTCGCACTCGAGCTACACATGGCGTACGTACATAGATACATACGTATATTCAACGCATTCAACCGCGCCGCGTGAAGCACGGCTCACGGTATATATATCCACACGGTCATTAGCCCGCAACCGCTACCAGCTGCGGGCACTTCCGCATACGTCACACATGACGCGATGGGGCGAAGACATGGCGTCACCCCGGAAGCAGCATGCGCATGCGCGCCAGCGCCCGAGGTGCGCTGCTGCACGGGGGAATCGTCACAACTGGGTTAAACATCAGATAGGATGGTTGTATTTCACTGGAATTGGATTTTAACTTTTATGCGTAACCAGCAATGAAAACGCTAAAACGTTTACTCAAGTCTATTGGTGGAGATACACTATATGCCCAAAGATTTATGGACACCCGACCATCACACCCATATGTCCCGGTTGAACATCCAATTCCAGATTTAGTCTCTCTTCGCTGTCCTCATAACAATAATTCGACAACATGAAGCGTTGTCATGTTTAACTTGCTCACTAATTCATTTGCTAGCAATAAAGCAAACTGATTGTTTACAGCAAAGGAGTACCATATACAAGATCAGCACGACACTTGGGAGAATGGGGGACCAGTAAACATTTAAAAGTCAGTAAATTATATTGGAGCATAACATTAGCTATAGGCTGCACTTTGCCTTTTATTAAACACGCTGCCTGCCTCGTTCAGCTGAACTACCATTAAAGCCACATTAGTAAGTTCAGCATGACCACATTATTTTCTGACATTCTCAATAATGAATGTGCTTTCGGTGAACCATCTATGAAAGGTATAGACACTTCAACAGCTAATTCATAAATCAACCAAGAAGTCTTTGTATAGGATGTAAAGGTTACATGCCTTAATGTATGCCTGGTAGATTTCCCTGAAATTGGCTCAAATTTGCATTGTGTACAGAGCAAGTAAAAACTAAAGAGCACAAAATAGACTCTTGTATAAAAACAAGAACCAATACAAACCCAACCCCAACAAAAAATATTGCGGCCTATATGGGCATCGACAAAATCCAGTGATTTTTCACTTTGAAATTCCTCACAGTATGCCATTATTTTTTTATCTTTTGTTATTAGAACTCATTCATGATTTACATAACTCATACACCGTCCTGTTGTTCATTCAAAAGGAGTTATTCATAAATTCACATAAAAGTCTTGTTCTTTTGTATGTCAGTATGATTTGTAGGTAAGTTTTCAATCTTATTGTTTTGACAAAGTTAATATTTAACACCCCAGAATATCGATTTTTTTTTTTTTTTTTCATAGAATAATCATTCTTACTCCATAAGCTGTTTCCCTGATAGCCAGAAATCGCTTTAGTAATGGTACTATGAAATCTTTCCCCCATAGGTTTCAGTCTATCTTTCTGTATCAAATTCATCATTTCACCATAAATGGGGAATATTGTGTGATATGTTTCAAAACTCCAACAGTGGGGTGGTAATGGGAAGTCTTTTTCTACCCTGGGCTACGCATTTGCTTAATGTGGCACTGTCCATGAGTCGATATATTTAAACACAGCAGCACAGCATATATAATAGCATATAAAATGTTCGAAAAGGATCAAATATAGAAATGGAATACCAATAGTTCATCGATAGAATATCAATCGATAGTCACTCAATAGAATATCCGTAACTGTACAGCAGATTCTCGGCACTGTTTATACAGAGACATATGTAATGTCTTTTAAACATACGCACTATAGGTATTTTACTAATATACACATAGATTAGAGTCTCCTCATTTTAGTAGTTCCACTAACAACTCCGGTTTCCTCCCCCGGTCCAAACACATGCATGGTAGGGTGATTGGGCGTGTCTAAAGTGTCCGTAGTGTATGAATGGGTGTGTGAGTGTGTATGTGATTGTGCCCTGCAATGGATTGGCACCTCGTCCAAGGTGTACCCCGCCTTGTCCCCCGATGCTCCCTGGGATTGGCTCCAGGTTCCCCGTGACCCTGAAAAGGAGTAAGCAGTAGAAGATGGATGGATGTTCCACTAACATTGAAGACTCCTTCCAAAAAGGCACGTTTTTTTCTCAGAAAACGTCACCCTCAAACAATTACATGGTTTTGTAAATCTGTCCATTTGGACGATCCACCATGAAAGTCCCCATTTTAGAGTATATTAATATAAATGTCATCAACACCTGTTGCCCGATCACGGTCACACGTTCAACAGTGATATGGTTTAAAAGAAGGATTAAAGAATGCTCAAAGTACGTAAGTCAGGCTATTGAGAGCAAGCTGCTCTGTTGGTGTACTAATAATAAGTAGGATATGCAGTATATGGAGGAGCATAAATAATGTGATACCCATTCCGTAAATTTCACTGCAGCGTTTTATTAGTTCTACGTTGTTGTTAAGGCAGCCTTGCATTAAACATGCAGTTCGGTCTGTTCTGCTGCGTTACCACCAATGTAAGATCAGAGTTTAGCATGACCGTATAATTGTCTGACACTCTTAATAATGCATGTGCATACGATGAAAAATTCATGAGAGTTTCGGGTAGACACTCTCTATTTCGATCCTAAATCAACCAAAAAGATGGAAACATGAGACCTGTATGCTACTGCACATGCATTTATCTTCACAAACAAGACAATCAACTGTACATTTGTAAATCCGTATCATTTTAAGTAAGATTGCAGGCACACTGTAAAGGATTAAGATGAGACTGGAGGACGTAGGAGGATGGGGGACATGTAAACGCTGCAAGTAAACACCGCCGCCTGTAAACTGCACAGCAGGATATTATTAGCTATCGGATGTACTCAAGAATCATGCTATTATACGTGCGGTTTGTCCAATTCGATCTAGCTACCACCAGTGCAAGATTAGCTCTATATGCAAACATTATTTGTATTCATTTACAGGTGCCCCCCCCACCCCCCACCCCCCAGGAGCTGTTTACTACTCTCTGATGTAATGGCAGCCTCCCAAACATGACCCAAGAACGATTGCCTTCAGCTCCAGCATTCTGCGCATGGGTTTCACAAATTGTCCAAATCAAATATGACTTCAAAGTAGTGATTCTTGCCTGACATCTTTATTTGCAAGCAGAGATTTATTCATGGGTTTGTTTATTCACACCAAGGCCACTTTGCCAGAAGTCCTTACCACTGAGCTTTCTGGCTAATTGAACAGGACAGTATTCTCCAACAATACAGCACCCTCCGTTAATATTGGCACCCTTGGTAAATATGAGCAAAGAAGGCTGTGAAAAATCGTCTTTATTGTTTAACCTTTTGATCTTCTGTTCACTGAAATTCACAAAAGATACTCTGCTGTCATGGATCTCAAACAATTGCAATCACAACACAGGTTTATCTACAAAAAAATCTTTGTTAAAAATAGGTGTGTCACAATTTTTGGTACCCCATTAATTCATATCAGAAAAATATAGAAAGTATTTTCCCATTGATATTTTACACTTTTTAGTGCACCTGGGTGATTTAGAACGGGGAATTATTCAGCCATGACTGCGTGTTTCACAGGGGTATAAATATGAGGTAACACATAGGCCATATTCGCTTAGTCATTCATAACAATGGGTAAGAAATATATACCAAGGAATATAGCTGTGAAAGGTTGTTCGCAAAATGGGAAGTGGCTAGCAATAGTGAAAATACTACAAGCATTGAAAATGCCCATTTCCACCATCAGGGCAATAATTAAGAAGTTCCAGTCAACTAGAAATGTTATGAATTGAGCTGGAATTGGACGTGTGTCTATACTCTCTCAACGCACTGTGATCTTCTCCAAAGATCACAGCTGGAGAATTGCAAAAGTTTCAAGAAAACTCTATTACCACCTTTTTGCCAGACTGTACTGCATCTATATTCCTGTTTATTAACTAAAGATCTCATTTCTGAAATATCTTCAGCTGTGGTGCACACTGTTTAACACCTGGGCCACACAGGACCTATAGTAACACTACCTTCCACTCTGTCCATTCTTGTAGGTGACAACACAGAACAGCGAGCGTGTTGGTATCGGCGATGATTGAAAACGAAAACTCTTTAAATCACATGCTGGCTGAGCTCTCTCATTAGTCATGGCAACCTCTTATTTTTTGCACCTCGGGAACAATAACCTCGTCAGTAAAGGTCACCTCAGCCGCCGCCTAAAATACATCAGTGCAAGCCATGGATGCAGGGGCCTAATCCAAACACATGAGTGGGATCCATGGTGATTGGGCGGACATGTAATGAAGCTGATCCCATTCGCCCTCGCTTCTGAAAGGCTTCCTCTACTGCATAATTGATTGCAAAAAAAAAAAAAAAAAAAAAAAGGTGTGAGAAACAGAGTGGCAAGGTGGCAGGCGCTGCTAACTCTTCAGAGACAGTTCCATTAGAGGGACAAATTTGCTGCACATGCGAGCCATGTGATGAATCTAATTGATTTAATTAGGAGGCAAAATGACATTCTGCTTAGTATGGGACTCGTTGGGTTAATATTTTTGTTTCTTATACATGCGAGACCCCTCGGGATTGTGCACACTTAATCAACTCCCTGTTTTCTTTACTATTTCAAGCAATCCTCTGTATTATATATTCAAAATATATATATATATATATATATATGTCCGTTCAACTTTACATACAACAACAATCCAGTTTAATTGATTGGCATAGCAAGCTGTGTAAAGTTAGTTTGTTATTGACACAAGAGTATTCTGTGTGACCATTAAATCTGGAGGAACGGTGCTTTGTTCCGATTAATCATGCAGGCTTTTGCCTTTGAAAATCACACGGAAGGTGCAGAGAATATAATTTCCAATTTGCTAAGCAAGGCATTAAGCAGCATGTGGTGGAGTAATGAACAGCACGAGCGCTTTGGAAATACACATCTGTTTCCTGGGAGAAAATTCAAGATTTTTGAGGAACATTCAAATCATGGTTTTGTAGTGCAGATTGTTCAGTAATTCGTTGTAATGCAGCCGTTGATGAACATCTGAGACCGCTGGTAAAAAAAAAAAAAAATAAATAAATAAATAAAAAATGCTGCTATCTTGCTTTTTCTTTTCTTCTCATTTAATACAGTTTTTGTTACAAATGATATTACTGATTATCTATAAAAAATGTCAAATATTGACATGAATTTCAGAGTTTTTAAGTATTTTGAATGGGCCTATCAAAATAACATGATAAAAAAAAAAAGAACTTGAGTTATTGAGTTAAGAAGTCAAAATAATGAGACGTTAAAGTGAAATAACAACACAAGTAATTATGTCGAAATAACATCTTACGGTGAAATATACATCATGTCTTGAAATAAACAGAAGAAGTATAATTCTTGAAAGTGACAACACAGAACAGCGAGCGTGTTGGTATCGGCGATGATTGAAAACGAAAACTCTTTAAATCACATGCTGGCTGAGCTCTCTCTTAGTCATGGCAACCTCTTATTTTTTGCACCTCAGGAACAATAACCTGCTCAGTAACGTCACCTCAGCAGCCGCCTAAAATACATCAGTGCAAGTCATGGATGCAGGGGCCTAATCCAAACACATGAGTGGGATCCATGGTGATTGGGCGGACATGTAATGAAGCTGATCCCATTCGCCCTCGCTTCTGAAAGGCTTCCTCTACTGCATAATTGGTTACCGGAAAAGGTGTGAGAAACAGAGTGGCAAGGTGGCAGGCGCTGCTAACTCTTCAGAGACAGTTCCATTAGAGGGACAAATTTGCTGCACATGCGAGCCATGTGATGAATCTAATTGATTGGATTAGGAGGCAAAATGACTGGACCAACTGTTGCAATGGAGAAATTTACCTTTGGCGAGAAAATAAAAAAAATAAATAAAAAAAGGGGGAAAACATCATTATTTATGCTCAGGGTGCGTGGTGGCAAAGGGTTTCACATAATTACCCGCTACATATGTTCAAAACATTTCAAATAACAAAATGTCGATGAAAGTGTTTGAAAATATTCGAAAGTTATCGGATGTCGAATCGCACTGCTTCACACACGATGAGCCTGAGCCACCATTTTACAAATCTTGATCAATCCATTTGCTTTTTTATCATTAGCAGCGTGTTGGAGTTGATCTCCTCCAGTGGGAGGTTTTGGTAATCCGGTCATTTGAGGGCAAATGCCTACAGCGACGCTGACCGAAAGAGTTATTTTTGACGGCCCACAGTTGGCAGTGATAAGTTGATTACCCAAAGCTCCTCTCACACCAAAGAGGACTCTTCTGCTGCTCTTTCTCTAGGCCTTGTGTGCAGAAGATACACAAGGACATCTGTGTCATCCCCCTGGGGCATAGGGAGAGGTTTGTCAGCCTGTGCGGACGATAACACAGCAGCCACCGTCACACTTCTTCCAAAGAGGTTTTCTGTTCAGAAACCAGAGCGCATGAGAGGGTTTGTTATGTGGCTGTCAGTGTAGCATGTCAATGCAGCATTTCCCCAACTCTATCATGAAGCTTGGATGCATTTTATAGCCTATGATCTCACACCAAGCTTTCCCTAACTGCAACTTTCGGCTTCCCAGAAGGAGAATTTAGATGGCTTGAAGTGGCAAGTCTTATAAGGCCCTGTTTACACTGGTGCATTTTTATCCTGGTCCACACTCACGTTTCGGCCGTGTTTCAGTGTTTGCACACTGGGCATGCGCGTACGAGTGTAAACAGGAAGTTGGTTACCGGCAGGTTGGTTACCGATTGCTCTAATCATAGCTCGCCTCTTGCGCATGCAGCAGCTGCAGAATAACAACAAAAAAAATCCAGAAAAACGCATGTCAAAAATGTTATAAATTGATCTGCATTTTAATGAGGGGAAATAAGTATTTGACCCCCTTTGCAAAACATGACCTAGTACTTGGTAATGACTTTCATTTTCAATGCCCTGGCTGAGGGAAGGAGGTTCTCACCCAAGATTTGACGGTACATGGCCCCGTCCATCGTCCCTTTGATGCGGTGAAGTTGTCCTGTCCCCTTAGCAGAAAAACACCCCCAAAGCATAATGTTTCCACCTCCATGTTTGACGGTGGGGACGGTGTTCTGACCACAACACTCTCACCCAGTTGTCCTCTGGTGGTCAGATGAGACTAAAATGGAGCTCTTTGGCATCAACTCAACTCGCCGTTGCTTGGAAGGGTTTAAAAAAAAATCCTCTACTCTCATCCAAAAATAATCTCAAGCATCTTCAGTTTGCAGACACTACTTGAACTTCAAATGGGATCGGGTTCTATGGTCAGATGAAACCAAAATAGAGCTTTTTGGTAATAAACACCAGAGGTGGTTTTGGTACACAGAGAGGTAGAGATATAGAAAAGTACCTCATGTCCACGGTTAAATATGGAGGAGGATCTTTAATGTTTTGTGGCTGTTTTTCTGCCAGAAGACCTGGACATTTTGTTTGGATACATGGCATCATGGACTCAAATATCAACAGATATTAAATGAACACCTGACTGTCTCTGACAGAAAGCTTCAAATGGGCCGTGGTTGGATCTTCCAGCAGAACAATGATCCAAAACATACATCAAAATCAACACAAAAATGGTTTACTGACCACAAAATCAAGGTCCTGCCATGACCATCAGAGTCCCCTGACCTGAACCTCATAGAAAACCTGTGTGGTGAACTGAAGAGGAGAGTCCACCAGCGTGGACCTCGAAATGTGAAGGATCTGGAGAGATTCTGTATGGAGGAACGGTCTCAGATCCCTCGCCATGTATTCTCTAACCTCAGAGACGACTCAGAGACGTTATCTTGGCAAAGGGAGAAAGCAAAAAGTACTGCCTAAAAGGGTGCCAATAATTATGGCACACATATTTAACAAAGATATTTTTGGGGGGATAAACCTGTGTTGTATTTGCAATTGTTTGATATCCACGAGAGTCGAGTATTTTTGTAAACTTTTTAAACAAAAGATCAAAAGGTTAAACAATAAAGACAATTTTTCACAGCCTTCTTTGCTCATTTACTAAGGGTGCCAATATTACTGGAAAGCACTGTATTTGCTTTGTGATTTAAAGAAGAAAAAAAAAAGTCAATTGAATTATGATCGAAAAAAAAAATAGATGTCAATTTTACAAAGGAGCAATTTATGTTTTACCTGACTGCATTCAAATGTGAAGCTCAGACACATGACCCACATGTGTCAGTGTCATTCTTCGCTATCTCAAAGGTTTGGCCAAATTTGTCAAACTCGAACATCAAAGGCTGCACACTTGAGTGCAAAAGGTATAGCAACAAAATATTACGAGTAATAAAAATGAAGCTCACAGTGGTCAATATGAACAATGCGATAATTAATACGTTTGTGGTTTTTAAGTGTCAAAATGAAAACTTGAGGCTGAAGCAGGTTCCAAAATTGATATCAGGAGATGCGAGTTCAGGACATCAGTGTTTAAGAACACGCCGTCGAGTTTTTGTTCATTTATGTGGACTTATTTTTAGCCGTGGATCAAACAAACATTAGTCAACGCAGATATATCTCATTAACGTTCCATAAATCATACCAATACAAAATATCTATGTTTACTGTTATTTTACAAGTACAACCAAATTGAATGACTGACTAAGCGAATATGGCCTATGTGTTACCTCATATTTATACCCCTGTGAAACAGGAAGTCATGGTTGAATAATTTCTTGTTCTAGGTGTATTTAAAACATTTTAAATATCAATGGGAATATACCTTATATATTTTTCACATATGAATTCATAGGGGTGCCAATAATTGTGGTACACATACATTCAACAAAGTTTTATTTGGATAAACCTGGGTTGTGTTTGCAGGTGTATGAGTATTTTTGGCGAAATTCTTCTAGCAGAAGACCAAAATGTTAAACCATAGAAAGACAATTTTCCACAGCCTTCTTAGCTCATATATACCAAGGGTGCCAATATTAGTCGACCTAATATTGTACCATTCTATTTGTTTCCAACAATCATATTGATTTATGCTTCCTCATATACTGCTGTGAACGTGCTGTGTGTAGAAATAGAGGAATTGTGAACTACAGTGGATTAAAAAAAAAAAAAAAAGTCTACACACCCCTGTTAAGATGGCAAGTTTTTTTTTTTGGATGAAATTACTGAAACCAAGATAAATGATGTCAGGACATTTCCCAACCTCAATGTGAAACTGCAACGTATACAAATTAAGTGAAAAACAATCTGAATGTTAGGGGAAAAATTAAATTTTTTTTTTACAATAGCCTTGTTGCGTAAGTGTGCACACCCTTTTATAATTGGGGATGTGGCTGTGTTCCGAATGATCCAATCCCATTTAATCTCATGTTCAAGAGTCATTATCATACATTTGCCATCAACTAAATTATTCTGATTAACCCTTAAATAAAGATCAACTGTTTCCCTAGGATTTTCTAAAACGTCTTTTATGGTTTCATATGACTGCCGAATCCATGGTCCACAAAGACCTGGCAAAGCCTGTGCAGTGCTTCACTGTCGAAAGGACTCAATCAGGAGAGGGGTACAAATAAAAATGTTCAAAACAATAATCGTACCATGGAACACTGTGAAGGCCATCATCAACAAGTGGAGAAAAATTGAACACCACAGTGACATTACGAAGTACAGGATGTCCCCTCCCAAAATTTACAAATGAAGAAGATCAAAACTTTCCAGGAAGACCTATGGCAGCATTAACGGAGCTGCAGGAATAGCTGACATGTACTGATTACTCCTGCGTCTGACATCAATCTCTCGGTGTCTTCACATGTCTAGGCTATGGGGTAGAGTGACTAGGTGGAAGGCCCTTTCCACAACAAAACATCCAAGCTCAATTGAATCATCCCAAACCGTGTGGGAAAATGTGTTATGGTCTGATTACAGAAGGTTAAATAATCCTACAGTTGCAAAAGGTATGTTTGGTACAAAAAAAAAAAAGCACCCCATACCCATGGTGAAGCATGGTGGTGGCAGCGTCGTGCTTTAGGGTTGCTTTTCTTCAGCAGAACTGCTGGTTTTAGTACGGTATAGGGAATCTCGAATAGCTACAAATACCAGCTGATTTTAGTGCAAAACATTCAGGTGTCTGCTAATAAGCTGAAGATGAGCAGGAATTTCACCATTCAACATGATAGTGACGCATATCAAAATCAAACAAAGGAATGGTTTAACCAAAAGAAGATCAATGTTTTTCAGAGGCCTACCCAGACCCCAGACCTAAATCCAAGTCTAATGTCTGTGGGCCGTCCCGAAGCAGGGTGTTCACAGGAGATGCCCTTACAATTTGATCGCTTCAGCATGTTTTTGGAAGAAAGAGTGGGAAAATACTGTCAAGTCAAGTCAAGATATGGGTGTGGTGTCTTTTTCTATCTATTGTATGTGATGCCCTGATATTGTATTAATAGAAGGAATGTTCATGATGTTCAGGGCAAGACTATCTTCATATTACATGCTTTTATTACTGTATTTATAGGCTGCATATTGTTTCATGGTTGATTTTAAACACTAATCTGGCTAACATTCCATGGGTTATAGTGGAGGCATGACCCCATTTATACATGTCATCTGATTCTAGTTCAAATCCATTAGTAACACTAGTTTTTTTTTTTTTTCAGAACGTATTCATGGAATGTCTTCACATTGTTGTTTACAATAAGAGAGTATATACAGTGGTATATTTGTATTAGATAAGATGTCGGTGTTCCATAGTATTCAGTGTGTAATTGGAAGTAAAATCAATAAAGTATCTATCTATCTATCTATCTATCTATCTATCTATCTATCTATCTATCTACCTATCTATCTAAAATATACATATTTTTTTTGTACATTTCTGCACACTTATATTCACGCACATCATTCAGACAGCTGTTTTCGCCTTGTGACGTTTGACTTCTGATCGATCTCTTTAATCAGCACATGACTGGTGGAATTTGTGTACCGCTGTTCCATTGTTTACATCGCAATATGTACTTTTGGTCTTATATAGACCTTCTGTGAGGGGATGTTTATTTAATGTCTGAGGAAAAAAAGAGAGGCTGTTGAGGGTTATTATTGTTTATAGCTACTGTAACGTATGTAGTAACAGGAACAAACTTGTTTTCAAGACGTTTCACTACATTAAATGTCACTGTAAATGAATAAAAAAAAAAAAAGTATGACGTGATTCTTTAATTAAAATAATTTTTAAAAATTAAAAAATACGATTGTAAACATTGGCAAAATCATTAGTGGGAACACTCTTAGGCGTTAAAGACCCTCCTTACACATTCCCCCCACTGTTGATTATTTTTCCTATAACCTCACGCCCAGTCTTTCCTTAATTAACACATTTGGTCCTGTCGCATACAAACCAATTGACACACATGACTGGCTTTGAAAACAGTCAGGGGACGAACACTGAAATCAAATGAAGCCATAGAGTGTCCACATTGCATGCTTTCGGTGGCTGCTGTATGCTTTTAGTCGTCATTTTTAGGCTGTAATAGTTTTCACTGTGTTACTGGAAAACTGATTATATTAATGTTCGTTCACTTGATACAATCTGTATCTGCAGATATATACATATACATATACAAGTAGTTGAATGAATTGTGATGTCAGTATGTATTGATCAAACTTCCCTGCATTGTGAATTTTAGCCTGCAAACCTTGAAAAGGAAGCGTGATCTTCAGTTGACTCCTACTTTGAGGATTTAGGAACACAATGTCCTGGCGGGTCACTTATGAATAGATTAAAATCATATATCAGACGTGATAGCTCATTACCAAAGGCACATTTACTCCTGATCTTTGAACTGCACTCGGGAAGAACCAGCAAAATGAAAGCCTCTTCTCTCCACAAGCTTCACAGAAGCAGGGAGGAGCAGAGGTTAGTCCATTATCAATAGCTACAGAAAAGACTGGGGAGTAGCACTTGTTTTGTCCTGGTAAAGGCAGTGGTTGGGTTTGGGGGTTGGGGGGGGTATTGGCTTGGGGGGAGGGGGGTGGTAAAGTAGCAACACCCACCCCCAGCAAACTTTATACGAGTTTGCGAGGAATTAGAGAGCGTGAGAGAACATGGTGCCCCAGTGGCTTCTTTCCTCAGCACCATGGACAGCGTTCATCTGGAGCGGAATACGCAAAATAAATTCAAATCACGCGTTCATACGGACTTTTAGAATAATGGGGGGGCCGCATGCATCTCAGGGTCATTACAGCGCGCAAATGTGGATGCTTTTGACGCATCACTGTTGCCTTTAATACCATCCCTCTATTTGCTATAATGATCAATAATTTATGACATATTGTTTGTCCAAAAGCGCACCAATACGGTCCATCTGAATACATGGGGGTCAATAAAAAGGGGTTTCTTGTTACTGCAGCTTCACTCCTCCGCCATCCAAAATCCACACACACACACACACACACACACACACACACACACACACACACGCAGAGCGAGAGAAAGAGACATGCTCTGCACAACGCAGGACACTGATGCGGCGTATACCTCCGGCTTTAATGAACCTGGTTATGTGTCTTAAAAGAACGTCTTGGTGTTTCCTCGAGGTCGCCATAACACCGGCTTTTGTGTCATTTTCGCATTGATCGGCGGTTCGAGAGGTTCATCCGCCTCGGCGCGTGAGGGGCTGCTGCAGACGCACATAGAAGCGGTTCTTCTCGTGTTCTTCTGTTCTTCGTCATTTAATCCACTTCAACCTGAGTGCGACTGGAGGAGCCCTAGATCCGCAGTAGATCCGCCATCATCTTCACGGAATAAGTCTCATCATTTGCTTGCTCTCTCTCTCTCTCTCTCTCTCTCTCTCTCTCTCCCTCTATCTATCTATCTCTCTCACACACACTTCACGTGCAGACACGTTTATTTCGTTCAGCTTCTCTATGAGGCTATTGCGCGCACTGCAAGCGCGCACTGCTGTCCATTCGTCTGGACGCTTTGGTTGGTTGTGCATGTGATTTATTTTTTTTTTTTTTTTTTCCCTTCATATATATATTTTTTTTGTACTCGGAACTGAGAAAATGGCACGATTGAGTGCGATCCCTCTCCTCTTCTGGCTTTTGGGTAGATCTCTCGCCGGATTTCCAAACCAGATAAATATAGGTGAGTCCCATAGCTTGGGTTAGATCGTGCGTTGAGCGCTGTCTCTCGTCGATCGGAAACCATTTATTAGTGGCAATGCATGGTCTGTCTATCCCCCTTACATGTGTATATATATATATATATATATATAGAGAGAGAGAGAGAGAGAGAGAGAGAGAGAGAGAGAGATTTATTTTGCTATGCACTTACGGAACTGACCTAAATGTTGCTGATGGAACTCTTGAAAATGGGAATAACATCCTGAATGCCTTTTAATGATGTGGCACGGAATCCAGTCTATACTGATGTGAGACTGAATTCGGTTTTAAATGCTAAAATGGAAACAGTGCAGAGCAGAAAATTCTCAGAGATGAATTCAGACGCGTAGTGTTTGCTTAACGCCGAGATTACTGAGATGTGGTGCCTGCATAGTACCATTTATACAAGTCCAGATGAATAAAAATCCTCATTTGCCAAATGAAAAGTCTGTGACAGTGCGTATTGAGGCTAACACGGTAATACAGGCTAATTCGGGACACACTGAAGCACTGGTGCGAATCCTTTTCACATGCATGAAATGCGGCACTTTCGCATGCAGCTTTAAAGTATCCGTATGCCGTGTGATTGCCAGTTTTCTTAAACGCTGCCTAGATGTTTTACGTTTCTGCACGGTTCTTCAAGGTGGGCTCTTCATGCGCTCGACGGTGCAAGAACACAGCGCGTTCAGATTTGCCGTGCAGCTCTACAACACCAACCAGAACATGAGCGAGAAGCCCTTCCATCTGAACTACAACGTGGATAACCTGGAGTCCTCTAACAGCTTCTCCGTCACTCATGCCTGTAAGTACTCTGTCAGTTTCACAAGCCACAAACAGCAAGGAAATTCAGGTACAGAGCCCACGAGTACAACTGGACGGCGGACGACATTCCGAGCTCGTCGGGTCATGCGAGCAATCTTCGTCCAGTTGTCTTCTTACGAACGAGGTCCTATGAAATGCATTTCTAACAAATAACACATAACCATAATTGATTTCAGCTCTTTCTTTTTTTTGATCAGAAATCGAAATGAATTTGCATCCTGACCGAACGGTGTTCAATTCTGCCCGGCTCAACCTTTTATGCGTAGGAGTTCATCCCACCCTGTTTGGTTACGGTGTCTTCATTCCACTCGGTTTGTGGACTAGGCGGACTGAACTGATTTTGCATTAGAGAAAGACCAGGAACTGTCCATCAGTGTAAATGTCCTCTGAGCTTTGCTATAAAGAAGCACCATTTGCATATGTAACTGTTCATCTTGAGCGGTCATTACCCTATCAGTCACTTATTTCCAACATTTCAGCTTAACACACTCACATAACACACAGAACACCTGTGAGGAGAACACTATTTTGCAACCCAGAATTGCCTTAGCGTGTAATCCCATAAGCCTTGTATAAGCAATCCAATTTCTGGTTGTTAGTAGAGTACTGCAAAAGCCTACTCACATTCCTGTGTGCTAATTTTATTTTTTTTTTTTTGTTTGTTTGTTTTTTGCCTCACAATAGACTGTAGTCTGATATTTATCGATATGAGAGATTCCTCATTTATTTTGAAGTCAGATATTTGCACTTAACACTGACCTCTTTCACGTTCGTTTGCTTCATCAGTACGTACGGTGCAAGAGCATAATAATTGAATTAACTAACATTTCCATTTTCTTCCACCTCAAAAGACTTTCCTCTTTTTATTATATGCGTAATACATGACCAGATTTTTTTTGATTATTCCCTTCTGATGGTATGGTGATGATATCCCCATCTTTTCATTTCGCATGCTTGTCCACTCCGATTTGCAAGTGAAAGTATTTTGCGGTAAGAGGATGAATAGTCGGCTGTGGAAGTGTTTTGTGGGCACGGAATTGGTATTTCTGACACAAAATCCCTTTGAATTCCAAACAAGTTCCCTTGGCAACACAGAGTAACTGAATCAATGCCGAGGTTCCTGATAGTTGCTGAAAAGATTACATGTCTGATTATGCAAGTAAGGTTTACACGGACTGTTTAGGTGATAACATCAGAATAATTATCTCATGTTTTTAAAGAAAAAAAGAAAAAAAAGAAAACGTCTGTAGAAAAGTGAGATGAAAAATAAACAGTTCCGTCATGCTAATCACGTTCGGTATGCAGTCAAATTTGATTGTATGTTAGTGCTCTTGGTAAATTATTATTATGTAAGGAGTTAAACACGACAAGGTGTGTCGTTATAGGGAAATAATCCACAACGGGGGGGGGGGATGTGATGCTATATGGAACGTCCATGAGGTTATCGCTTACTTTATCGCAGCTATAAACAGACATTCCCTCACCAGACTGTCTTTCATTCTATCTCCTGAAGACAAAATAAGATGTGCTGCCTTCTGACCAATCGGATGCAGTTCCCTCTGAAAGTATTGGAATGGCAAGGCCAATTCGTTTGAAACACTGAAGACATTCGGTTTTGAGATCAAAAGAGGACTATGAGACGATGGCTTTCATTTCCTGATATCTAAATATCCTCTGGATATGATACACTCCGATGTGTTAAACAGCGTAATATATGGCAGCTTGATCAGAAATATTGGAACATGTGACTGACAGGTGTTTCTTGTCACCCGGGCGTGCCCTGTTAGACTGATCGTTTAACCGATTAACAGCGTTGAACGTCTACTTTTCATTTGAGTAGAAACGCCTGGGTTTAACGTGTGTAGACTGCATTTGTTGTTAAAAAAAAAAAAAAAAAAGGATAAACCAACAGGAAGACCAGAGAGCTGTCTAGGAGAAAAAAGCAAGCCATTTTAAAGCTGATAAAAAAAAAAATGGAAAGTTGATCTGAGCCATTGCATAAGCACTGGGAATAGCCAATGCAGTAATTTGGAGTGTCCTGAAAAACATACAACCACTGGTGTACTAACAACCAGACTTGGAACAGGTCAGCCACGAAAAAAAAAAAGCAGCTGAAGAAAAACCCGAAAACACCAGCGAGTGACATCACCAACCGCCACAGGTGAGGAATGAAGGTATCACGACCTTTCCTCCACCGTTCGAAGAAGACTTCAAGTGCAGAAATATAAAGGCCATACGGCAAGATGCAAACCATCATCAACAGTAAGAATCAGAAAGCCAGATTGAAATTCGGCAAGAAATACAGAGACAAGCCACAAAGATGGACCACCAAGATGAACCTCTACGAAAGTGATGGGAAGGTGGAGAAATAAACGATCTGCTCACGATCCAAAACGTACGAGCTCATCTGTGAAACATGGTGGAGGTAGTGTCGTGGCTTGCGCTTGCATGGCTGCTTCTGGAACAGGCTCACGGATCCTGATGTAACTCATGATGGTAGCGACAGAATGAATTCAGACTTCTACAAAAAGATTCTGTCTGCCAATTTACAGAGAAATGTAAATTAGTCCAATCTAATTGGGAGGAACTTCGTCATGCAGCAAGACAATGACCTGAAACACACTCCTGAAAAGGTGACTCAAGGGAGACACTCCAACCCCCCTGACCCCCCCACCCCGAAATCAAACAACTGCTGGAAGACGCTGCAGGAAAAGCCAGGAAAAGCATCACAAGCAAGCCAGGGATATGTAACCAAATATGAAGTGTTATTTACTTTTAATTTACTTCAAGATGATCTGTTCCTATACTTTCACTCACCTTAAAATTGCATGGCTCGGCCTAAGTTAATGAGTCTTTAGTGGTTACATATACATTTCAGCACAGTAAAATTCCTTTCTTCGCATACACCAGCATGTCAGGAAGTTGGGGTCAGAGCGCAGGGTCAGCCACGTACAGCACCCCTGTAGCAGAGAGGGTTAAGGGTTAGCTCAAGGGCCCAACAGTACCAGCTTGGCAGTGCTGAGGCCTGAACCCCCGCCCTTCCGATCAGTAACCCAAAGCCTTAACTGTCAGGCCACTACTGCCCCCCGTCAATCCGTCTGTTTAACACATCTAGATGTAAACATCAGGAAAGGAAAGCTGAAATCCAGATCTATCATCTCATATTCATGTTTTGATCTCAAACCAAAATGACTTCAGTGTACACCAAAAACCTTGCTGTTCCAATACTTTCAGAGTACTTTGCATAATACAGCAAGTCCTATGTTAAATTCATATGATCTTTAAATGATCTGAACTGACGTACTGTATCCTAGCTTTATTCGACTTTGAACAATCTTAAGTTTCTGAGATAAACACTGCATTTAATGAGAACCCCAATGCTTTCTTATCCGAAGATGTTAGTCAACATTGAGACACGTTCACACACCACCCTGCAGGTTTATGGGGATCTCTCACTCACTCTGCAGTGTGAGCTCATTACCACATGTATCTCATTTGCATGTCCTCACTGACAAACTCAGAAATGAAAGATGTCGTGTGTTATCTCTGATAAATGCACAAGGGCTGATGTTGGAGAAGTAGGATCAAAGCAAACGTGCCAAAAAGCTCCCAGTGAGCACCGCTTAATGTCTTGATGTGGTACTCGGCCTGATCAGATTACATACCGTGAGAACCTGAGGAAATCAATAAACGATCATGGTGTGAAATTTCAATTGGCACCCCGTCCAGGGTACCTTGTGCCCTGTGGTCCCCGGGATAGGCTCCAGGTTCCCCGTGACCCTCAAAAGGAGTAAGCGGTAGACGATGGATGGATGGATGGATAGATGGAGAACCTGAGTAAATAAAATAAACCATCATGGTGTGAGATTTCAATTGGCACCCCGTCCAGGGTGTACCCCGCCTTGTGCCCTGTGGTCCCTGGGATAGGCTCCAAGGTTCCCCGTGACCCTGCAGGATAAGCGCTATAGAAAATGGATGGATGGATGGATGGATGGGTGTGAGATTTCACACAGGATTAGAAATAAGGCTAGATTTTTTAGGCTTCTAATTAAATCTTTCAGCAAACTGTCCATGCAGTCTTGTGGGAGAGCTTGCCCCATTTTTTTTTTTTATTCTCTCACCGTTTTGCCTTTGTACAGCTCCATCAAGAATATGTTTTAAAAACCATCTGCACCATATGAGGCATTTTACAGGCTCTCCGATGACAGCTGAATTTGTCGGGTTTTTTTTTTTTTCAAATTTGTGTTTTGTATCGTGATAGTACTGGAAGTTGTCGGCAGCATTCATGGTTTTCCTTTGAAATGCATATCAACAGATGTGTCGCTGTCAAAATTGCATCTTCCATCTTTCTCTTATTATTTAACCAAATTACTTTCATGTTTAAGTGCCTAAGTAAAGATCTGAAAAGAAGCTTTGGTGTTGCATCAGTTTGCTAAAGTGGCCCAGCTGTTGGAGAAGTACCTTTTCAGCTTTTTTTTTTTTTTTAAACTAAAAAAAAAAAAAAAATAAACTGCAATCACTAGTAGTCTTGAGTATTGCAGCCTATTATACTTGCTTTTGTTATTTTTCCCCACTAAACATATTGACTATGACAAGCCTAGCTCGAAACATCATGTACATACACATAGATGACATTTTTCTAAAATGAACATGAACGAAACTCATTCAAGGTAACCCGGAGTGTCACAACTCACAGTGGCTCTGCTTTGGAGTGAATAACGTGCCATAAATACAGTACGATAGTACAGCACGATCAACACTTTGCTTTAATAGTACAGTACCACGCAGCACACAATAACAGTGGATATGGATAGGGTTAGCCAGATCTTCATTATTTACACAAAAAAGTGGAAAGCAAGAATGCACCTGGAAGTGTAACCTTAACTGCTAACCGTTTCAAAACAGAAGCATTCATTTGAGACATATCTTTGTTTCCCATTTTGTTTTTAGTTCCATTTTAGCCCCCTAGGGCGCATGGCGGCTTAGTGGTTAGCCTCACACGTCCAGGGTCCGGGGTTCGATTCCCGCCGGGGCCATGTGCGTGCGGAGTGTGCACGTTCTCCCCGTGCTGCGGGGGTTTCGTCCGGGTACTCCCTGAAGAAGGAATAAGCGGTTGAAGATGGATGGATGTAGCCCCCTAGCTTATTTTATGTGTTACCACCCAAACACCCAAATGTCTTTCAATCCACTCATTACATGACTTATTACATGGTTTACGGATGAAGAAACAAGATCAATGAAACGCACTATAAATGTTTTCTTAGCATAAAACCACAGTATATTCTAGTCTGCAGTCGAAACATAACCAAGCCTGTTCGCTATTGCGTTCGCGAGAATGAAACAACAACAACAACAACAACAAAAGAAGATTATCTAGCTAACCCAGACCAGAAATAGCGATTAGCTTGCTAGTATATCTATGAATATTTAAATGAGGGACGTACTAACTCTGCTGACAATGTGTAACATTGCACTTGGCCTCATTTTGACCATTTTGACCCTATTTTATACCAGCCATGCATTACATTAAGGTTAGCTTAGTTGAGATTATTTAACACAAGGGTTAACGTGAACGAACCATGTGCTTCAGCATTGATACACAATAATAGCAGCTGTATTCATTGTATTTCTATATGTAACAAACCAAAATCCAAAATATTCAGCGCCTGAATTAACAAATGGCCATGCCATAAATAAATAAGTCAAATAAACCCACAATGAACAAAAAATTCATTAACATGCTTGTGGGCGGGGAAAAAAAAAAGTTCCAATATATCCAATATTGTGAAAATATCCATAAAGTATCCATTTAGGATACTTCAATTTTTTTGCTAATTTACATGAACTTACTGGAGTCATCGATTGAACATTAGTCAGTGCTGGTGGGTTTTTAGTGAACGGTTCTTCGGTATTTAAACAAACATTAATTAATATGTTACTTTCTTAATATTACTGAAATGCCCGGTTTGTTCGTGTCATCCTAATTAAGTCCGAAGAAGGAAAAAAGTCAACGATGGGATTGGGCCCAATCTGTAACTTGCTAGCTAACGACAACATATGGTTAGCGAAATGTCATTTCTTATGTGCATATGGTACAGAATCCGGTCGTAGATATCCTTGTACTATACCTACGCTGCTATACTCACTCCTGAGAGAGCTACCAAGAAGCTCTCCAACCCAGAACGAATGATGGTCTGAAGAACATTCTCAGCCGCTCTTCAACAGTGACTGTCATTCCCCATTTTCAACCTGATCGGGACAACGTAGCGTTTAAGACTTCGCGCTGTGTATAACAGACAGCAGGCACAAATCGTACTTGACAAAAGCTTGTCAGAATCTTTCCAAAGCCCTGCTCGAATTTCAAATTGCGCTTATCCAGGTTTGCACGGCTTCGCCGTAAACCGGAGATCAGTTCGCAAACGCAACGTGCCGTCCGGGGATTTCAGTATAAAACCACGCCAGAGAATCAAGCCTCCACTTCATGGAAGTGCTATTTGATGATACTTGAGTGGGGCATCAATGCAGACTTATTTGTTTTTCTAATTTCCCCCATTTGCCTTGGGATCTGTGCCAAAATCCTGCAAATGTATGTTTTGAAAATGCAAAGCTAGACTGTGTCAAAATTGGTACATTTGAACGTGAGAATTTATTTTTATTTTTTTTCGTATCTTGTTTTGGAGCGATGGAGTGGAATACGGAGCTTGTCTTTGTGTGCGCAAGCAATCATAGAGAATTTCTATTGTCTGTACCGTAACATAAAGGAAACTGATCACTTTTCCCGAGCAGTCCGTTCTCTCCGACGACAACGACGATGCTCTCGAGACATCTTTATCTCTCTCTTTTTTTTTATTTCACACCGGAGGTGAAGTCTTGTTAGGCGAATCTATTTAAAGGATATGATGTTCCGTGCTGCGCTTGAGACAGGTCATATGTCTGTCTGGAAGCTTTCATTTATAAAAGCACAGAATGGCCTGCATTTGCACAGCAGGACATATAAAACAAACCTTCTGTAGGAAATTGTTTGTTCCTTCCTTGTCACTGGCTTGTTTGGGGAAAAGAGTCATATCACTCTTTCCATGAATCGCATATAAAAAAGATATAAGTAATAAAACGAGTAAATATTTTCTCAGAGAGCATCCCTGAACCTTGAAATCGATATATGCTCGGACAAGTGAGCAAAGAAGAGATCTGCTTCAGGGACACGGCGGCTTTTTTGAGTTTGACATTTTATGATTGCCTGAGATATTGGCTTGTATACTTGAAGCACACGCGTATTCATACAAAAGCACCTGGACAATATAGAAGGTTGGGTTTGTTTTTGTTTTTTTGTTGCAATTTTTGTTTTTCTATGACTAAGCTACGACAGACCCCGATTGTTCGTCATAGTACCCCGCGTGACCGTGAGCACATTCATTCTGCTCGATTCATTTCAATAAAATGGTAATACACTATAAACTATAAACTGTAATCATATACGTATTTGTCTTCGGATTTAAATCATTATTAGATTATTATTTTTGTTTCCACCTGTCCGGAAAACTAGTAGCGGCGCGTGGTGGCTTAGTGATTAGCACGTTCGCCTCACACCTCCAGGGTCGGGGGTTCGATTCCCGCCGTGGACCTGTGTGTGCGGAGTTCGCATGTTCTCCCCGTGCTGCGGGGGTTTCCTCCGGGTACTCGGGTTTCCTCCCCCAGTCCAAAGACATGCTGAAGCTGATGCTGATAGGCTGATTGGCGTGTCTAAACTGTCCGTAGTGTATGAATGGGTGTGTGATTGTGATGTATTGACACCCTGTCCGGGGTGTACCCCGCCTTGCTCCCTGGGATAGGCTCCAGTGTGACCCTGAAGAAAGGATAAGTGGTATAGAAGATGGATGGATGGATAAACTAGCAGCCTAATTTGTAGCCACGACCCTGACCAGGCAATTACTAACGAATGAATGTTGTCTTTACCTGCTCTGTGAGATACATATCTGACCATTCGTCCACCTGAAAGAAACAAACCTCCAAATCCCACTGGATCCCAGCCCCAGTACACACCTTTAGTCTAAATCAGATGCCCTGTGGGGGCAACCAATAACATGCCTGCAATTTGTATCTATTTAGAACACAATCACAGTTCAGTCCTAAAAATGTCTTCGTATTCAGATACATCCCTAATCCAAATAATTTTTCACATATCATTATTATTTTTTTTAAACTATGGTGTTTAGGGGATCCATTTATTGCGCAAGTTAGACTTTGTCATTTGCATATTAGTCACGAGTAGCTCGGAGTTTATTGGTTGCATTCAGAGACAATTTTTTAGACAATAGGTGCTATTGAGCAGGTTTGAGTAATGGCATGCCATGACATCCAACTCAATGTGACAGGAAGAGAGGCATGAGCCTAATGCGGTAGTCACTTTGGCAAACAAAACAACTCTGGCTGAATTCTCTCTCTCTCTCTCTCTCTCTCTCTCTCTCTCTCTCTTTCTCTCTCTTTTTTATTTATAACATTGCCAAAGCAAAAATGCTCAAATGAAAAAGCTGTCCGAGAATATCAGACGGGCCCGGTGAGCTACAGTAATGGAGGAGTGCATGTATTCCTAAGGTAGCACTATTAGAACTGCTTGGAACAAACTGTGAAATGCCCCTGGGACTCGAGTGTAAGGACATCAGCTCCAGCAGAAAGAGCTAAAATAAATACTAGATTAAAGACGGCTCACTAAGACTGCCTTTTGTCACAGTACGGCTCACGGGCTTATTGTGGCTTTAGTTGAGGAAGTATACCAACATAAAACATTAACTGTGATTCAAGCTGTGAGGCTAATATGTGCAATATGGCGCTATCTGAAAGCCAAATCAACACATTAGTGCATGCTTTGTTTAGATTAATTTGCTGCAGAAGTGTAGCATGGAAGCGTCTGCTTTCTTTCTTTCTTTCTTTCTTTCTTTCTTTTTTCCCTTTTTTTGCACAACTTACGCTCAAATACGCAGGCTGTTTAGTTACAGCAAGTTCAATCCCTTTATTCATCCTCTGCCGAGTCGTGTACTTCCGCAACCCTTTAAAAACGTCCCTGCGTCATTTTTCGGTCCTAGTCAGCTAGTCTTAAACCAATCTGAAGTTCTTCACTAGCCTGCGTTATTCCCTCCAGTCTGATAACTCATACCAGGGTTTATTTGCTTCCTCACTTCGGGACGTGTTCCTGTGAAGATAACGTAGACGCAAGAACAAGACACGGTGCTGTGGTGGTGATGCATGTGGGTGGAGCACATACTGTCTATCCTCTATCGTCCGTACGTCTAATCTGGTGAAGAGCAGTGCTTCTGGAGAAAGGGCTGGCGTTAGATTGAATGCATTTACAAGAAGATGATATAGTAGCCAATCAAATAATGTAAGGTAGAAGGATAGTTAGGCTTCAATGAGATAAATATGTCCTCAGGCACATGCATGAAGCAATATATATGTGTGTATATATATATATATATATATATATATATATATTTCCTTGGATTTTATCCAATCAAATCAGAAACTCTCGTTTGCTTTAAGAACTGAGGGCTGTGTTCGGAGTTGGCAGCGGAACGGAAGAAAGTTGCGTTAATATTTATGGAGGAACGTCGTGTGCATTCAGAGATGGCTTACAGACCAGCTTAAGTCAATTTTCTGGGCTCGTTGTTCAGATTATGCAAATCACCTGCATGTCGTTCACGCCTCCACGGTTGCCAGATTTTTTTTTTTTATCGAGTTGAAGTGTTCGTGACTGTGATTTCCAATGGCATCTAATTTACTGCCTTGAAACGCGAGCGCTTGTGTTATAAACCTGAAAAAAAAACTAATAACAATTAGACTAAAGAACAACTAAAGGAGCGTGTTATTTAGCATTTTTATTTTTCTTTGCTGTTAAATGTAATATGATGCAATTTAAAAAGAACCATTTAAAAAAAAAGACTAATGTGATAATATATGGAGATGACAAGCGTTTAAATAAACATCTTACACTAATAAGTCTAGTATGTTGCCCGTATATATTGCTGTATGGAAAGTCCTAGTCGTAATTATGACACTAATCTCTGCGAGTGTGGTTTAACAAATTTGATTGAACAAATTGCGAATGAACAATATGGCTTCCTCTCTCTCATTGTTCAGCAGCTTATAAAATAGCATTTCATCCACCGATTATATTTAAAATATTGCGCGTTGTATATATTTTAATATATTGCTTGAATTCACTGTTTTGAGTTGTCAAACTATTTTAAATGGTCGAGGTTTTTGTTCATTTGATGTGCTCGCCAGTAAAGAAAATGTGTCGACATTTTGAAGGATAAGCTGACCAAGCAGTCATCTGTTATGCTTCCACGATACGTTTAAGTTATTTCATGACGTTATCCAGGGAAAATATCAGCGCTACAGATAAACAGTGTCACTGATTACGACTTTAAAGGAATGAAACTATTAATTAATTAACTATTAACTCCAGCAGTTTATGAAATACTCAGACCAGCCCATCTGGAACCAACATCCATTCCACATCCAAGTCAAGTCACAGAGATTAGACTTGTTTCTTCATTCTAATGTTTGATGTAAACATTACCTGAAGCCCATTCACCTGTATCTGCACGATTTTTTTGTTTGTTTGTTTGTTTGTATGCATTGCACTGCTGCTACATGTTTGGCTGATTAGATAACTGCATGAACGTGCCGGTGTATAAGTGTTCCTAATAAAGTGGACAGAGTGTGTATGTTCTAATTATTTTCTGAAGTCAAATAAAGTAGTCAGTTGTATATAGTTGTAATTTAGCATTAGGGTAAAGTATCTCGTTTAGGTTACTGGGATGGGATGTCATTACTAATGAACATGCACTGAAGTAGGTTTTTAACTCGTGGGTTAGAATTTCTCCACTTCACCTGAAGCTAGGACAATTGCGTTTGGTTCTTGTATCTTCACAAATAGAATTTCCCGAGATGCGGTAATATAAATGCAGCATATATGTAAGACAATACCACCGATTTCCCCAACATAGCAAGTATAAATAGTGATGCACTCGCATTATAGCGCTCACATGAAAAAATAAAAATAAAAAAAAATGATTCCCTTAATATTTTACCCATGATTCTCAAAATGTCAAATTTAATACCTTTTCCTGAATGGACAGTGGGTTTGAAGTTGCTGAGAATGCTTTGAAATGTACCTTGAAAATGTTGTTGACTTCAGCAGTTTTCTCCCTTCGGGCAATTTCCAGGCACCTACAGTGACACAACTTCCATTGACAAGTCCTCTCACCGTGTCCAAAAAAAAACCATGTCTTAACTAAGAAACTGGACAGATATTTGATATTAACCGTGGGAAACTCTTTCATCGTGTAATTACTTGTGAATTCAACGCAGGAAGATTCATCTACCAGATTGGATCATGCGCAAAATTGTCCTTCCACTGCTTGTAAAATGGCTTGCTCTGAAATTAAATCAATATACTGAATCACTACATATCAAATTACTCTGCGACGCTATGCTAGATCCCCTTAGCTAGAAATTTGCGATTAGCTTATATTTTCAATGACTCACTTAGTCATAGAAACTTTGATATTGGACAAGAGGTGGTCCTCCAGCTAAGAGAGCCCACGTCTATTCGAGCAGAACCGACCACTTTTCGATGTAAAGCTGATTGATTTTCACATTCTCTGTTTTGAAACAGCACAGCTGTTATATATATATCGATGCATACTGTTTCACACGCTGATATTTTTGCTGTCGGCTCAATACAGTCTTTAGTCATGAGGTCAATGTGATCATTGCTCTATATAGCAGTAGATTGAGGTAGAGGTTAGCATGTTCGTCTCACACCACCAGGGTTGGAGTTTGCAGACTCGTGGTTCTTTCAGTAATTTTAGCGTGCGTCAATGTACGACATGATGAGAAATAGTTGGGTTTATCATAAAACCTATCGGGAGTTGTCACAGTTTCTAGGACTACCAGAATGATAACACATCAAACTTTTCTAACTAGGCTATTTGGTGTCGCTAGCCAAGGGGAGGCAGCGCTAACCTATCACTGTATGGGTTTAGCTGCTACAGAGCCATGCAGAATAGATTATCTTTCCTTATTCTCTGCTCACATCATGTTCACGTAAACTGGAGCTCGTGTAGACATGTACACACCTTGTTTACCTTGTTTACTGTTTCAGTTTCAACCCTTTTACTGCTTCACAAAAACGGCGTATATCCATTTTTCCTCACATTCACCGTGAGCGAGCGTTTGTCAGAAGTGAAAGACCGTCAGCCAATAAGACACGAGTATTTCCACGTATTTTCCTGTAAACTCTGTCTGATTGGTGACTAGCATTTTGTTTTCAATCAACAGTAAATGTCTTTGGCTTGAGTTTAGACAGTACGTTAGGATGTGCAGCGTCTGACATGGACTGGACTTTTATAACAAATAAGGATATTGATGTAAATTATGCACTCCGCTGGCTGCTCACTTATCACTTCAACCAGTGTTTCATAATGTACTCAGATTTTTCTTATTAGCAATATTGACAGTTCTGCCAGTTTAGTCCCGAACTCATTTCGCATGATGATAAATCCAGTAAAAACTAAAACATGCTACATACTGTAACGACGTTACCTTCACCGGTGTGACATGATTATATTTAAAGAGTTTTGAACAAAGACTTCAGTTTTGTTTTTTTTTGTTGTTGTTTTTTTGCAAATGTCAGACCACGAACGAATCAATAACACTTAGAGCAACTGTCACATGCCTTTCACTCTTCACACGTTCACTCCTTTGCACATTTCAGACTCAATCAAAGTTCGGCACTTATCGAGGTATTTCTACAGAACGCAAAATCCACGATACCGTTCATCATACAGATGTCTTTCGGCTGCTGTGAATCGAAAAAAAACGAAGTTCTGCGACTACTCTTGCGCACCGGACTCAGTTTAGCATGTCGTATCCGTTTCCCTAGCAAACTGAGAATGATACTTTCGAGTCATTTTTCTAAGGCATACAATTAATTGAATTAGTGACCGGCAGCCAGTGTATTTATGTCAATCCTACAGGCAGGCTTGCTTTCTGTATTTGAAATGTTGCTTTTTCTTTCCTGTAAGACCAAAAGACATTGCTACTTTGAAGTGGGTTCTAGACAGAAGGAGGAAAGAAAACAACTCTAATTACTTCTGTTCGGTCCATTATGGCGTTCGAGGCTTGAAGTTGCGGACACGTTTATTACAGTAGTTCAAAGCCGCTGAGCCGACATGAAAAGACCGTGGCGACGCTGTTACGTCCTTTTTTTTTGCGATAGTGAATTAAAAGGCACAAGTGTCCTTCCTCGCTCTCCTGTCTCCGTTCCACCTGAAGCAACAAAACATAGATCTCGGTGCTTCCTTTATTTGTTTATTTATTTATTTTTCAAAAAAAAAAAACATTTCTGTGCTATTCATTATTCCGTTAAAAGCAAACTTGCAGTCCTGGGCTCTTTAATCTCATTGCTCGGTCTACACAAAGTCGCCCATCCCTCATTCTGTCATTAAGCTAATGGCGTGTGTCACTTCTGCCAAGATTTTACATGTGCCTACCCCTTTTTTTTTTTTTTTATTGGCTCCTCCAGCTTCTTAAACAGCCAGCCAGCAGATGGTTATTTGGCTGCGGCCGTTTCGGCAGACCGCTGTTTTTACATGGGGAGCAAAAGAACAAACGACTGCAACAAAGATTCTTTTAACTGCCTCGTCTGGACCTTTATATAGGCCTATAACAAGAGGCTGTTTATAAAGGAAGCCTGCTGAATGGGCAAAAGACTGAAGTGAATAGTTGCAAACAATCGCCCGATATGACAGTTAGGTTGAAGAATATTCTCTTATTCCAACTTGACTACGCCCACTGAACAGATTTACTTACACTGATTTACATCATGTTACTTATTCTGCTGGTCTGCGTAAGATAGATTTGCCTGTAACCCAATAAACATACGCAGCACACACACACACACACACACACACAAAAGGCGTAGTTGTCTTTAGACATGACGAAAATAAGAAATTTTGATAGTATCCGAATGACACATTATGCCAAATGAGTACCGATATGAACAGAAGGCCCACCGTTTTCTTTCGTTTTGAACGCTTGTCAGAAGGATTCATAGGGCATATGGTTGAGACTAGAGGAGTGCGTCGCGAATAGGATCCCATGGGACACAATAAAAATCATACGTGAGGGCGGTTTTTACGTTCATGCGGGCGTGAATAAGTCCCAAAGCACTAAGTTGTTTGAGCATGCTGTTAAATACAGTCATTACAAAAATATGCAACGTGGTTAGTACAACGTACTGTAAAGATGTTACACTGGAAATACATATTAAACAGGATTTCTGTATTTATTTGCAATGTTTTGCTCATTTTGCTGGAAGACTTTAGGGGGCGCGCAGTGGCTTACACCTCCAGGGTCGGGGGTTCGATTCCCGCCATGGCCCTCCCCGGGTTTTCCTCCGGGTACTCCGGTTTCCTCCCCCAGTCCAAAGACATGCATGGTAGGCTGATTGGGCGTGTCTAAAATGTCCGTAGTGTATGAATGGGTGTGTGAGTGTGTATGTGATTGTACCCTGCGATAGGTTGGCACCCTGTCCAGGGTGTACCCCACCTCTTGCCCGATGCTCCCTGAGATAAGCTCCAGGTTTCCCCGTGACCCTGAAAAGCATAAAGCGGTAAAGAATGGATGGATACATGGACTTTGCTACTTTAAAGTGGGTTCTAGACATAAGGAGGAGAGAACACAACTCTAATTACTATTTGCATCATCACAGATTGAAACTCGCAATTCTGAGACCAAAAAAAAAAGTCAGATCTTAGAGATATAAAGTCGCAATTATCCTTTTTTTATTTATTTTTTTCCTCCTTGGCAGAAAAGGGGGGTTAAATCACCGTTAATGCATTAAAACAATAGCACAAAATGCCGCGTGGCTGGTATAAAGCCGATACCTTCAATTATGTTTCCAGTATCATCTAAACTACTGCACGGTGTACATTTCGTTTCGTTGACTGGGCTGACTCTTCATTAACAAACCGTGCGTATCACTGAAGGAAATGATTGATGAGAAATGTTTTGTCTGCTTTTTACCTCTCTCGATTGTCCACACTAGACCTAGACTTAGGTTTGGGTTACTGTGCTACAAATAGCAAAATAATAGTTTCAATTGCAAGTTGATGAGATTAGAGAGGAGAAATAAAGACATTTCTTCCCACAGCTTACTTAATGTAGTTACAGAATATGTATCGTTCTGTTGTTTAATGTTTTTTTCTTTCTTTCTTTCTTTTCAAGTGTGCTCCACTGTTCATAGCCCAGAGGGAATATATTTATCTTGGGCATAGACTGAAAAGTGTTTACTGAATCCTTTCTAGTGGTTGTGATTCATTTACCTGTGGGCTGTGTTTTGGAAATGCATCTCAGTCATCCCTTGGTTTCTCACTGAAGTTAGAACTTCTGTCCACCTCCACTCTATATCGCAAGCCTTGGGGAAGATGGAAGAGGTTTGAAAAGCTGAAATTAAGCTCTGTCTAAGAAAGGGCATGGATAATAAGAGGCTCTCTTTCTTCATGAATTTCTTGAAGTGATGAAATATTGGGGGAAAGGAATGAAATGAACTTTTAACAAAAAAAAAAAAAAAAAAAAATTTTAAAAAAAAAAAAACAAATGGTTCTAACGAGTGAAAGTGGTTTCCTTTGATTTGAGATCATTTAATACATGACGTGAAAGCAAAAAAACTGCAAGACCCAGGAGGTGTAGCTTTTCCCTTCTTTTAAAAAAAATTTAATTTTTGTTTTTTTTTTTTTTGGGTGGTGGGGGGTTGGGTTTTTTGTTTGTTCGGCAACACTTTTAGGGGAGGGGGTAGCCCCAGAGGAGGTATGTGGGGTGGGTAAATTATACGCCCCTCCCCGGGTGGGGGGGTTCCCCCAAAAACAAAGAAGTGATTGGGCGTGTCTAAAGTGTCCGTAGTGTATGAATGGGTGTGTGAGTGTGTATGTGATTGTGCCCTGCGATGTACCGGCACCTTGTCCAGGGTGTAACCCCGCCTTGTGCACGATGCTCCCTGAGATAGGCTCCAGGTTCCCCGTGACCCTGAAAAGGAGTAAGCGGTAGAAGATGGATGGATGGATGGATGGATGGTCCATATCAGGTTTAAATCTGAAGACAGATATGGATATTTGTGTCAGGTGGGAGAGATGGCTGAAGTTGCAGGAGATGTTTTATTTTCAGAAAGACAAATCCAAAACTTGAGACTAATAATGAAGTCAGGCATGTTTGGAGTGCATCTTTATAGGGCTGAAAAGAGGTGTGTTATCAGTAGTCAGGAGGACTTTGGTCAGTTCCCTAGTTCAGTAGTCGGGGCACTGATCAGGCAGTCGTGTCATTTTAAGGGTTGTCTCATCTGCAAAATCCTTCAAGTGCACTGGAACATTCGATCCCTAAAAAAAATCCGAGAACGCACAACAAAAAAACCTAATGGGCGCGTCGATGCTCACGCTGTTCTCCTACTGGAAATGACGTCATGTTGTCCGAAGCCTCTCAGCTCTAAAAAAAAAAAAAAAAAAAAGAAAGAAAAAAAGGGTGACGAACTCTGAGCCAACTTAGTCTCCAAATGTAAGAAGCTTGTCATCGACATAGCTCTCAAATGAATACATACTGTATTTTTTATTCCATATATGGTTTTAATGACGTTTAAGTGTTTAACCCACTAGCTCGCCTACGATCCTGCTTGACGTACTATGACAGAAATGTGTGCGATTATATACGCTAACAGATTTTATGACATCCATGTAAAACTTGAATCATTTTAGATTTTGAATTTATGGTGACGTTTTACAAAGCGAGTCCGTAGTCCTGAGTTATCAACGTCCCGGTGTGTAGCGAGCCGGGGTCCGAGCCAGTGCCTGAACTCATGTATAAAGATTCACAAGGGTTTACGTTAAAAAATCGATTCCGTCATCCGTAACTTCGTCATCCGAAGTCATCCGTAACGTGATCCAACTACGAGAAAGTAATGTAATCCTCATTGTTTTGGGATTACTTCAAGATCACGTATGTAAATAAAGTCAAGCGAATGGCAATATGATCTAAAATACTCTTATTTAGAGCTTATTTTAGAGCAGGGGTCGGGAAACTTTTTTCACCGAAATTTTTGCTTAATGCAAAAGAGCCAATGCAACAACAAAAAAAAAATTATATTTTACTATTTTTTTTATAATGGCTTTTTCATTAACATTTCAATAACAGCAACTTTATTGACAAAGCATAAACATACAAATAGCCTGTGCAACAAACAATAAGCTTGAAATATGGAATTAATTGTGCACTTTGAGGTTGGGTTTCCACCTGAGCAGCATAAATCCTCTTCTCTGTGTGTGTGTGTGTGTGTGTGTGTGTGTGTGTGTGTGTGTGTGGACATATCCAGCGCAAGAGAAAAAAATAAAAACCCCTGCCGAAGTTCTATCAGTGCTCTTTTCCCTCTCTATCTCACGTGCCATCATGACAGCGCGTGCATCATGCACTGTTCAGGCTGACAGGGGCAAGTCTTTTATTTTCTGAATGACTTTCTCCTTGTTATGGAAATCCGCAGACAGTTCGGTTGCCATACTCAACATGCCCGACTTTACATATACTCCGTCAGTAAAAGGTTCTCCTTGTCTTACAATGTGCAACGAGCCAGCAACGCTGACAGCACTCAGGCTTCCAGTTGCCACCCGCAGCTGCTGCTGTCCGGCCTGCGGTTTACGTCGGAGCTCCGTGCACTTCGGCTTCCTCCGGCTTTCGCCCACAGGGTTCCTTGCTGCAAAAGCAAAAATGTCTCTTAACAGTTTGGTTTTGTTTTTTTGGTTTTTTTTTTTACACGGAGCAATATGTTCTGTTCAAATCAAACACAGCAGAGCACCAGAGCGTTCGATAAAAGCATATGTTTCAGTCCGGTCACGTAGAAATTTTGGAATTTCCGGGGTTTACTATGAATGCAAACGTTAATACGCTGAAAAAGACGCACTATTAGCATCACATGAATCCGTATAAGTAAAATCGGTTTCACTCTGCCCACGCTTTACGTTTTTCCCTACATCCTTTTGAACGTCCATGGAATAAAATAAAACATCAGATGCCACGGGTGAACCTTCGGCCATCATTTACACGTTTGAAAGGCCGTGTAATACGAAGCAGTGTGATAACGTGAAATTAAAAACGACCTTATATGGTCATGGGATGTTGTTTCGACTCAGGACAGCTGTCATGTGCTGCTATTGTCAAGCGACTGTATGACGCCGAACACAACGGTGCTTCACCGTCACGCGCTCGGTGAGAGTAGGCTAATTTGGCCAGTAGTTGCTGCAAGCCTTTTATAATCGACTGATTGGTGTGCGCAACCTTCCTCGCGCATCGAGGTGTGGGCTGTATCAGCTGAAAATAAGACCCCACTTCAAAAATCTACCGGAAATAGTAGTCCGTCCAGGTACCTTTGACATACCCATATGATTCTCATCTTGGATACTATTAAGTACGGATAGTATGCCAATTGGGGCGCAGGGGAAGTGTAGTCCTTGGCGGCCATGTTTGTAGGCTGTGATGCTGCTTGGGAAATGGAGTTAACATATACAGCTAGCGGAATTGTGCTACACACTTTTATTACACTTTTATTATGCACCTTTCCAGGTAAAGGATGTATAATAAAGGTGCAAAAGTTGTACCCGTGAATGTACCACTACAGTGACAAGGAAAGATACAGTTTAGTACCCCAAGAGTATAGAGGAGCTCACACTTTCCTAAACATACCTTAAATAAATACAAGCCCAAGTACATACTACGTCCATCCATCCATCCATCCATCCATCGTCTACCGCTTACTCATTTTCAGGGTCACGGGGAAAACTGGAGCCTATCCCAGGGAGCATCGGGCACAAGGCGGGGTTACACCCTGGACATGGTGCCAGTCCATCGGAGGGCACAATCACATACACAGTCACACGCCCATTCATACACTACGGACACTTTAGACACGCCCAATCAGCCTACCATGCATGTCTTTGGACCGGTGGGGGGTGGGGGGTGGAAGAGTACCCGGAGGAAACCCCCGCAGCATGCGGAGAACATGCTAACCACGTACTAACCACCGTGCGCCCGTTTCATACTCCATGATCGAGCTTATAATTGTGATAGACAGCCACGTTGATACTCGGAGCATGACTTGACGCAAAGCCAGAAAATCGGACCACTTTAAGATTTTGGCTTAGTCACAATTACAGGCTTTTCACCTTCAGGTTAGTGAAGGGATGATGGAAGATATGACAGAAGTCATCCGAATGCACTGATTCTATTGATTTGCCTCGTTAAAAAAAAAAAAAAAAAGGTAGTGTTTTGATTTTGGTAGCTTAACAGTTTTTACAGAAGGCAGGAAGAGGAAGCAGAAATGTCTTCAGGGAAAACATGTGTGGTTATTGGGTCACGCCATGGCTCAGCTGCGACAAGGCTGCAGATGTAGAGAGGATGAACACAAAACACCACAATATTACCACTCCCCTTCCTTTCCCCTGCCCACACTCTCTCTCTCTCTCTCTCTCTCTCTCTCTCTCTACTACACACTGATGTAACACTCCTGCTGCTACCCTCCTACAGTACGTGGCCTTGATGCTTTGAAACACAGTTTGAAGGTTATTTTATATATATTTACTTTACTTTTTTCTTTCTTGCACTTTAATGTTAATGTCTTTAGTACGAGCAATTAAAGCGTTGGGCCAAGATGCGGAAAATATACTTTGACTTGTATCGCCATATGAAAACAAGTGATTTTATACAGTACACAACAGACGCTGCTAATAATACATTTGCACTATTTGAAAGCAACCCAGAACCAGGACATGCTAGCCTAAAAATGAGGGCAGGCCACTTTCCCTGCAGACAAATCTCTGTGATAAATATAAGGTGCTACAGATGTAAAAAAAAAAAAAAAAGTATCCAAAATGACAAAATACTAATCATTTAAACAACAGAGCTAACTCTTCATCCTCGAGCAATGCTCAAAGTTACGTATTTACGACCACCGGACAGTTGTTTTTAAGACTAAAGCAATCAGGTCTAACAAGATGTTTGCATGCATCATGTTAAACAAATCGAATTTTTCATTTCCCCGCTGGTGGAAAGTCCTCCGAGGTCTCCACAGGTGTCCAATCATTTCATTTCTCTTGAAACACATCGATATACAGTAGAAAAATAAATAAAAAAATCAATTTAAAAAAAAAAAAATGCAATATTAGTCACTGACTCACTGATATGAATCTGTCACCTCCCATTACACCAAATAAAAAAGGCTATTGCTAAGTATTACTACGCGTTCTTACCTTGTTAGCGTTTAATAGTAATCAGCCGTAATCTGTTTGTGCGGTGGCTTTATTAAGTCATACATATTCGTGATTAAATCAAAGCCATTTGAAAATGAGAAGAAGGACCTCTAGGTAACCTTCTCTAAGTGCTGGCCATGAAGGAGGGGCTGGAACGGTACCGACACCAGGACATTTAATATGCACGTTTTGTTTTTTTCAAGAGCATTCAAGGGTAGAGGTAATAGGCTTATACATAAACGCGAAGAGCAGTGTGACACTTCGAAAGAAAACAAATAAGAGGAAGCAACAGCGTGATTTATAATTCAGCGACTCGTTCAGCAACAACTTCTTTTCTATTCCATACCGAGTGCGCATTTTTCGTACAAAAACGAAGCAAACGCATGCAGACTGACACAAAGCGATCAGGAAGAGTAATACAATTCGAATCATCTTGTCTGCTAATAGTGTTATGCCATATATACAGTTTAAAAATAAATATATATAGAGGTATATAATAAAATTCTGTTCTGTTGGTGCAGCGGGTTGTGTTACAGCCTCACAACCCCAGGGTTTCGGGCTCAACCCCGAGCCCAGGGTTACTGACTGTGTGGAGTTTCGCAGGTTTGTGTGGGTTTAATCTGGGTTCTCTGGGTTCCTCCCACCTCGACAATACATGTAGGTGGGTGGGCTGTGTACACTAAATTTCCCCTAGGAAATGTGAATGAGTACGTCATTGTGCATGCATCATTCAGGGTAATGCATCACTCACGCCAAGGGGCAGATTGTTTTATCCAAGCCACCTACTGGCATATTCTGGGATTTGGGAGGAAAACCAGAGAACCTGTAGGAAACCCACGTGGACATGGGGAGAGCATAGGAAACTGGAGAGTCGGTAAGTTGAGCTCAGGATCAAACCGTGGACCTGTGAAGTGACAACACTGCCCACTATGCTGGCCAGAATCAGTACTGCATTATTATTATTATTCACTCCCAAGTGTGCAAAATCTGCCACTTTCAAAGTATGCAAATTGTCATTTTGTTTAAAAAAAATTAAAAAAAATTAGCCCCGCCCACCAACCAGCTCTCCCCTCTCGTATAACGCATGCTTCCTCCGTAACATGTGAAACAGCCAGCCGTATCTGCGATCGAAAGGCGAGAGAATGTATCCCGCCCAACCTTTTTAAGAACGCTGTACAGTTAGAGAAAACGTGTCGCGTTAATCCTCCTTATTGGACTTTTTGGGAATCCGACCCCCCCCCCAAAAAAAAAAAAAAAATCGACGTTCTGTCGAGAAATGCGATCGCTTGTAGAACGAACAACTCCCTCGTTCAGAAACTGATATAAACATGTATTATTAAATAGTTTCAAGGAAGTTTCTTTAAGAGATGAGAAGACAGTCTGCTGTCAGAGGCCCTATTTGCTTGGAGATACGACAATCCCACAGATGTTGTTTGATTAAACAGCAACGTTCAAAACTGTCTCCGATGCAATGTCTTGAAGCGCAGCCTTTTCCTCCTCATCCAGCTCAAGCGACGGCACTGGGCATTTCGCGACAAGAAAGGATGCTTTGACAGCCTTTTAACGATGCGTATTTACTGTCTGTAATCTTTTCTCTCTCTCTTTTTTTTTTTTTTTTCCTGCAACAATGTGTTCTAGCATGTTCCCTTTAAATCACACGCGACCATCACTAAGTCATAAAATGACTGGAGTCTTTGCTCTTATTGAAGATGCTATCAGTAGGATGATACGAAGAGACAAATAATCCCTGAACATAAACAAGAACTCACCCCAAAGCACCTCTGCAAACCCATATAAACTCATTTAGCCTTGCAACACACCGCTCAGTTCAAAGCTGAAGTCGCTTTATTTCAGATCTTGTGGTGCAGGCACGGCGTGTGCTATCGAACAAATGACAGTGAGTCGCTATTGATGTCTATTCACCAGTAAAGAAGGGCACGTTGGGAAAAGGTAATCTGCTTGCTTTTATTTACGCTTGACCAAAGAAATCTGTTAAACACTGCTCGGAGAGGAAGTATACGTGTAAAGACGACTCTTTTAAAGAGGTCCTCTACCACTTCGTTTACTTTTCTTCTGTTTACCTCTTCGAAGTCCTCTCCACGAAGCCTTCGCAGCTTCCTTCTGGTTTCAATCAAGCCCCCGGGTCCAACACGCGGTGATCTTTCAACTTCTAATCGTGGTATACGGCTTCATTCGAACACGTTCCTGATGTTCCATCAACGCTGTGGTTGATCTCTGCAACGATTCCGCCAGTGTGTTATTCGGCTCTGTCTACCGCCTTCATTGTCCTTCGCAAGGTCAGAGCAGTGTCTCGCGGTGCATTTAACACTCGGGTATTGTTTTCAGTCACCTTTTCTGCTGCTGAGGGAGCGTTCCATTGTCCATGGTCAAGCTTTCTGAGAAGTGTTGTTGTTGGGATATAAACTGCTACGAAAGCCTACAAAATCGCCATAGCGCCATGTTGTTAACACCGTCCTTTAAATAGCTTCCTAGTCCGTGCATTGAGTCATGCCCACGCTGTAAGTCCGATTGTGAGGACAGCACAAGGGATCTTCACTGTGGCTCGTCAGAAATGATTTAAAAGCAAGTCAACTGTCCGTCTGCTTAAAGCTGGGAAAAAAACAAAAAAGCGCCATAGTTTAGAGTGGAAACGTTTAGAATTTATTAGATTAGAAAAGACAGTCGAGGACTTGAAAAAACACAAGGGAGTGTTTTCCAATCGCCAAGTGTCCGGTCTTCTGTTGTTGTAGGATAGCCTGTGTGCCATCATGTGTTCTGAGATGTAAAGGGTAGTTATTTGAGTTACTATAGACTTCTTGTCAGCTCGGATCAGTCTGGCCGTTCTCCTCTGTTTTTTTTTTCTTGCAGGCAGAACTGCTACTCACTGAGTGGTTTTGTTGTTGTTGTTGTTGTTGTTGTTGTCGGTTTGTTTTTCGTACCTTTCTCTGTGTACTCTATAGATTGTTGAGCAATTATTTCATGATCTGAAATACTCAGACCAAGCCAACTTTCACCAACAATCACGCCATGGTCACTATCATTGAAATCACCATTTTTCCTCCATTCTGATGTTCAGTGTGAAGATTAACTGAAGCTCTAGACCTTAATCGCCATTTAGACGATTGTCTGATTTGTTCATTGCATACAACGAACAAACGAGCAAAATCTTAGTCATGTGGTGTATTTTTATTTATTTATTTGGACCTTCTGTAATTTGAAATGATTACGTGAGGAGTTTCGTTTGACCAAAAACTGTTTTGGCCCACATGATGTTTAAACGCCCAGCAATAAGGAGTAATCCTGCTATTTCTATATGTGTAAAAGTAGGTTGACAAATTCATTATCTAGCCCATGACTGCGCACATAAAATCTACAATATACCACACAGTCCTATCGATTGGTTGAGCAGAGACCTAACAGACAAAACTGACGTATTAGGTAACATAACATATGGTGAGCTACTTTGCTAGCTAGGCGCATTAATACAGACAAATGGGAACAAATGACTACTTGTTTCTAATGTAGGATACATTGTGTTTGTATTTTCAACAATAACTCAGCAAGTTGTTGGCGGACGTTTTGGCAACGAGATGTAGTGTTCTGTTCATGGTGCACAAAATTGTCTACTGATTTGTCCACCCATGGTTCATAAGTGTTTGAGTGAGAGAGGAAAGAAAAAAAAAAAAAAACTCTCTCAACATCCAGTTGATTTGAGCTACACCACTGAACGAATGAATAGATTTGTGACGCAGTCTAGCTCCTCCAAATTGTTGTCAGTGCCGGTTCTAGCTCAATTGGTGCCCTAGGCAAGATTCATCCTCAATGATTCACCCCCCTCCACCCCCCTTTATTTTGCATCTCAACTAACAAACCAATTTGACCAAACAAACTTTTCGGAGGTAATAAAAGACATAAGGAACGTTAAATGGGACTCGGTACTCTTAATCGGATTGTGTTGGGGTGGCGCCTAATGGATTGACCGGCGTCTGATTGTTGTACGCGTCTACTCATTGGACATGTGGTTATGAACGCTTGTGCAGGTAGCATGCTGTCTGCTCTCTCATGTGTGTTCTCATGCAGTTCCTCTGGAAATGCGTTGAGCAGTCGTTTCTGACAGCTCACACACGGGCACAAACAGCTGTGGGTGGATTCTTTGGGGAGGTCCGAGTGGGTGTAGAGACGTGATAGCTCACGTGTCTCGAAACGTTTTAAAAACGTTCTCATCGGGTGGCGTTCTCTCTTCTATTTTTCTTTCTCATCATTCTAGTTCCTCTGCCATGCTGGATTGTTAAGCAGTAAAGAAAAGGCCAGAGATTTTAGAGGATGCCTGCTTTGCACCGCTTCATTTTTGGATGTGTGATATAAAAAAAAATCAAGTAAATAAAATAATAATAATAATACTAATAAGGGAACTGCGGGACGTGTTGTGCTTATATAAGAATCTGTGGTGTTTTCATAGCTTAGTGACTTGTCTTTGTGCCCTGGCACTGACGTCTGTGGCTTACAAGCTTTGAAAATTTCAGTTATATTTCTCTAATGTCTGGATTGGAGATTAATGTTCCATATCGATTCAGATGTTTATGGTTTAGCTGCAGAAATGATTGCGCAGCATGTGTATTCCCACTGGTGGCCGCAAGTGGATTAACCAGAAAGCATGTCTTGGGAATCTTGCGTCTCCTTCCATTACTTACATGACCTACGTTTTTCTTTCTCACATGTTCTTCTCTCGCGTTACCTACAGTTCGCTCTCTTTATCATACCGTGTCAGCTTTTTGCTCGCCCCCACCCTCTGCCTTTCCCAACAGCCCACTGGCATTGTTTTGCCGTAGATGCCAACTGTCTCGCTATTGCAAGTTCATAAGAATTTGCTTGGGTTTGGTATGCCCTCATTATTACAAAATCTCTCTTGCTCCTTGCAATTCTTATGATTTTTTTTTTTTTTTTTAATGAGATCAAGTTGCCAGAGCAGACCTAAAAGGCTTCATGTTGAGAAATCTGCATTGAGGCATTTACACACAGGCAGCTCTGGCAGATGATGCCTGGCAATGACCAAATAAGACAGGAACAGCCCCCCTTGGCTCTGACCAGATGCCTACCGACAACCGTCTAGCTTCACAATGGTGACACATTCGGTTGCATTTTGGCTCCGAGGGCCATTCCCAGAACTAGCATCTCCAGTCCAACAGCAGTATGAGACCTAAGAAATGCCAAGCTGCCTTCAGATATACAGGCATCATGATGAAGAGCTGGCATGCCTTAGTCTGTGATAAAGTAGGCTAGCACTCCTCCGCTCTCCTCCCACATTATACATTCTCGGTGAGGGCGCCTGGAAGATGAAATAGGAAAGTGGATTTCTTGTGCTTTAAAAAAAAGAGAGAGTGCATGTGTGATAGTGAGAATGTGTGTGAGAGAGAGAGAGAGAAGCTGAGAGGAGGAGGAGTGTGTTCTTTAAAAAAAAAATAATAAAAAAAATACTGGCTTCAGGGTTAAAGCACCCACACTCCCACCCATACCCTATTTGGTTGTTCTGAGCATGGAATACCAGAAACAGCACTCACTACATTTGAAATTTAACGCCCGTAATCAAACAATGCACTCTCTGACCAGGTTTATCTTTTGCCACCAGTTATGAATTCCGGTATATCACATGACCCGAGCTGCTGTGAACACCTCCATGTACCGCCATGTCTTCCGAAGAGCATATCAGAATCTGGACGTATCGTATCATTATTGTGGAATATTACTCATTCAAAATGGAATATTTCCGTAAAGATGTCACAATATAACCTTCCTTGATTTGACGCAGACAGAAGCAATTCACAACAGGCTCACGAGCTTTTCATTTAGGCCAGCCGAAAACCCATCTACTCACAAATAGGTTAGCTGAGGTGCTGTGGAGGAGGGTGCAATGGATGGGTATGTGGGTGCTGTGAGCGATCCGGCTCTCCGAAATGCAGAATGAGTGAGGGAGGGCGAGAGCATGAGAGAGCGGGGGAAGACTGAGTGGTGTTATTTCTGAGCCTGCCATTGTTTCATTCTACATAGTGCTGAACCCAGTCGAAAAACACGCCACCCACGGCTCGCAGCTCTCCCTTTAAAAATGGCCTCTCTCAGACTGCAGCTTGGCTACTCAGAAGAGAATAGACTATTTGGAAATGCCCTCGATAAATTATTCCCTTAAGGTCTTGCTCTGCTAAGGTTTTCTGTTCTATCCAGCTCATGCTCTGGGGAGTCTGTTGTGATTATGCAGAAGTTCACAAGCTGGAGTGAAGCCTGCTGCTTTCTGTACATGCCAAAATGCTCAAAACTGTGCCTGTCTAAGTTAGCAAGAAAGGCTTATTTATAACTGAGTGCTGCCTCCAGATTAGTCATTACAGTATACTTGTACAGAAAAACGATATCTCTCTTAAGCTTTCTGGTACGCGGCGTCTATCGATTACCAGGCTTGGGGAGAAACGGAATACATGTAATGGCATGACGTAATCTGGATACAAAAGACTGGTAACTGTAATCTATTACGCTTACGTCAAAAAACTAAATAATCAGATTACAGGTACATAGTGTAAAAAAAAAAAAAAAAAGGGAATACTATCATTTCTTTTCATTTAAAACCAAAGAAATGAATCTTTTGACATAACATAATCTTTAGACAGCTGCTTGGTTATAGTTCTCTCGTGCCAGTCGTGGCTCACATGAACAACCTCCTGGTGCATGCGCCGACAAATTTCGGTAGAAATGAACGCAAATTTTCCTCTGAAATGCTTTTAAAAACTGGGTCCTGTTTTTCAGACCTTAAAAAAAGCGTCCGGATGGGATTTCTAAATTTGGGAAAATGTCCGGGATTCGGCTTTAGTTTCATCATGATGTGCTTATAGTCTATGATAATATATCGTGCGTGCGCATGTTTGCATTGCTTTAACCCCTCTCTGTATTTCCCGCCTTCTCACACACCGATCGGTCGATTCTAAAAGGCTTGCAGGAACTGTTGGCCAAATTCCTGTCTCTCGACTGTTGTCCTTCTCTCAGAGAACGCGTGAAGGTGAAGCGCCGTCGTGTTCGACGTCAAACAGTCGCTTGACAATAGCAGCACATGACAGCTGTCCTGAGTCGAAGCAACGCCCATGACCATATAAGGTCATCTTTTATTTCATGTTATCACACTGCCTCGTATTACGCGGCCTTTCAAATGTGTAAATGATGGCCGAAGGTTCACGCGTGGCATCTGATGTTTTATTTTATTCCATGGACATTCAATACATAAATAAATATATATATATATATATATATATAAGCATTCAAAAAAGTCATTCCGTATCACGAAGACTGTATTCATAGGTGTTGACTAGTTATGTCAGTAGTTATGCACGTCAACTTGCATGCGTTCCTACTTCGTCTATACATTTATGCATAAGTACATTTCAGATTATGCAAATCACCTGTGTGTAGTTTTATGCCACTAAGGTTGCCAGGTTTTTCTGAGTAGAAATGTCAGAGTCAGGGTTTTTTGTTTGTTTGTTTGTTTGTTTGTTTTTTTATCTATGCAAGATAAACACAAACAAATCAGGGAAATGCAGAGTAAAAGAAGGAAATTACTTTTTTTTTTCCTTTGCTGTCAATGTAACAGAAAAGCAAGAAACAATTTAAAAGTAAAAAAAAAAAAAAAAAAAAGACTAATATGATGATATATGAATGAGAAGGTGGAAAGAATTAAAATAAAATCTAGTAAGCTCCAGTAGGGTATGAATTGCCAATATATGACTGTATGAATAGTCCTGTATGAATTATCAAGGTAAATACTGCAAATTTGGCTCAGTCTAGTAACATGCCTTCCTTCCACCATCATTATTCAGCAGATTATAGAATAACATTTGATCCAGCACATCCTATTATTTTGCGCTTAATTTTTTTTTAAATGTAATAAATCACAATTTCTGGACTACATGTCTGTTTACATGAATCAAGCTACTTGAAAAAATAGCCTTAATATCCTTTTTTATAGTCATCGTAAGTAAACGAAACTTGCATGCCCCACAAGGTGAATAAATTTGTCCTGAAAGGGCTGAAGTAACAATATCGGCCATGTTTTACAAGCTATAATGTCAGTGATCATTGTAAATACCACTCAGTGTTAACTACTATGGCCACCTATTAAATCTAGGTATAGCTGGATAACATATCGAGAGCTTCCTCCGTAGGTGGTCTCCTGCTAAGACTTGCAGCGTAGTGGCTGAAATAGTTTATTCCCTGGTCCCTCTAGCATCAGCACCACAAGAAGGTGTAGAAATAAATCAAAGAGCCAGCTCCTGATGGTGAATGATGTGTGTTGTTCCAACACAGGGCGGTTGGAAGCACTGCGGAGCTGCAATATTTACTGTATTCGTTCTTTACAATGTTTACATTTCTTTCAACCATTACTGGATTTATTATTCATGACGCTAGTGATATTTACACTGTGAATATTTCTGTGATAAAAAATGGATCTCCTTAGCCATAACCTAAGTTCTTATTTAACCCATATCATTGTCATATTTACTGTATACTATTTACTGTATTTCCTGTATATCTATTTACTGACTATTTACTGTATATCTATATACTACTATATGCTGAATATTTACTATATATCTATATACTGACTATTTACAGTATTTACTGTATATCTATTTACTGACTATTTACTGTACATCTATATACTACTATATACTGAATATTTACAGTATATCTATATACTGACTATTTACATTATTTACTGTACATCTATATACTACTATATACTGAATATTTACTATATATCTATTTACTGACTATTTACATTATTTACTGTACATCTATATACTACTATATACTGAATATTTACAGTATATCTATATACTGACTATTTACAGTATTTACTGTATATCTATATACTACTATATACTGAATATTTACTATATATCTATATACTGACTATTTACAGTATTTACTGTATATCTATATACTACTATATACTGAATATTTACTATATATCTATATACTGACTATTTACAGTATTTACTGTACATCTATATACTACTATATACTGAATATTTACTGTATATCTATATACTGACTATTTACAGTATTTACTGTATATCTATTTACTGACTATTTACTGTATACCTAAATACTGAATATTTCCTGTACATCTATACACTGACTATTTACTGCATATCTATATACTGACTACATGCTATTTACTGTATATTTATATACTGACTATATACTGTATTTATTGTATATCTATGTACTGACTGATGACTGCATTTACATACTGACTACTAACTAAAATGCATTGCTGTAACTCTCATTATACTTAGCAGTTTGAGACACCAGTCTGAACACTTTGAGATGTAACAGGACAATTACAGCTAAAGAATATAAATACATTGCGTATTATTATTATACCTAAATATAGAACTACATTTTTACCTAAATGAAACCTAAGTGGCTTACCAGGATAGACAAGGTCTATTCAGTTCTCTAGCTGTTATTGTTTGGGTCGTGAAGGACAAGATTTGATTCAGGATCAGGCTTTTTAATGAGAAATGTTTCACTTAATGTGATAACCATGGGCTTATGTCTTGCCATTTTCTGATGGCTGCCACCTCATTCTTGTTTAGGTTGCTTTCTATTCAGCTCCAGGAACATGCTCGAGCTCTGCACTGCTGATTGGGGATTAGGTGCTCATAGGAGACTTTGTCAACAGCTGTCTGGAAATCCAATTACAGAATTTCATAAGCCATACATGTATCAAACTCTTTCATAGACCTCGGAGGGGAAACGAGGTACAAATGTCCTTCAGATGTGTTCTTCTGCTGAGTGTATGAAGGAATGTCAGCGATATCTGTATGCTCACAGTGCCTCAACTCGATGAAGGGCTTCACCCCATGGAACTGCCTTGAATTCAGGATTGACCTTAAATCAATCTTTACTCAGGACAGCAAGACGTGTTGACTTTGGGTGTATCTCAGATACAATTGTTTCCTGTCAAGAGTTCCTTTTAGAGTCAGTTAAATCAACTGCAGCCAACAAGATGTTTGCTTGGTGACAAGGGAATGTAACTTTGCACTCTTGCAACCAAGAATGCTCCATGTATTAGATAAACTGTTCCACTCACTAGCTAGTTCTCCCCTATTGCACAACAGCTAGCAACATGTGAGGACTAATACATGCCTCCTCTGAGATACAGGAAGTCAGAAACGACATCTTTTCAAACTGCTAATAAATTCGTTCAATACATTAGCTGAGAGACATCTGTGATTGGCTAGCATTTGTCTGATGGGGAAAGATGAAGACTAAGCTTTTCACCTAGACAGTATTGCTAATTATGCGCTCTTGGAATCTCAGCCATGGTTGGTTTTGTATATTTGGGATTTAAGTCTCCACTTAACAGGGAGAACACTTCTAGCATTAAATCTCTTAGGAGCCTGTGACTTTTCCTAAAATAAAAATAAATATGTCATTTCTACAAGATTCTTTTTCTGTTTACAGTCTTCCATTTTAACCCACAAACTTTACTCTTTTTTATTTTTTTTTATTTTACAAACATCAAAACGAAACCAAAATAGAGAATTTTGGTAATAAACACCAGAGGTGGTTTTGGTACACAGAGAGTTAGCCATATGGAAAACTACCTCATGTCCATGGTTAAATATAATGCTAGCTCTAATGTTTTGGGGTTGTTTTTCTGCCAGAAGGCCTGGACATTTTGTTAGGATACATGGCATCATGGACTCAATCAAATATCAACAGATATTAAATGAACACCTGACTGCCTCTGCCAGAAGGTTTAAGATGGGCCGTGGTTGGATCTTCCAGCAGGACAAAACATACATCAAAATCAACACAAAAATGGTTTACTGACCACAAAATCAAGGTCCTGCCATGACAATCCCAGTCCCCTGACCTGAACCTCATAGAAAACCTGTGGGGTGAACTGAAGAGGAGAGTCCACCAGCGTGGACCTTGAAATGTGAAGGATCTGGAGAGATTCTGTATGGAGGAACGCTCTCAGATCCCTCGCCATGTATTCTCCAACCTCATCAGGCGTTATAGGAGAAGACTCAGAGCTGTAATCTTGGGGTAAACGTATGTAGCATTAACTACAAGGGTGCCAATAATTGTTGTACAACAATGTATTTTTTGTTGCTAAACCTGCGGTTTGTTTGTAATTGTTTGACATCCATGACAGCATTTTTTTTTAACAAAAGATCAAAACGTTCAACAATAAAGAGAATTTAAATAAAGAGTTCTTTGCTCAGGTTCGCCAAGGGCGCCAATATTAGCGGAAGGCACTGTACATTGCAGCAGCTGTCTTAAAACGAATGATAAATCAACACAACTCTTGAGCTAGACACTTGATACATACTGCAGATATTATGTAATCAAAAACAAACAGTGGCATGATGTTAGCTAGGCCCCTAAGGCTGACAACGTAGCTAGCATATATAGCTACCTAGCTACTCAGGAAACGCCCCTGAAATCATTCTTTTAATAAACATGTTTTATTCGATTTTTATCAGGGTTTCCGAGAAAATCAATGCTGCAGGAAAAACTGCCGCGGTGATTGTGATTGCAATTCTGTCGTTACCAAATAGTCCTATAAAACATACAGTACACTCTGCCATTGCTGTAAAAATGTAACAATAAATATTAATTACAGTAACAACCTGGTGGCGCTGCTGTAAATCGTTAGTCTAAAACAGCCGTTCAATTAAAACCGCTGCAGTCCGTACACACCGTAAGCGATGAAATACACAGCGCACTGCACTATTCAAGCATCAGTTCACCGGCCCCTTGCCTATTCCACTTTGCACCATCATTTAAATCTTCCTCTGTTAGAATCCAGCTCTTTCATTCTCCTCTGGCATTGTGAAGCCAGCAGTTAATTGCTTGCCTTTCCTTTTTTTTTGTGTGTGTGTGTGTGTGTGTGTGTGTGTGTGTCGCAGCATATAAACTGCGACACTACCTGTCCTGTTCTGTATCAATTAACTCTGAGCACATTTTCCTACTGTACCAAACTGAACGCAGCGTTATCTTCCATTTCTCAGTGGGGGGAAAAACCCTTACTCTGCAGAGGCATTCAGATTCAAAATTGATCACCAGTGCTGCTCCTCAGACCGTGGCTGAGACTCGAGGTGCTAATTGTTTCGGTAATCATGGCAACCATCTATCAGATAGACTGCTTTTAAATAGAAATGCGTCTTCTTTTTTTTTTTTCCCCTCCATTATCTTTCCCCATTTAAGTTTACTCAGGTGGTTTATTCAGTGAAAGTCAGCATATTTACATATCCCGGTGACGTTAGTATAACGAGTACATAAACCTTACTTCTGAAAGGATTTTTGCATAGTGTTGCCATATTGGTAGAAAGCGACAAATTGTTATGATAAGTATGGTGATTGTTTTTAAATTGGCATCCTTGTCATTTCCTGGGTTCCACAGTGGTGCACCAGATGGCATTGGTGCATTATAGTTCCAGACTGGCCAGTTTTTAATCATGAGCTCAGGTTAATGTAAGTGCTTCATACGTTGGTTCTCGTGGGTTCCTCTTACCTCCCACAAATATAGCGGCTGGATTGGAGACTCTAAATTGCCCCGAAGTGTGAATAAGTCTATGGATGTGTCTGCATTGAACACTGAAATGCACTGGAATCCCATCCGGGGTGTATTCCTTCACTGGACACAGTGTTCCTGGGACTGGATTCGGATCCACCATGACCCTGACCAGAATAATGATGACTGAATCATTTCTACATGTAAACATCAGTATGTTTAGCTTAGAAGAGAATCCTGATTTTATTATGCAGCTATGCACATGCCCAGTTGGCTGGCTGCATAACAAATGACAAAGAGAGGCTCGTTGTCATCCTTTTCTCCCACTTAGAATGCAAGCCACACATGGCATAACTTACAGCACAGCACAAATCATAGTCAGAGGACACACCTTTGAACTGCTAAACTGTGCTTTGGCCAGACACTTGATAACTATGCAACAGGCAGGATTAGCCTCGCATTCTGATAAGAACTGAAACTTCTGCTTGGTGCGATTTGCTGCCTATATATCACTAGTAAAAGCATTATGGGTTCTGCAAGTAGTAGAACATGTAAGTGCCAATGAAATGTGATTTTTGTCATGTCCACAGTTTATCATTTCAGCCCCTGTTGTTCACCCACCCACACACTTCAGTCCTTATATTTTGGCTCCTTAAACTACCCCAGACCTAGACATGTCTCTAAGAAGATTGAGTGAGAGGCTGTGAGAAGTCTGACAGCTGGTTCATTGGTTCACTGACTGCTTTGAGTGCTGACAACATGGAGGTGGCATGTCCTTCTAGCAGGGGCTAGAGCGGTGGTCACTGAGGAGATCTGAATTTAAGCCCAGTAAGATGGAACGCAGTGGACTCTATCGAGCTATCCATTACACAAAGATATCAAAAACAGAGTAGTAGATTAGTAATTAGCTAATCTAATTGTAGTAGTAGTAGTAGATTAGTAATGAGCTAATCTACTCTACTCGATCTATAATACTTTGGATTGCACATTTTTTGGTAGACACCATTCGGCAAGGGTCAAAAACGAAACAGAATTGCACTGTAATGCAGTAAAACATCAGTTTTCCCCTCTTCTAACCAATTTGGTCAGCTTCCAATCCCCACTATCATATGACAGTTACCATCTGGGCTGGATGAAGGTTAACATGTGCTGCCTCTGTGAGACAGTGGTGCTTGAAATTTGTGAACCCTTCAGAATTTTCTAAATTTGCATAAACATGACCTAAAACATCACCAGATTTAAAAGTAGACAAAGAGAACCCAGTTAGACAAATGAGACAATTTATTTAGTAAGGAAAATGATCCAGTGTTACACATCTGCGAGTGGTAAAAGTATGTGAACCTTTGATTTTGGTATCTGGTGTGACCCCCTTGTGCAGCAAAAACTGCAGCTAAACGTCTGCGGTAACTGTTCATCAGTCCTGCACATCGGCTTGGAGGAATTTTATCCCGTTCCTCGGTACAGAACAGCTTCAACTCTGGTGGGTTTCCTCACATGAACTGCTTGCTTCAGGTCCTTCCACAACAATTTCTATTGGATGAAGGTCAGGACTTTGACTTGGCCGTTCCAAAACATTAACTTTATATTCGTCTTTAACCGTTCTTTGGTAGAACGACTTGTGTGTTTAAGGTCATTGTCTTGCTGCATGACCAACTTCCTCTTAAGATTCAGTTCATGGACAGATGTCCTGATATTTTCCTTTAGAATTCTCTGGTATAATTCAGACTTCATTGTTCCATCAATGACGACAAGTTGTCCTGGCCCAGTTGCAGCAGAACAGGCCCAAACCATGATACTACCACCACCATGTTTCACAGATGAGATAAGGTCCTTATGCTGGAATGCAATGCTTTCCTTTCTCCACTCATAACGGTTCTCATTCAAACCAAAAAGTTCTATTTTGGTCTCATCCATACACAAAACATTTTTTCCATTAGCCTTCTGGCTTGTCCACGTGATCTTTGAACTGCAGACAGGCAACATTGAGAGAGCAGTGTCTTTCTTTCTTTCTCCATGCAACCCTGCCATGTACACCGTTGTTGGTCAGTGTTCTTCTGATGGTGAATTCATGAACATTATCATTAGCCAATGTGAAAGAGGCCTTTAGTTCCTTAGACGTTATGCTGGGTTCCTTTGTGAGACTATTACAGTACACATCTTGCTCTTGGAGTGATCTTTGTTGGTCTTCACTCCTGGGGAGGATAACAATTTTCTTGAATTTCCTCCATTGGTACACAGTCTGTCTGACTGTGCATCGGTGGAGTCCAAACTCTTTCGAGATGGTTTTATAACTCTTTTTCTGATCTGATGAAGCAGTACACCTCCACAAACATGCGTTGTGAAGATCAGACTTTGAGAGATCCCTGTTCTTTAAATAACACAAGGAGCTCACTCAAACCTGATTGTCATCCCATTGATTGAAAACACCTGACTCTGATTTCACCTTCAAATGAACTGCTAATCCTAGACGTTCACATACTTTTGCCGCTCTCATATCTGTAATATTGGAGCAGTGTCCTCACTAAATAAATTACCAAGTATAATATTTTTTGTCTCATTTGTCTAACTGGGTTCTCTTTGTCTACTTTTCAATCTGGTGATGTTTTAGGTCATGTTTATGTAAATTTAGAAACTTCTGAAGGGTTCACAAATTTCAAGCACCACTGTATTTTGTCTCATTTGTTTCATTGGGTTCTCTTTGTCTAACGATGTTTTAGCGCAGGGGCGGGCGATCTTATCCGGAAAGGGCCGGTGTGGGTGCAGGTTTTCATTCCAACCAAGCAGAAGCCACACCTGAATCTATTGAAAGCCAAGATCAACTCATTAAACAGGTGGAATCAGGTGTGCCTCCTGCTCGGTTGGAATGAAAACCGTGCACCCACACCGGCCCTGTCCGGATAAGATCGCCCACCCCTGTTTTAGGTCAAATTTATGCAGAAAATTCAAGCACCACTGTATGTGACCCCAACCAGCTGCATCTTTTCAAACTGCTTCTCATGTTGTGTCACAGGGCAGCATAACACGCTTGGAACAAAAACGCTCTCTACGCTCTTCTACTCTCTTCTACATACATGAGTTCAAAGACACCCAAGACTGGCTAGTGTGATAATCTGTGATTGACAGAAAGAGAGTAACGTCACCACTCCCACCTGGACAACTTTGCTCCCTTGGCCCCCTGCCAGCCAGATGGCTGTGACATAGTCGGGATTTGAAGACTCAAATATACATTTATGTAAAAGGAATCAAATCTGAATAGTATTTTAATAAAATTTAATTTGAAATTAATTCTTGCTAGCTAGCTAGCTAGCTAGCTAGCTAGATAGATAGATAGATAGATAGATAGATAGATAGATAGATAGATAGATAGATAGATAGATAGTTTTATTTTATACTCTAGATATTTATACATATCTATTTTATTCTCAAACTCATCCAAGTAATACAGCTAAAAGTTTTTAAAAGCGATTACGCTGGATGACCTGACATTTCAGCCGGACATTATGAATGAAAGCAATAACAAACCCTCAGTAGAAATATTTGTTAAATTACATTTCCGTGTGACATCTTGTTTGTAGCGTTTTGACCTATACAGCATATGTTTCTCCGCTGAGAGCCACTCAGTGTCATATAATATAACGAGTTTAGTTCAACCCACGGTGTAAAAGAAAATCTATAATCAGGGACAGCTAACTTTCCCCAGAATCGTCTCACAACATGACTTGGATGACTTTCAAAGGGTCATATCCGCCGTGTTGAATTGGGGATTGTCAGATCCGTTGCTGACATTTGGAGTCAATGGTTTGAAGCATTTTACATCTTTACGTGAGGAGAGCGAATGCCAAACTCCAGCCAGCTGCTCCCTTCCTCTACCGAAGCACTTCTGACTTTGCTCAGACGTTGTTTCAGTGCTCCAGACGGAGAGAAAAAAAATATATATTATTGATGGAATTCAAGAGCGACGGGACATAGGACATAAACTGAAAGACATGAAGAAGGATGGTAAGAAAGCGGGGAGATAAGAGGACAGGGAAAGCCAGGTAATCAGCACTGACATTTCCAGCTGCGTGCTCCCTTTGTGGCGGGCCGTGTAGGATTGTGCAGGCAAGAGAATTCTATAGTGTATGGACCTGTGATTACCTTTCTATCAGGCTGAAAGTCTGTCTATGGGACATGTCTACGTCTAATGACTTATCATTTCAACACTCTTTAGGTTATGCCTTCACTGTAGCCAGTATGCAGGACAAGTAAAAAGCATCACAAAAGGAAACGCAAAGCATCCAACACACTAAATGTTCTTCTTTCTGAAGGATGAGAATTCCAGACATATATTTATAAACCCAGAGTTACTCTGGTAATTACATAACCCCACCTCCACATGGAAAACACCTCCATGGGTAGTCCAGTCCAAAATATTATTGTTGATTGATGACTTCTCCATTACATATTTGACTCTGTGCATAATTAATAAAAAAAAAAAGAATAATAATTTTAGATATGTGTGAGTGCAAATTGTGATTCAGAAAAGAAAAAAGAAACTCTTCATACTCGCATGCGTGTGTTATGTCTGAATGCCAATCGCCTGTATATTACCAGGCACAGCGCAGATGATTTCCATTCGGTGACACCCACAGAACTCCATTAAAGGCCATTCAATTCATCCAGCTGAAATGACGAGCAAAGTTCAAAAATAGACTTTCTCAGGGATAGAAGTCATTTTGACTCACGTCTATGCCAATAAATATATATTTAACAGTGTAAAAGCACCTGAAAGGAGGCCAAAACCTGGAGCCAGTTTACAGAAGAAGAAAAAAGGGTGAATTAGAATTAATTAAGCTGAAAAGTGTGACATGAAAATGAAGGAAAGAATATACCTCTTCTGTACACCGAGCACATACACAGAGAAACTGCTATGTTTAATTGTTTTGAGCGGTTTATTATTCATAGTGTCTCGGTAACTCGGACAGAATTCCCTCGTGCCCTCCATGACGCCATGTTAGAAAAGCAGGAAGTGAATGTGGCATGTGTCACAGGAAGCGAACGGTCCACAGAACACTAAGAAGTGTACCTCCTTTTATACAGCAGCATTCTTAATTAAAGGAAAGGTCTTATTTGTCTTTGAATTAATTGATGGATTTATGTTGGCTTGCATTCTTTATTTTGATATGTTCTTTATGTTTATTTATTTTTATATTGAATATTTCTTTGCAGTTAATGCCATTCATATGGGAAAAAAAACTGGGTTTCACAAATGTAATTTTTGAACTGTATGTAACAAAAAATCTAAAAGTTATTTAAACTTGACTATATATATATATATATATCTAATTTTATATATATATTTTTTTTTTAATTGCAGTAACTCATCACTTTTTATATTACGAAGCAAATTTTTTATTTTTAGGTTTATTAATCTGAATTATGAATTTTTTTTTTTTTTTTTTGTCTGAATGGTCCTGCAAAAGATTTATGAGTAAATCTGTTCATATCCAGCTTGATAAATGAGGCCCAACCCAATATCAGTATTTATCACAATTGGCCTCATTCAGCAATCTTTTAGTGAAGTTGTGTGTAAATGTTTGTGTGAACGAAACTGAACGAAAACTTTCAGAAGTTTTGGAAAGGGATGATTTTCTTCATACCCGTGTGTGTGTATATGTTGTGTTCCCAACTCACCTCATTTGCATTTAGTGATGGCCAAAAGTCCTTAAAGGTTCAAGTGCACAGAGAGCTGGAAGCACGGAATGAACAACCAGGAATCAAAGCCTGAAAGACAGAAGTGGAAATTAATATTATTATTATTATTATTATTATTATTATAGCAAGCGTTAAATATTCCGTCAGTTGACGGATGGCTATGTGCAGACAGTCCAGCCCATCCTCCTTTTATAAAGCAGCATTTCTTTAATAATAACTGAATGATTAGTTTAATTTGTCTTAATTCATGGGTTTGCAAGGGGGAAGGGGGTGGAGGGGGGAGGGGGTGGGCGCACAGTGGCTTAGTGCTTAGAATGTTTGCCTCACACGTCCAAGGTTGGGGGGATTGATTCCCACCATGTGCTTCAGGGATCTCCTCCAGGTACTCCAGTTTCCTCCCACAGTCCAAAGACATGCACAATAGGCTGATTGGCATTTTTAAACTGTCTGAAGTGTGTGTGTGAGTGGTGGTGGTGGTGGTGCTGGTGGTGGTGGTGAGGGGGACTTATGGGTAATTGTACACACACTCATTGGTAACAGTAAAGATCCAGAATTGCAGTGGTCTCGCAATCAAACAGCATTCCCAGATACGATCTGAACGGGGAGGCAGTCGAAAAAAAAGGAGAAGCGCTAAACCCTCAAGAACATGTAAGCTTAAGGGAGTGTCCAGATGGTCCGAGGGAAAGGCAGGCGAGTACAAAAAAAAAGGCTTTCAATCAGAACAGCAAGGCAGCAGGCAAGCAGAGACATATTTATCGAAGTAGCACGCACTTGTTCAAAGGCTAGTCTAATAAGTCCAGAACAGCTGAAGGGAAGGAGTCGGTAGTCAATCCTCCTCTTGGGAGAGAGGCTATGCCAGTACTGGCCCCAATTATGAGTAAACTGAGGTAAAAGCACTGAGGCAGTGTCAGAAACGCCTCGAGGCGTGAGCCGCTGCACACAGGCACACACACACGCGCGCGCACACACATGCACCCGCTGTTCTCAGCCTGTCACTAATGCAGGACTGTTAACACACACACAAAGCCAAGTGATATATCAGCATGTATGTGTACACCTCACGCTAGGGATGCAGCAGTCTGTCAGAAGCACAGCTTCAAAGGTGGAAGTAACTGTGAGGCGGACCTGAGCAAGTCATCACCAACACAGCAGAGCTGCCAACCTGGCCTCAAAATGGTAGATTCATCAAGTTTCACGTGAACTAGCGAAGGGCGCGTGGGTCAAGGTCAAGGTCAGAGTGTGTCCTGCTCATCACTTTTCTTTGTTTTTTTTTGTTTGTTTTGTTTTTTAAATCCAATCCAATGAAGCTGTCGAGTTCCTTTGAACATGCTTTGTGACCGGCTAGGACGTATGGATGGACGTGTTTTATAAAGTTAAAACGAATTGCTTTGGGGTAAACACCTCCAATGAACCAAACTAGTCAGCAAACCATTAAAAACTGGAGCGTCAAATTGGATACCATTTCACAGAGATATGCATCATGGCATTCATTTGCTTCAAGTGTCTTGGGAGAATTAGAAACCGTTGATCAGACCATCATCTAATTTTTGCTATGGGGCAAAAGTCTACTGATGAGGTTTTGAGCGCCAGAGTTAGTTGCTCGCTCATATCCGTGAAATGAGTGAACTTTACGGTACAGACGCAGATGATTGTTAGACCAAGGTCATTTCATTCCTACACTCACTTACATTTTATTCCCATGATTGCCAAAATAATTGTTTCAGAGTAAATAGATCTTGGAAATGGTTCTGTCCTTGTTTTCCTAACTAGCTAACTCTCTCTCTCTCTCTCTCTCTCTCTCTCTCTCTCTCTCTCGCCCCGATTGCAGTCTGCTCTCAGTTCTCCAGAGGAGTCTATGCCATCTTCGGCTTCTATGACAAGAAGTCCATGAACACGCTGACCTCCTTCTGTGGTGCCCTCCACACTTCGTTCATCACGCCCAGTTACCCGATCGACTCAGACGTCCAGTTCGTCATCCAGATGCGCCCGCCCCTAAAGGGGGCTGTCCTTAGTCTCCTGACCTATTATAGGTGGGAGAAGTTCGTGTACCTCTACGATACAGACAGAGGTAAGTGTTTCCTCGTACCCTCTCAAAGCTCTGTAAGAAATAAGTGCGAGCACAAAACAGCAAGTAATTGCATCCATTACCTTACTGTCACAATCGATACTACTGTGGAAACACTGGAAGGTAGGACACCAGCTTCACCTAATTGGAGTTGGTAATGTAATTACAGAATCATTTTAAATGAAACGCCACATATTTCGCGTTAAAATCCCTTTAAAGCAAATCCCTTGATGTCCGAGTTCATTCGGATTTGCATTGTGATTTGCTCATAATTATATATGCCTATTTACTGTACAATCCCGAAGGTACACTTTCATCCTCATTTCCTTAATAATAATAAAAAAAAAAACGGTGGGTTATAACTGAGCCATAATCCTGGAGTTTAGGCACAGACGCAGCTTATCATGTCTACAGTGACTGTTGGAAAGCAATACCCAGTGACACACACTTGACATGCACAGCCGAAAACGAACCTCCTCGACAGGTTTCCAGTAGCTGCTCTTAACACTCGCACCACAGTAAGGAGGAATCTCAGACTTTGACTTGACTCGCTACAACACTATTTCAGTTCAATTCCACATTTCTGGGATTTCTTGCATGAACCGCGCGTTTTAGCTCATGCTGTAGAATCGCAAACTCTGACTCGCTCATGAGACATGTTCCTCTTTTTCAACCCTTCCGTCGTGTCTTGTTGCATCACACAACTTTCATTATTCTACAGAGAACAGATCGTTTCCTTGGCATTCTCCTGCGAATGTTCTTAAAAGCTATTTTGAATGTATCGTTCGCTCAGTGATTGAGTTCTCCAGGCTGCAAAGCCCCCAAACCATCTACAGTGCGCTCTGAAATATGATAGGATAGGGGGCAGGGTTCATAGGAAAATGTATTTCTTAAGAAGAGTAGACTGTCAGTACCGAGACTTTGCGTGCCTTTTTATAGCAGAGTGTCTGACTCCAATTAGCCTTGCGACAAGTTGTTAGCCCATACTTTTTAAACCTCTGAGATTATAAATGGCGTAGTCCTTATTGAAAAGAATACGTGCTGTTGGTGTGTCATCAGTTCAGACAGAATGTGCTTGCGTATGAGTAATGCAGCATTAGATGCAATTGTAAAGGGTTCACAAACTTTTTCTCGCAAGTTAGTGTATGTGGGATGAGTACGGAGGCGATGAGAGTGGGACCACGTAATATTTCAATACATTTATAAACGACGTCACACAGCGTGTACTCTCTATATCCGTGTGTCGCAATGCAATCGTTCATTAATGTTCAGTATCTGCTTCATCCAGGTCAGGGTTGGAATGGATCTGAGGCCTATCCCAGGAATTCAGGGTGGGAGAATTCACCCCGAATGGGATGCCAGTCCATTGTCGGGCACCGTGCACACACATATTCACACATAGGGGCAATTGAGCAAAGCCAATCTGCTAAGCTGCATGTTTTTGGACAGCGAGAAGGAGCCTGGAAGAAACCCACATGACCACGGGGACAACATGCAAAACTCCACACAAGCTCAGTCTGTTACCCTGGAGCTGTGAAGTGCACTGCACTGCACTGCACACCTGTGCTGCCATGTATAATACGATAGCGTCATATTATAACGTCGATTATAGGTAGGACGTATCTCTCATATCCGACATATAAACGTAGGGATATAAAATAGCACTTGTTTAACATATTAAGGCTTTGTATGATTGAAAACTGAGCATTGCAAGTGTGTTGAACATATTTGGGACTGTTAAGCAATCTATAACCTTGACTGAACCACAATTGTCCATAGGAATGTGCGCCTAAAAGCGCGTAAACATGTTCTAAAAATGACTATGTTTGAATAGAAATGGCATTTCACACGGGAGAGAACAAATCACCGAAGCAGCCAGTTGAAGCGTCACGTGGAGCACCAGGCTAAACGGCAAGATAACGTGATCATGCTTTGCTTTGCACGAGTGCCTGAGACGCCACAATTGAAAAGTTTAACTTTTCTGGTCACAACAAATAAATCAACTTGGCACTGGCTGTTGCTTGGCACTGGATGCCCATTCAATTTGAAAGTCAAAAGTGGAGGGAATATTTTTCTGTCTCCAACTCCTTATCCTCAGAGCACAGAATTTCTCTCAGAACAGCATTAGGAAAATCCATCCAGGGTCCATTGTGTTCTATACTGCTTATCTTTCAGGGTCGTGGGGAACCTGGAACCTATCCCAGGAGGCATGGGGTACAAGGCGGGGTACACCCTGGACGGGGTGCCAATCCATCACAGGGCACAATCACACACCCATTCATACACTACGGACACTTTGGACACGCCAATCAGCCTACCGTGCATGTTTTTGGACTGGGGGAGGAAACCGGAGTATCCGGAGGAAACCCCCATAGCGCAGGGAGAATATGCAAACTCCGCACACACACACAGGGCAGCAGTGGGACTCGAACCCTGGCGGTGTGAGGCAAACGTGCTAACCCCTAGGTCACCGTGCCCCCCATTATCAGCAAAATGTCAGTATTATTACAAGCAACTGATTCAACTCAGGTTTTCATTATATTAAGTAATGAAAAACTATATTTCGACTGAGGCCTTGAACTTTGATTTCAAAGAAGACGTCTGCTTCGATTGACCTGCAAAATGCATCTTCATTTACTGATTTAAACATCTGTTTTAACAACCCTGAAACTTTTTAATAATATTTACTTTCCCCTCGATTTTCTTTACTATGCACGCCGGTCACATTTTGTAACCAACCCATCAAGTAATGAATATTAATGGCCATTGTGCATCTGTTTATGAATATTCATAGGTAGTAGGCAGTTTCAGTTCAAACAAGCAGGAAGCTGTCCTCTACAACAATTTATTACTACCACACAAACATGCGTTTCAGAATAAATCACTTAAGATATATTCATACGATATACGATATACTTGCATACTAAATTGTGTCAGAAATTAAAACAGAATCTGAGGTAAAACAAAGGCAACCTGAGTAAACACAAAGCACAGTTTTTAAATGATAACGTTATTTATTGAATCAAAAACGTCATCCAGTACCAACGGGGCCTGGGTGAAAATGTGTTTGCCAGTGTATTTACTAATTCCCCAAATCTATCACACTGCGTTCATAACTGGGTTCAGATGGACTAGACACACCCAGGCCTGATTACTACAAATCCTGTTCAATCAAATCAATACTTAAATACTTTTTCAACTGCATGAAGTTGGGTAAAAAGATCTTACCCAGTAAACCACTATGCCAAAGTGGAAAGAAATTCCAGAAATGATGAGGAAGAAGGTCTGGGAAGGGCTACAAAGCTATTTCAAAGGTTCTGGGACTCCAAAGAATCAGAGTGAGAGCCATTATGTCCAAATGGAAAAACTCAGCACAGTAGTGAACCTTCCCAGAAATGGCCGACCTTCCAAAATTCCTCCAAGAGCACAGCGACTACTCATCTGGGAAGTCACAAAAGAGCCAAGGACAACATCAAAGGAAGTACAGGCCTCTCATGCATCAATAAAGGTCACTGTTCATGACTCCACTATCAGAAAGCCACTGGGCAAAAATGGCATCCATGGACGAGTGGTGAGGTGAAAGCCACTGCTAACACAGAAGAACATTAACGTCCGTCTGAATTTTGCCAAAACACACCTTGATGATCTTCAAACCTTTTTGTGAGAATGTACTGTGGATTGAGTAGTCAAAAGTGGAACTGCTTGGGAGACAGGCGTCCCTTTACATTTGGCGTAAACCAAACACTGATTCCCACCAAAAGAACATCGTACCTACAGTCAAGCCTGGTGGTGGCAGTGTGATGGTATGAAGATGCTGTGCTGCTTCAGGGTCTGGGTAACTTGCAATAACTGAAGGAAACATGAATTCTGCTCTCTACCAGAAAATTCTACAGGTCTTCAATCTGTAAATTGAGACTGGATTAGGCAGCAAGACAGTGATCCAAAACATAGGAGTAAATCCTAGTCTTAGAAGTAAGTGAAAGACTAATCTCCAGTTATCGGAAGCGTCTGGTTGCAGTTTATCGCTGCTAAAGGTAGTACAACCAGATTTGAAGTTTAAGGGGGCAGTTACTTTTTCATATTGGTTATAGGTGTTGGATAACTTTTTTTTTGTTTGTTTCAATAAAAAAATGTATTGTATTGTGTGTGTACTCATGTTGCCTTTGTTTTATGTTGTATTTCATTTGAAGATCTAAAACTATTTACAGTTACATTTATATAGCACTTTTCTAGACACTCAAAGCGCTTTACATAGTAGGGGGGGTGGGGGGGGTGCGTAGGGTTGGGTCTCCTCAACCACCACTAGTGTGTAGCACCTGGATGATGCGACGGCAGCCATAGTGCACCAGAAGGCCCACCACACACCAGATATTAGTGTAGAGGAGAGATTGAGGTAGCCAATTCAGGGATGGGGAGTATTAGGGAGTCATGATACAAAAGGAGCAATTGGGAAATTTCGCCAGGACACCGGAGTGTACCCATAATTAGTATGAGATATAGACATAGAGGTTTGGGAGATAAAACCTCTATGGTACCTCTAGGTGGCACCTAAGACGGCTGCCTCATGCTTATTTGCAAAGCATGTATTTGGAGTAACCATATACTTGATTTTTTTTTTTTTAAGTTTTGTTTTTAATGCACTAATTTGGAACAGTTTGCTGTCATCTTTCTGATAATAGTAAAAACCCTTGGCTTAGAAAGTTCTTAAATAAAGAAGGGGTAGAATGGATACCAACCAAGAAAGAGGATGCAGTGGGGGTAAGAATATTTTATGCAAGATTAAGACTATTGTTTGCAGAAGACTTGACTGCGTTAGACCACAATGGGTTGGATTGAGGAATGGGGACAAACCAGAAACTAGCCTGATTAAAGTCATGGTAGAGAATAAACGACCATCTAATCATGCTATTCTAAATGTGCACTTATATATAGCACTTTTATCCAAAGTGCTTTACACTGTGTCTCATTCACCCATTCACACACACACTCACAGACCAACGGTAGCAGAGCTGCCATGCAAGGCGCTAGCTTGGGGCAACTTGGGGTTCAGTGTCTTGCCCAAGGACACTTCGGCATGTGGAGTCACCCGGGCCGGGAATCGAACCGCCAACCCTACGATTAGTGGACAACCCGCTCTACCAACTGCGCCCCGTTATTCGCCCCAAAATATTCTACCTACATTTTTGATGATGAACCCCCAGTTTCAAGCCATCTTGATAAAAAACCATGTGGATGCGGTTGCAATTTCAGAGACTTGGTTTACTCCCCACATATATGAGGATTTATTGGGTATAGATGAATACACTTTATTATCTAAATGCTGAACTACACGTCAAGGTGGAGGAGTTGCATTGTACATGAGAGAAAGTGTCCAATCATACCCTTTAACTTGTAATAGTGTTCCAGACCATCTTGAATGTTTGTGGGTGAAGGTGAGACCTTTGGGACTTCCATGGCATATATATCAGCTACGGCTGAGTGTATTCCACCCCCACCCCCCACCCCCCACCATTAGCTCAAGTTACCATAAGTGTGTCCTTTGGAGGCCTGAAGCACTATTAAGAACACCCCATTGCATTCAGAGAGTAGTATGACCTATGAGTCTAGCCTGAATGGGTTCGGTAGATGGATTACTACTCATTCGTGGCAGGACGTAAGCGCCGCAAACGGTATCATGGAAAGAGCCGATGTCTTTTATAATACAATCATGTCTGAAATTGATAAACATTTCCCTGAAGACAGTAAAAATCTATCCTTTGAATAAACCATAGACCACTCTTAAGATCAAGCGCTTAATCCATCTGAGACAAAAAGCCTTTAAGGCTGGAAAATCAAGTGTCCTGACCAAGTTTAATAGAAACAAGGTCCAAAGGGATATTATATTTGGCAAAAAAAAGCACTTTTACAAATTTGAAGTGGAAGGCATGATAAAAAGGGAATCCTAGAGCCAGACACGGTGGAATTAATTCGAAGTGTAAATCAGTTGAAAAGGCGGATCGAATTTATGCTCCAGGAATTGATCCTCAGGACTTTGTGACAATCGCGAACGTAATTGACGCAAAGTTTGTTAAAGCGTCATGGTCTTTTCTTTGCTTGTGAACTCAACAATCCTACTTGTGACATCAACAACAGCTCTTTTGTGGAAGGGGTTGTTCCTAGACAATGGAAAGAGGCTACTGTCATTCCCATACGAAATCTTCCCCCTTGAATATTGAGGAATTGAGGCCAAGCTTGCTAACATCTCAGCTTTCAAACATTTAGATCCTATGCAGTTTGGTACAATCTAGTCGGTCTTGTGTTTAAGGCCAGCAATGTGTCGGGTTCAGTGTGCACATTAATCATAACTGATTTTGCCAAGGCGTTTGATGGCGCAGGCCTTACAATAGCAGGACATTGCCTTAGAGATCTTGGAGCGAGACCGGGCCTTATTCCATGGATTTGTAGTTGTGACCATCCGTCGACAGAAAGTGCATTATAGAGGATTTTTCTGATTGGCAATACCGCTCATGGGGAGTTGCACAGGGAACTGTGAAATATCGGGGCCCATAATCTTCATAACACTGATCAACAATGCACTCCAAGATGAAATAGACCACTGGAAATATGTGGATGACATGACCATGGATGACAACTACCCTGTACCCTCCAACAGACATTGAATGGTCTTGACGTTTGGCTAGAGGAGCACAAAATGAAACTCAACCCAAAACGGTTTTTCAATGTCACTAGTATGAGACAGGTACTGGCTTGGCTGGGGGTCAGCATCCAGAGTGAATTGAGATGGGATAGTCAAGTGGATCACATGCTGACCTCGGCCAACAAAAAGCTTTTTGTTCTCCATCGGTTAAAAAAATGTGGTGTCCGAGACCCTGAACTGGTTAGCATCTATACAGGATATGTGCACCCTGTGCTGGAGTATGTAGTTCCTGTTTGGCAAAGGTCTTTGACTACAGATCAAGTTAAAAGGCTGGAAAGTGTGCAGAAACGGGTGTGTAAAATTAAACTTGCTCAAAGGTGTTTCGGGTCCTCGGATGCTCTCTGTCTCCTTGGACTGTGCACTTTAGAATTCAGAGAGATGAATTCAACTGCGTCTTGACTCTGCCAGAAAGCTATTCCAGTCTAGTTTCAGAGACTGGCTACCCCCCTCAAGGAGAAGCTTACAGGTCACCAGACAAGGAACTCAAATAAACTGACAATCCCAAGATGTCAAACTGAGAGATATCGGAGATCACCCATTCTTCATATGTGCAGACTTCTAAATGATTGTGCGTTTTAGAAATGACCTTTGTAATATGGTGTTAGATTAGTAATCTGAATAATATAATACTGTATTTTAAGGTGACACCCTTATCCAGAGCAACTTGCATTAATCTAATTTTTTATCCAACTGAGCATTGGAGGGTTAAGGACCTTGTTGAAGATCCCAGCAGTGGCAGGTAGGCGGTGCTGGGATTTGAACTCATGACCACCGAGCTACCTCGGCCCTGATTATAACAGCGGTTATTAAGTACAAACCTCTACGAATTCTTAACATATCAATGCATTATGCAATACGTCAAACATTTACATGACGACATTACACCTTCTATTAGCATTCAGGGGAACAACTGAACAACTCTCTCTAATGCCTTCTGTCCGGTAGCGCCTACCAATAGGGCATGAGGTTTGTTTTCCTCATCACACAGGGGTCTTGAACTCTTCCTAGCCCTTGGGGGACCTGGCCAGCAATTCTCCCGTCTCTCTGGACAGCAGAGAGAGCAGTACAGACAACTCAGTCTTCATAACATCTGCGCTGTCTTTCTGTGTCAACACTGCAGTCTGGATAGTAGCTGAACCATGGCACACTGTTTAACCAGTCCTTCACCCATGAAGGAAAACACCATCATTCTTCTTTCAAATTAAGCAAGTAATTAAACTCGAGTGCTTTGGGTTGAAAAACATGGCCTTTGTGTCACCGTTCTCCCTCGTAGAGAGTGAGTTTAAATCAAAGGCGCACATGTTGCAGGTCCCATAAACATTTGGAACGCACTAGCACAACTGTGGGAAGCTGTTCATATTAGCATTAAAGCACGTTGGCGCATTGGTACCATTTGGCTCGTTTTGTGTCTGAGAATTATAAAGAAATGAATGAGAAAGCATCCAGTCCAAGCTTATACAAGTGATCTGTGTTTAACCCCTAAAAAACAAAAATTTTTTTTTTTTTTAACATTCCTTACTTTAAAAAATCTTAATTATTTTTTTTATTCGTTTGAGTTTTTCTTGTAGTTCGGGAATAATTCAAAGCAGCTACTCGGTATCACAGATAGAACACCAATGTTAGCATGAAATGCACAGTTTATGTCTCAGCAATGTAGCATGCAGCTCGTTTGCTAAGTGCTTGGCAAGATGCCAGCACAACATCTTTTCTTCTCCTTCTAGCCATCTTTGGCTCTAAAGTAGGACGAGATCCCATCGTGCTTGAAAGGCATCGATCCCTGCTGGTGATCTTCGGGCAATTTATTTCATCTTCAAACTCTTGCAAATCCTCTTGCATGATCCTTTATGCACTTTCCCTTCAGTGATTAACAGACATCATTTACCAATTCCAGTGGAACCCTGTCCAGGGTGTACCCCGCCTTGTGCCCGATGCTCCCTGAGATAGGCTCCAGGTTCCCCGTGACCCTGAAAAGGAGTAAGTGGTAGAAGATGGATGAATGGATGGATGAAATCTACCAATTAGATTGGGACATTTAGCACTCTTCTCCATTGCGAATGATGTGACCACCTCTATGTGCCGTGTGGGATGTGTTGTGTCGAATTTGACATTGCTTTGCCATGCGTTCGTGGGTTAAGATTAGGTTTAGTACCACTGGCAAATGCGCCAGTGTTGCTGCTGAGAAATGTCTGTCAGAGCGGGGTGGGAAGGGTACAGATGACTCGTGCGGCTTTTAACTGCAAAACTTGAAGACACCTTCAAGCATCACTTTGATATGATTACTGTGTATCTCTTCTTTTTTTTTTTTTTTTTTTTTCACCAGCAGTCTATCTTGCAACAACAGATGGAAATGCTGTTGGGAATGTTTGTGCAGGAATGTCACAGCTCACTGTCTTCTGAAATAACACATTAGCATCATCTGATGACTACGAATATTTAAGGTATTTTATTTAATGAGACTATAAGTCTGGAAATATATTTGTTAATGACATAGAAAAGAGTTTCTTAAGTCAAACTTTTCTAGCCGCTTCCTGTAAAAAACTAAACAGGGACACCCTGATACAATTATTAGATTTGCATAATTACATAATGCCCCTAGGGGTGTGTGTGTGGTTCCCTGTGATGGACTGACACCTCAGTGACCCTGAGCAGGATAAAATGTTTAGTGAATATGAATCAATGATTAAGCAAATATCCATCCATCCATTTTCTATATCACTTATCCTACTGGGTCATGGGGAACCTGGAGCCATATCCCAGGGAGCTTCGGCCACTAGTCGGGGTACACCCTGGACAGGGTGCCGATCCATCGCAGAGCACAATCACATACACACACCCATTCATACACTACAAACACTTTGGACATGCCAATCAGCCTACCATGCATGTCTTTAGACTGGGGAGGAAACCAGAGTACCCCCGCAAACATACAAACACAGGGCAGCATCGGGAATCAAGCCCCCAACCCTCGAGGTGTGAGATTAAGGTGCCCTGATAAAGCAAACATGTCCCAGCAAACTACTGGAGCCATTTGAGCTTTTTTATTTATTTATTTTATTCCATTTTTTTTTTTTTTTTTATGCCCAGAATCCAAAGCGATTGCAGTTGCACTCAAGTTGGCATTCGAGTTTAAGTGACTGAGTTTAGTTTAGGACGCACATCGGTCACATCTCCTGAGTCTCTAGTTCGATCCTGAGCTAAGGTGAAGATTTTTGGCATGTTCTCCTTGTTTCCATGTGAGGTTCCTCTCATTTCTCCAGTCTCTAAAAACAGAGTGGTAGGTCAATTATCTATGCGATTTTACCTGCATGATGCCCTTCTATGGACCAGAGTCTACACCCATCCAGGGTGTATTCCTGCAGGATGCCCAGTATTCCCAGGATAGGCTCCAGATCCACTGAAAGTCTTGACCAGAATAAATCAGTTACAGACAATGAACAGACAAGTTTGGGTTAAATTAAAATAAATAAATAAATAATTAGTTAATTAAGATATGAATTATAATAAATAAATAACTATAATGACTATAACAGCTCTTGGTTGTACTTGATTGTGATCTCTATGACTGTAATGTAATTTATTTATTTTTTTTAATTAGGGACTCTCTAGGGCTTACCAGACCCAATTTTGAGAGCTGTCCCAAAGAAATATTTCCATCAAGTCATAGATCAAAATCATATTTGAATAGTGTCAAAATCCAATAAACAGTTAACAAACCATCTATCAACAAACAGCCTATCATCAATATGTTAACAGTTTATGGTTGTTGACGCTGAATCTTTCACCACTTAACAGTCTATCAACCGTTTTTTACTTTCAATATGATCGTCCAGATTGTGCTTGTTGATGTTAAGTCGATTGACTGAAGATTGTCAAAATTCAGTTCATTCTGGACACATTGACACGTCTGATGACATTCATGAACGCTACTCGAATACAACGTTCTCCGAATTTCACTTGTGCACTCCCAGATCAAGATAAGTCCTTTCATATCATAGACGTGAATTCTGCCATTGCACGGTTGGCCATATAAATTCTCACAAACACATTCGACTGATCATCTCAAAGGGCATTTATTGGTGTCTAAAATTGTTTGCGTATACTTGAATACCCACGTTCAACTGAAACATCAGCATTAAACTGTATAATTTAGCATGACAGTGTTGTCCACTGAATTGATTAAAAAAAAAAAAAAAAAAAAAGAAGACTTAATGTGATGGAATAAAGATAATGATCCGTGTCTGTATATCTCTGTCAAATCTCAGTGCGGTTCATAAGGAAGAAAGCGAGCCAAACTGAGGTTTCATTCGAAAGCGAGAGTGATACGGACTGGGTCTCATTCCTATTGAGTTCCATAGCTCATAGGCTAAAATAAGTAACGTAGAAGATAATGATTTGTTATGATGGATGAACAGCATAGTCTTGTCTTTAAAGTCCCCCTGAAACGGCTTGAGTTCTTCAACTCAATTCAATTGGATCTGTATAGTGCTTTTAACAATGGTCGCGGTCACAAAGCAACTTTACAGAGTCGATTCCATACGTTGACGTTAATTTCCCCTGAAACGGGAAGTCAGAATGACGTTCAGATGTTGAAGTGCATGACTGTTTTACACGTCAGCCAGTAGCTTTGAAGATATACCACAAACCCTGCATGACAGTACCTTAGTGAGCTGGACAGTTATGGAGAACAACAAACAGTTTAAACTCCAGCCCCAGAAATTTTACTCTCAACCAAGGGAAGTTGGAAATTACAGGGTGTCCCAGCGTACATTTTGCCAGCGGCGTGTCGGTTATGCCTTCGTCACTGGACGTTTGTGGACGTCCACAACACTTCCAGTCTTTTTGAATTCATTGAGTGTGAAGTCCTTGCCATGTTTCCTTTTAAAGTCCAGCGCAACCTTGCGACAGCTTCCCGATCGAGCCTTGAGAATAATATCTTCTATTGTCAAAGGCATTCTTAAAGGCTATCTGACAAATGTACATAATATGTATGAATAACTTCGAGAAATTTTATTCGGATTTCACGTATGTATAGAGATTTTTGGGACAATGTGTGCTAATTACCTCAAAATTTTTAAGTTGACACATTTTTTTTAAGGTGCTCGGTGGATTAGTGGTTAGCACGCCTCACGAATGCAGGGTCGGGGCTTCGAGTCCCACCGTGGCCCTGTAGGTGCGGAGTTTGCACGTTCTCCCCGTGCTGCGGGGGTTTCCTCCGGGTACTCCGGTTTCCTCCCCCAGCCCAAACACATGCATGGTAGGCTGATTGGGCGTGTCTAAAGTGTCCGTAGTGTATGAATGGGTGTGTGAGTGTGTATGTGATGGATTGGCACCCTGTCCAGGGTGTAACCCCGCCTCGTGCCTGATGCTCCCTGGGATAGGCTCCGGGTTCCCCTTGACCCTGAAGGAAGGAATAAGCGGTAGAAGATGGATGGATGGGATAAAGTATGAGTTCAATTTTTGTTATATTTAAGTGTGTTTGGCTTAAAGAGATTGATTTATCAACTTAAAAATGTTTGAGGTAACGAGTTTCCTCAAATTTTTGGAGTTAAATGATCTATCCGGTTTTACAGTGTGTAGACTGTCATAGACATATTGCAGCTTTACAGACACTTAGCTCTCCTTCATACAGTCCAGATCTTGATATTGCTAGATTACACGTATATTATTAAATATTCGTAATTATTACATCATTTCACAACAAATCGGGAGCTCAGGTGGAAAAAAGAGAGGCTATTAATGTTGTGAAGAACCTGTGTTCAGCTGACTGAGAGCTCCACTGTGACCTCTCTTTCAGCTCACGAGGGTTCTTGGAGATAATGTGTGGCCCATTAGATTAGACAAAGGTGGGAGACTTTACCATCACCGCATGTAATTTAGAGCTGCATTGGCTGGGTTTCATGTAGAGCCTTCACTCAAAGGTCACCTCGATCAGCACAGCCTTTTTTTTAAACCCTTGAAAGAAATGCATTTATTACCATATAACATGCACGGAATTATATTCCAATTACGTACAGGCATTGTGAAGTGTAGCGTGTTGTGCTTAATGTTGATGAAATGCTTGTCAAGTGTGTAAGCCTTGACAATTGTAATGATAACTCAATTATGTGTTATTGCGGTTGAAAGAAGACTAGCTTGACATAGCAACGGTGCAGGAGCTTACACATAGAATTAAACTACGACAAGGCGTGATGTTACAGGAAAATTAATCCAACTCGGTGCTGTGATGTCGCCTGATGCAATGATGAAGGGATTATTCTCATTTTAACCGTGTTTAATTCCTGCCGACGATTGCCATGTTTTATTTATTACCCAATGTGCCGTTTAATAGTTACAATTTAATGTGATGGAACGTCCACAAGACAAGCGAGTTCCTATTGTCACTTACATTAATGACACCTTCCATGAATCTTAAATAACATCTCCTAATTGAAAACTTCAGCATAGGAATGATTAACATACACCCTGTCCAGGGTGTAACCCCGCCTTGAGCCCGATGCTTCCTGGGATAGGCTCCAGGTTCCCCGCAACACTGGGGAAGGAATAAGCGGTAGAAGATGGATGGATGGATGGATGGATGGATGGATGAGTTAAATATTAAGACATTTTCTTATTATTATTATTCGTATTAATGTGACCTATGTGCCATAGAAGTCCCTGTGAATGAGCTGTTACTAAAGCAATAAAAACCTGTGATTTAAGTTATAGCTAGCGGAAAATGAATCCACACTTTCTGATTTGAGAACAGAACCGTGGTATAAATTTTCATAAAATATATTTTATTAAGCACCATGTCCATCCAGTAACCCCACAATGCAAGATCATTCCTATTAGAGCCAAAGCTGTGGCCTCGGGAGAGGATTAAAAGCAGATATTGATGCACTCCGGTTGACATCTTGTCACTCTGGAAAGTCAAATCGGCACCTGTTTCAAAGTGATGACTCTGTCATGGGACTGGGACCAACGTAACTGGATCAGGCCTCTGAAGGCTTATGACAGTTTAAAGTCTTTAAAGAAGCACTATCACTTTAGATGAAAAAGAGTTGTTAAACATCACCGTCTCATTGGCTGGAATTATCTATGTGTCCCTGTGTACCTGTATGTGGAACGGAGGGAAACTTTAAAAACTAGCGTTCTCTTTGTAAAGTTGTTGTTGTTGTTGTTTTATCGGCGAGTTCGTACTTGTGAATGCTCGTTTATTTCCATAAACTTACATTTGTAGATGGTTACGGTTTTAAGGTAGGCACTAGCATATGTGGAGTTTCTGGCAACACACTCCTGTTGTCACTTACGCTATAACAGTTATAAACAACCATTCTCTCACCAGGCCTTTTTTTTTATTCTTTCTTTCTTTCTTTCTCTTGACGCTAATAAAACAAAATAATGGAGCCTCCTTCCACAAATGTTAAATAATCATCTCCTTACCGAGAATTGCATCATGTTAATGGTGCATTTTTCTTCCTCAAATAAAAAGATTTTTATCATGTTATTATTACACTTGGCATGGCACTACTATAAGCTCCTGTTATAAAAAAATAAAATAAAATAAATAAATAAATAAATAAATAAAGAATAAATGTTTGACCAATCAGATTGAAGAATTTGACAGTCCTGTGCTTCAAACTCTGTTACGCACCGGTATTTCCATTCAGTGTAATCATTGTTCGAAAGTAATGCGTTGCCTATAAACAATCGTAACCATAGTAACATACAGTTACAGTTGCATACAGTAGTTAAACTCATAGCTTCATGGTTAGTAGAGATGCGGCACAGACGCAGGTAATTCACACACACATCACTCTCTCTCTCTCTCTCTCTCTCTCTCTCTCTCTCTCTCTCTCCTCTCTCTCTCTCTCTCTCTCTCTCTGCCTCCTCTTCTGTCTTTAATAACCATTTACTACAATCCATTCAAATAACTGTAATCTTATCGCACTGTGTTATCTCTGTGTCTGATTTAGAGTGGGCAGAATTCTAGATCTAGTGACCCGTTATGTTAAACAACTAACGAAAATGAACCGTAATTTTTGATCCTTTCGGTGAAATTTTGCGCTGTAAACATCAATGACAGCTTTAACTTGTCAGTGCAAGCAATGGTATAAGCGGTGTGTGTTACAAGATTTGAATGCACTCCGCGGAGGCGTCAGGTAGTTCTTTACCTCCACGTAGTCCATTAAAATCATCCATCCATCCATCTTCAACCGCTTACTCCTTCTTCAGGGTCGCGGGGAACCTGGAGCCTATCCCAGGAAGCATCGGGCACAAGACGGGGTACACCCTGGACAGGGTGCCAATCCATCGCAGGGCACAATCACATACACACTCACACACCCATTCATACACTACGGACACTTTACCAGCCTACCAAACATCGCACACACACACGGCCCCGGCGGGAATCGCACCCCGGACCCTGGAGGTGTGAGGCGAACGTGCTAACCACTAAGCCACCGTGCGCCCCCATTAAAACCATGTAACGCACAACTAGCCGAGGATTATCCCTTACTAATATTAGCATTAGCTTCATTTTTTTTTTTTTACTAATATGAGCGAATGATGAAATGCCAGGAATACACTTGCTTTATTCGCATTTATGAAAAAGCTTGTATGAGCAAAAACATCACCGTTGAAGAGCTCTCCAATCCCGTTTGTACTTATAGATACGGTATGTCTCACTAAGAGAGAAAACAGTGTTATTTTATTTGAATATCTAGTCTCTATGTGAAAGAATGCTTTATCGCCAGTGTCATTTTTCACAGCTGGTAACTGGTTCTTCCCGCTCTTCCCTTTGCTCTAAAGCATAGATTTCGCACCCACTCCTCGTGCTTTTCTCTAGCAGGAGGCCAAAGTAATACATCTGTTTCCTGTTTCTGCTGGGAACTCGTTTTTATTTTATTTTTTTAAATTCACAGAGAAATGTAACCTTTCCACTGATGATGTATGTAACATTTAAAGACAAAAACGAGAAAAGTGACTGGCACCCATCACTAGGAAATATAGCGACAAAGCTGTTACTGAAGATGTGCACTGCAGTGTACTCCAACGTCAATTCCGAAAAAGTTGGGACGCCGTGTGAAATGTAAATAAATGCAAATAAAAACAGGATATACGTGCGTATCGCAATATGTCAGAAAAACACTCACACGGGTTTGGGAGGTGACAGGATTCGTCTGTATTTGCTTGGGTGGATTTGTGCTTTGTAGGGGTTTTTTATGGCTTTTATGTTGACACAGTGCTGGTACTGATACAGGAGGCAGTGCTTGATATCGACCCAATTTCCTCACACACACACACACAGAGAGAGAGAGAGAGCGAGAGAGAGAGAGAGAGAGAGAGAGAGAGAGAGAGAGTGTTCAATAATATAAAATCAATTAGAAATTAACTCAGTGACCCGAGTTTAGGATTGAACACACTGCACCACTGTAAGAAATTAATGAATTCAAAAAAAAATAAAGAATATAAATAAAGAAACCCTGAATCGATGTTTCACTGAAAGAAAAATGTCAGCTGCGATGAATTGAATTCAGGAACAATGACATGTATTTCCTATTTCTGGTCCGATAGTGGATTTAATCAGGCACTGGAACACATTGGGCTTCTAATGAGCTGTAACAGTATGAAAAATTCAGTGTATTTGCTATTTATGAAATATAAATGATATGTAATGCGGTGTAAGAAAAGAGTGTATTTTGCGGTGTTAACTTTCTCTGTGCAGGCTCATATTCAGTACAAATCAAACAAGCAAAACAGGTTTGGATAAAAGGCGTGTGTAGGGTTGAAAACATAGTCTTAAACCTCTTTTATTCGTTTTCCGAAACGAATTTATGTAACCCATGATGGCGAACTGGTTACCGGTTGCGTATTAGAAATCACACAAATCACCCAAGCATGGACAACATGCATGTCGGGAGCTCAGTTTAGCAACTCACCACATTGTTTCCCACAACCCGAAATACACCGGAATGTTCGTTTCATTTCCTGCATGTGGGTCGATTCTAGGTGTTTTCTCACTGCAAACGAATCACTCTACAGCTCGATTGGAATTGCAGCAAGACCACCTCACTTTGACACTCTTGAGCTGGTCGTCGTGGTCCAACGCGAGCAGTGTGATCGCTGCGTAATCACCTGCCGAAATGAGCCTCGGCAAAGAGGAAACACACCGGCGTATGAATCAAACGCACGACATGCTGTAGATGCGAAAGCACAAGACAGAACCTTCTACACGTGACGTCACCGTGGTTTCACCCGGAAACCAATCGTGAGCCGGTTTCCGAAAAATGTTGCCAGAGATGGGATCAGGCTGCTGAAATATTCCGTGTATTCAGAAGCGTATTTCGATCACTTTATGAGATTTCTCAGGAAGAACCCACACACCACCTGCACTAATTTGGTCTCCTGTACCGTTCCACGCTAAATTACGGCACTGCAGACTTTACTGATGAAGCAGGTGTGCTGTTTACCGAAGCTCCAGCAGATTCCTTTGCATCAATCATACCTAGAGTCGCACTATTTCGTTTAAATAATTACTAGACTTTAAATATTCTGATCATTCATTTAGTGGCAGAAATGGTGAGGGACTACGGATGGACATTTCGGCACAATGGGTGTCCGTTGAGAATGGTATCTAGCTGGATAATAAGCAATGTGTCTTAATTGCACCTAAGACTGATGCAAGACATAATCTTTACCATTTTTATTACACTTCCTACTGGATTGTTAAGACGCTTCAGGAGATAGAGCGTCGTGGCAAACTGCCTGAGGTAAACCTGTGACCAATACATATAAAGTTGTGAGGAGAAACATGAACACCAGCCTTGCCCATAACTTTAACCTTCATACCATTTTTATACATCTTGAATGAAACAGAGAATTGTTACAAATTGGTAAAAGTATGTACATGCTATGAGATAGATCTTCACTATGCAGTGCTATGAAGACAAATATTATACTTAGTCATTCATACAGTGAGGGGGAAAAACGTATTTGATCCCCTGCTGATTTTGTACGTTCGCCCACTGACAAAGAAATGATCCGTCTATAATTTTAATGGTAGATTTATTTGAACAGTGAGAGACAGAATAACTACAAAAACATCCAGAAAAACGCATGTCAAAAATGTTATACATTGCTTTGCATTTTAATGAGGGAAATAAGTATTTGACCCCCTCTGTAAAACATGACTTAGTACTTGGTAATGACTTAGTAATTACTTTTCATTTTCAATGCCCTGGCTGAGGGAAGGAGGTTCTCACCCAAGATTTGACGGTACTTGGCCGCGTCCATCGTCCCTTTGATGTGGTGAAGTTGTCCTGTCCCCTTAGTAGAAAAACACCCCCAAAGCATAATGTTTCCACCTCCATGTTTGACGGTGTGGATGGTGTTCTTGGGGTCATAGGCAGCATTCCTCCTCCTCCAAACACAGCGAGTTGAGTTGATGCCAAAGAGCTCCATTTTGGTCTCATCTGACCACCACACTTTCACCCAGTTGTCCTCTGGTGGTCAGATGAGACCAAAATGGAGCTCTTTGGCATCAACTCAACTCGCCAGGACCGGGGACTGGACAACTTCACCACATCAAAGGGACGATGGACGCGGCCATGTACCGTCAAATCTTGGGTGAGAACCTCCTTCCCTCAGCCAGGGCATTGAAAATGAAAAGTAATTACTAAGTCATTACCAAGTACCAAGTCATGTTTTGCAGAGGGGTCAAATACTTATTTCCCTCATTAAAATGCAGATCAATTTATAACATTTTTGACATGCGTTTTTCTGGATTTTTGTTGTTGTTATTTTGTCTCTCACTGTTCAAATAAACCTACCATTAAAATTATAGACTGATCATTTCTTTGTCAGTGGGCAAACGTACAAAATCAGCAGGGGATCAAATACTTTTTTCCCCTCACTGTAATGTAATTCATTCATAAATTCAACCGAGAGGGTTTAAATGACTCACCAATGGCAAAATATGCTCGTAACAGTGCTTACCAAGAGGGTTTTGCTCTTTATGCAATGACGATACAGACAGATTTACTATATTTTGGAGCTCACAGAATATGAAAAACTATTTAAGACAGCAATTCGAATATTTTAATTATTGGAGTAATAAAGCTGATCCTTCTGTTGTACTTTATGTCAGTACTTTCTATGGATGTAACAAAAACGAGCAAGCGATCAGCTATAAAGTTATTTATATATATATATATATATCTCCATTTATGTGAATGTGAAGCTGTCCCTAGTAGCTGAGTGGGCAGGGCTACTAGTCTTTTTTACATTTGGGGGAAATTGAACCACCTAAATTCATTAGAAAATATTGTGAGAGGTTACAAACAAAAAAAATAATAACCCTATGTGAAGGATTAGCACATCTTTCATGCAATATGAGGCTGATGCCACACCCACTTCAAGCTTAAATCACATTAAAGCTAGACAGCTAGAGATACTGTTATCATTATTATTATTATTATTATTATTATTATTATTATTATTATTATTATTATTATTATTATTATTATTATTGTTGTTGTTGTTGTTGTTACCTATTATATTACAGATATTTTGTTCACTAAAGAAATACAGGTAAGGGCATTGTGTTACACCCATAGTACCTTCATTTGAAACGTGTATGCCTTTATTAAAACAAAAACAAATAATAATAATAATAATAATAATAATAATAATAATAATAATAATAATAATAATAATAATAAAGATAATAATAATCATAATAATGATGATGATGATGATAATAATAATAATAATAATAATAATAATAATAATAATAATAATAATAATAATAAAGATAATAATAATCATAATAATGATGATGATGATGATAATAATAATAATAATAATAATAACGATAATAATAATAATAATAATAATCATAATAATGATGATGATGATGATAATAATAATAATAATAATAATAATAATAATAATAATAATGATGATAATGATGATAATAATAATAATAATAATAATAATGATAATGATAATGATAATGATAATAATAATAATAATAATAATAATAATAATAATAATAATAACAATAATAATAATAATAATTCTGTCTGTCTTTTTTATTCACAAGAACCTCTGTGAACCTATTACAAAGTTTAAGGTTGGAGAGCATCTTTAGTTTAGAAAAGAATTGTGTCCTTTTTACATTCCCGACCTCATCTTTCGACATAAATTGAGCATTTATCTGGAATTGGAATGGCAGAAAAAAGTATTTCTTGGCCATTTGCCTTTTCCACTCAGTCAACGGAGTTGATTAATTATCACGCCATCACTTTGGTTATGTTCTTGCACAGGGTTCATATAAGTAGCTTTTAAGCCAGCACTTTCCTACCCACTTGAAAAAGCAGTCGCTCGTTCAGGATGGAGCTGCATGATAAGAGACTGCATTCTCGGTACATTTGTGGGTTTTATACGTACATCAAAGAAAGTCTCCGAGTGTTTATTAGAGCAAATTCCAGTCAGGGTTGAGGGCCCGTACAGGAAATCTCCATTTGACAGACATTACAGGCAGCTGCCATTTTATTTCAACAGCTAACACAGCAGGAAGATGACCGTGGAGAGAGGAGATTGCAGGAGGAGTACTTAAGATTAAGTCTTATCTTAATCAGAATCAGAACAACCACAGTGGCGTCCTCGAAGGTCAGTGGCTGCGCTATCAGGGGCAAACTATATTGAGACATTAGGAGCACGAAACCTGACTCGATATGGCTGGATTAGGTCTTGCATACAGTCAGCGATGGCTCTAGTAATGTATAATATCTATGAACACAAATATCTATGAAGGGGCAGTGGTGGTTAAGGTGGTTAAGGCTCTGGGTTACTGATCAGAAGGTTGGGGGTTCAAGCCCCAGCACTGCCAAGCTGCCACTGCCACCGCCACCAAGGGTCCTTGAACAAGGCCCTTAACCATCTCTGCTCAAGGGGGTGCTGTATCATCTCTGACCCCAGCTTCCTGACATGCTGGGGTAGGTGAAGAAAAGAATTTCCCCAGTTCTACAGCATGTACATGTGACCAATTACGATTCATGATTTGTTCGATGTGAGGAAATGTTCCAAGACCAATGTTCCCATAACTGCATGGATAAACTGTTTTCCGAAATAATGACTAATTTACCGTGGGAGTAAAATGGTCTTGTATTAATAAATACCTGTATTTGGTCATCAATAGGAAATATCTATAAGAATTTTAGCACACCTGGCAACAATGGCTATACTGTATGTCGATGTGTGTTGCCTTGCATACAGTTTTTAAAATGTGCATTTTATACATAACAGGCAGGGGTTCTCATGCAGAATGCAGCTTAATTGCGCTGAAAATGTGCAAACAGCTTACTGCATCAGGTCTTTTTTTTTTATTTTTATTTTTTACGGCGGTTAGCTTGTCCACAACTTATACTTAGCCTGGTGATGAATATATTTTTCATGTTTATGCAGACAAATAAAACGACAGAAGTAGTGGGAGAGAGAGAAGTGAGATAGATTCTGCCCTTTGCAAGGCACTGGTCAGCTTTGGGCAGATAATTGCCAGGCTTGTGCAGCAGAGACGGATAATTACGGGGTTTATTGTCTCTCCCAGGCACAATCAACCTTACCTCTTGTCCCTGATTCAGCATTTGCACCACCACATGATTTATGGGGTTCTCTCTCTCTCTTTTTCTTTTCTTCTCTCTCTCTCTCTCTTTCTTTTCTTTCTTGCTTTTGCTGTCACTCCATTGCCTGCAATCTTTCTCTCATTCATTCCCTTTCTATCTCCCTCTTGCAGACCCAGACTCTATCAAGCGCCAACTATTTTGCACCATTCTTTCACTCTCGCTTACGTATTCCAACTCCCCCCACCCCCTGCCTCAAAAAGAACAGCAGCACACCCACAGTTAAGGAGAAAGAGAGTAAATGTGAGAGAGAGCGAGAGCGAGAGAGAGAGAGAGAGAGAGAACGCAGCAACACGGTCTACCCATCCTGCTGGTCGTGAAAGCACTTTTGTCTTCAATTGACATTTCTGACCGGCAATTTGAGAAACGCATTACAAGTGGCATTCTCAGGGTGAATCCCCAGAACCTCTGTCCTTTTTAGGTCCGTGATGGCATTTTAAGTCCAAGAGAAATTCGGGCTCATCTCATCTCATCAGTAAGTGCACACTCGAGAACAAGAAGGGATTGATAGCAAATTAAGACTGCTCATTGTTCCCACGTGGCTTCCTTTTCCCTCCATCACTGCTCTGAATACAATACAAGTACGAACCGGTGATCCATATGTAAACCCATCCTACGCTGTCCAATGAAAACGCTTTCAATCCAAACCTCTAGGAGAGCAGCTCGTTCAAGGAATCATTCTACAGCAGTCTGAACGCCGAAGACAGACTACACGTTTTCATACGGCTCGTCAACCCGCAGTTCATCATCACCATCACAGATCCTGCCGAATGAAAAATTCAGTAATGCAGCAGCAGGGCTCGGCGGCAGCTCGAGTACTTGCGAGAGCTGCAGCCCGCAATAGTGCTCTTCCACCGTAATGACAACAATCCATTACTAAATGCGGGGGATGATGTGCAATGCTGCACGCTAATCTTCATAATGCACGCACGCCGACCCGATGAGTGCCGCCTCCGCTGTTGATAACAGACCCATCGGATGAAAAAACAAATTCATCTTCTTCGATTCACGGCGACAGAGGGGAAAATAATAATATTTCATTGGCTATTACAAAATGGAGTATTCTACCCAATTAGCAGTTAAACAAATGGCCTACATGTGTGGGGACATCGACACAGAGACGTCTGGATAAACAGATTCGCCCTCTAATATCCTCCGAACTGTTATCAATGTTAGTGTAGCTGTAATATTTACATAGGGAAATCTATTCGGCGAATGGAAATAAGGTGTTGATTTTTTGTTTTCGAGTTCGTTCAGGCTGAAACATTACCGCTCAAATTGACAGTGCCTTTTTTTTTTTTTTCCCCCCCTTTCCCTTTTTCTTTTTATTCCAGATTCCTAGAACCCATGTGCTATGATGCTGTTTGCAATGTCTGGCATCCTAATTCCTGTAAAATCCTTCCTTAATCAACTAAAAGCTTTCCATTAGAGTCGATAAAGCAGCCAAGACAATTCCTTCTGATGTAGACGCTTCTTTTCTGCCGTGGTGAGCGGATGTTTCAAAAATAATATCTGTCAGGAAGACAATGGATTTCTCTGAAAAGGTCCTGAAAGACATAGACACAACAGCGCTCCGAGCTCTGCACATGATACATTAACGCTGAAGCCATCACACAGACCTAATAGACAGTAATGAAGGTATGAGAACCGCGGTACAATGAAGGATTGCGTTTCAGTGATGCTGTGGGAGGACTGAAGAAGTCAGTTGCGTATCTTCTGTGTGTTGAGCTTCATGATGTGCGTCCAACCCCGTCACTTTTGCTTACTTCTTTGAGAAATGACAACAAAGTCACCTGCATTCCCCCCGTTATATCTATGACGCGTGAGCAAGTGTGACTGATAATTCTTGTATATTATGATTACTAGATATCAATTGGTCATCATGGAAACGAGCCATTATCCATCCATCCATCCATCCATCCATCTTCTACCACTTACTCCTTCTTGAGGGTCACGGGGAACCTAGAGCCTATCCCAGGAATCATCGGGCACACAAGGCGGGGTACACCCCTGGACAGGGTGCCAGTCTGAGCCATTATTATTATTATTATTATTATTATTATTATTATTATTATTATATTTACTTTACTTAATATTATTTTTATTATACAAAAAAGATTCAGGCATGATCCGGTACACATTAAGTACTGACTTGTGCTATTATAACTACTGCAAACTGATGCACAAGTGAGTAAAGGGCAGCTGGTATCCCTACCCCCCCACCCCCCCACACCCCCCACAGCAGGATACTTGCCCTTGATGCTGTCTTTTCCCCCTGCCTCAACATGGCCCAACAAGTTCAAGGGTCTATACCTTACTTCATACGTGCACTGTATATGAATAATCATTACACACTTCTTGTGTGAAGTGTCCTTCACGTGTCTTTGGCCATCTTTGGCCATCTGGGGGTGGGGTGGGGTGGGGGGGGGGGCCTAAGTATTGGACATTTTTTTCAGTAAAAGTATTTCCAATGACGCTATTCGCATGAGATGTTCACCAGATATCAGTATTAACTCAAGAAATCCGGAAATATAAAGAATTCACAACATCAAAGTCCATAAATGAAGTTATGTGTAATAAAGAGGAATGACCCGGGGGGGAAAAAGTACTGAACACGCTAAGTGAAATGTATTTAATACTTAGTGGAGAAGTCTTTGTGTTGTAATGACGGCTTCAAGACGCTTCCTGTATGAAGAAATGAATGTTCCGCACGGTATTCAGGTGTGTTTTTGGCCCGTTCTTCTAAACACATCGCCTTTAAATCTTGTTCAGTTGGATTCGAGTCACTGTAAGCCTTAACTCACTCCTTCACTTTCTCATCTTAATGTAAGGATGTCGAGAAACTGTCAGGTCCACGTATTTCAGTCTCTTTTATGGATTGATTAGTAAAAAAAAAATCATTTTAAAAAACGTAGTAAGCCAGATATTACTCATACTTTCTGTTTTTAATTCCAGTTAGCGTGCACATCCTTGTCATTTAATGCCTGATTTGCCCACTAAGGTGCTAGGATTAGCATCATCAAATGTCAAATGTATTCACAGCGAGCGGCGCTGTATCCTGTTTGCATGTACTTTGACAGGCCTTCATGCTTGTAAAATGAATTAATCCTGAAATGTTCTAACGGTGCATTTGAATTAACTCTGAAGTGGGAACTCAGAATTATGTTATTTCTTGCTATGTTGTGTGTGTGTGGGGGGGAGAAGGGGGGGGGGGAACAAGAATAGCAACAAGAAAGGGACTGTAAAAGATGCTGGATAGCAACAAGAATGAGTGCTTTTAGCAACAAGAAAGACACCGTAATGAGTGCTGAATATTTACCAGTGAACCGTATAAGCAGGGTTACAGCTTTAACAAATGAATACTCTGTATGTCTATATCATGACTGATCTACCCCGAATACTAGTACATACAGCAATAACGCATTTAAAAGTAATCAGTGCTACTTTGTTTACTGTTCCTGCTGTGAGAAGCCATTTTGATTCGACGTCAGTGGCTGAACTTGGGCTTGGGACTGTTATCAGTAGTAATAGTAATAGTATTAAGAGTCAGCATGCTTACCCGCGTCATATAACGAACTTTGACTAACACCGATGCGAACTATTCCTTGTCCCCGCTCGCCACCGGATTTCTTCAGTTCGTTATTAGCCACAATTAGCTAACGATGCCGAGTTCATACAACAAATATAGGTTGTTCTTTTAATGTTACATAGGTAAGACACTTTTGCGTCATTGGCTCTAACGTGGTCACCTCTTCGTGAAAGGTCTCTGCCGTAGAGTTCGGTGTCGCATGCATCCACAACCAAAACACACGTGGATGTTTCATGACATTCACCGAGGTAAGCCCGGCCATTCTGAAGCCTTTTAAATGTAATTTCATGTTCTGCACCGTGCAGGCCAGAAAAAAATTCATTAATGGACACAATGCCATAGTGACAAGCATTTGCACTTCAAATGGAAAGCCGAACAGTTAAGGGCGGCTCTGTCAAGGCTGTATCGCCTGGTTTCTCATTCGCTGATGAATCTGAAAGGGATGCTCTAACGATAGGGCACTGGCTCTGTATTAATCCCTGATAATTCACAATAACGAGCACATTTCGCAGCCGGCTGGTTAACAAGGCAGGGGACTGTAGCCTGGCACAGTTGGCAGGGCTAGATGGTACGTGCGCCAAGTCTCCTGTGAATGAGGCAATTAGATGACCATACTTGCTTAGATCATGTGTCTGGTCATAAGACCGTTTTTTGTTCTGCTCATAACTTCTGTAAAGCTGATGGTTGTGAAATAGTTTTTTTTTTTTTACAAGTGATCGCCAGATTCATTTAATTGCAGTACGTTTGTTTGTTTGTTTGTTTGTTTGTTTGTTTGTTTGTTTGTTTTAAAGCAAAATATGGTCTTTCAGTAATAGACCATTTTTACATTTCTGGGTTCTATACTATGGGTGTTGAAAGTGGACAGGGACAAACGAGACAAAAGGGAGGCTAAGATTTACAACATTTAGCATTAACAAGGTTTACGCTAGCTACTGTAGCTTTAATAATGTTTGTTCACATTAGCTAACGCGAGCCGTATCCTATAGCTACGTTGGAACTTCAAACCGAGTGAGAACTTTCGAGTCATTCTCGTTGTGTCTGACAAAGCAGCACCCATGAGAGCCATGGTTTAAAAAAAAATAATAAATGATTATGTAATGGAATGTACAAACTAGGAAAGCAAAGATTTAGAGGTATTCCATACACTATATTGGTATTTTCCTCGTTTCAGTGGATAATACAAATAATACATGGGTCTGTTTCTATTTATTTGAGATTTCTTTTCAAAGAATTGATTTTAACAGGAAAAAGGAATAAATTACGTGTCACTCTGGAGATCATTGAGGACATTCTGAAGATAGCTGCAGAATTTGAGTGTGTTATCACATGTTGGTTTCTGGTAGGTCCTGTACTCATTCATTTCCAAACTGTACATGGGCTTAGAGTTCAATTTTAAATTGCTCAGAAAAAAAAAAAATGCCCTCAAGTCAGACACCAGATATGAAAAAGGATTGTCTGGAAATGTAAGAGGAAGTAGCATATGCAGAGCATTACTCAACTCTGTTTAGGAGATCGTATGAGTCCACATTGTCAATATGACTAATTTTATCCATATGCCGTTGCTTGGCCGTTGCCCTCTGGAGTTTGTCACAATACCATCCCTTCTTTAATCTCTTTCATTTCACTTTTAAACATGAGTCTGCATGTTCTCCCCGTGCTGCGGGGGTTTCCTCCGTTTACTCCGGTTTCCTCCCTCAGTTCAAAGACATGCACGGTAGGCTGATGAGCGTGTCTAAAGTGTCCGTAGTGTATGAACGGGTGTGTGAGTGTGTATGTGATTGTACCCTGCGATGGACTGGCACCCTGCCCAAGGTGTACCCCATCTTGTGCCCGATGCTCCCTGGGATAGGCTCCAGGTTCCCCGTGACCCTGAAAAGGAGTAAGCGGTAGAAGATGGATGGATGGATGGATGACTAATAGAAAATGGATTGCTATAAAAACATTCAGACATTTAAGTGTTCATATTGGCTTAATTTAGATTTTCAATAAACTCTCAGGTTTAGTAGGCTATTAATTATAATATTTGAAGTCCAACTCTAGGCATGAAGCTATTTTAAAAAATTATTATTATTATTATTATTATTATTATTATTTTGAAGGAAGACTGTTATTGAATAATATATCTACACCCTGTTTTTGACTATTTAATAGTCGTCTGTGTTCCAACGCAAAACTAGCCAATACCTCAGTACATGCAACTGTCAAGTGTTTGCAGGTTACGTGTGTGTGTGTGTGTGTGTGTGTGTGTGTGTGTGTGTGTGTGCCAGCGTGGTTAATGCTCCATTTCACTGGCCTTCTGCACTACTTCCTCTCAGCTTGCAGCCCCACTGTGGAGACACTGAGTCCCCTCAGTAAAACTATAAATATTGCCCTCATTCATCCCGGCTGTGACTATGCTTGAAGAAACCGCCGCCAAATTCATCTCTGATGCATTCCTGATTTCTGCACTACGTCGTTGTCAAAATGAATTTCTGAACAGATACAGTGTCCTTGCCCATTGCTTTTGAACATGATTTATGGATGTCTTCCCCCTCGAAAATAAATGAATGAATGAATGAATGAATGAATGAATGAACAAAACAGGACACCCATAAGTAGGTGACTGTTAAGTAGTAACTGTCATCTGTACACGTTTTACACAGATGCCTCCGGTGCTTGAGCTTCCAGTTTCATGAGCAACTAAAATATACACGAAGTGAAAATCTTCGCAGAAGAAAAAACGCCGACCTAAGGAAAGCTTTCTTTTGGTGATCTCGTAACAGATTATCAAAAATGCTCGCAGTTTGTAGCAACTGTGTTCATTTGATGCACTCGACCTCAAATCCCCTTTGAGTTACACTGAAGTACCTACACATTTTCCCACTCCACATTCGCAGAGGTGTAAAAATGCACTCGGAGCTTAGCGGAGTGAATGCATGTGCATTTTGTCAAAAGCGTGTCGAGATTCATCTAGCAGTAACCACACAATGAAAACAAGAATCGCCTCTTAGCCTCTCCTGCTAAGTGAACCCGGAAAAAGGCCATTTTGCTCACCTACTCCCTGTCGGCTCTGGCAACCATGAAATTGTAGCTGAAAGCATTACTCTTCTTCTTCTTCTTCTTCTTCCTCTTCTTCTTCTTCTTCTTTTCTCCCCAGTGGAAACCAGACAAAATACCTAGCCTTATTTCTAGCAGACTAAAAAACTTTTTACCCCTTCAAATTTTTTTTTTTGTTCCCAGAATTCACAAGAATACTCTATGCTCATAGATATCAAACAATTATAAACAAAAGACAAGTTTATCAGAATATATATATAGATATATATATATATATATTTCTTAAGTGTACATGTGCAGCAACAATTACTGGCACCCGGATGAGGTTGGAGAATACATGGTAAGGGATCTGAGACCGTTCCTGCATACAGAATCTCTCCAGATCCATCGCATTTCGAGGTCTACGCTGGTGGACTCTCCTCTTCAGTTCAGCCCACAGGTAGGGGCTAAATAGCATTCAAAACACTGTTACTATGAATGCAAACATTAATAAACAGAAAAAGACACGCTGTTAATAATGTATACGTAAATAATATTGGTTTCACTCTATCCACATTTTTTAAAAATTCCTACATTCTTTTGAATGTTCATGGAATCAAATAAAATATCAGATGCCACTAGTGAACCCTCACTTTCACATTTGGAAGGCCGTGTAATACGAAGCAGTGTGATAACATTAAATTTAAAATGACCATATATGGTCATGGCCGTTGTTTCGACTCAGGACAGCTATCATTTGCTGCTATTTGCAAGCGTTTTATAATCGACCAAATGGTGTGCGAGAAGGCGGGAATTACAGAGAGGGGTTAAGATAAGATAAGATAATACTTTATTAATCCCCAGATGGAGAAATTAGGGGTGTATTAGCAATGCAAATACGCACACCGCATGATGCGGAATTAGACCATTTTCTCAAATTTAGACATTTTATTTTGTGGTCAACAAAAATTTAATCTTCCTGCTGGAAGATCCAACCACGGCTCATTTGAACTTCTGTAATTCTCCAGCTGTGATCCTTGGAGATCGTTTATCCACTGAAGACCCGTCCTCTTCACAGTGTGTTGAGACGATATAGACACACGTCCAATTCCAGTTTGATTCATAACATTTCCAGTTGACTGGAACTTCTTCATTATCGCCCTGATGGTGGAAACGGGCATTTTCAATGCTTGTGCTATTTTCACATAGCCACGCCCCATTTTGTGAAGCTCAACAACCTTTTACCGCACATCACAGCTAAATTCCTTTTCCTTACCCATTGTTATGAATGACTAAGGGAATTTGGCGTGTGTGTTACCTCGTATTTATACCCCTGTGAAACAGGACATCATGGTTGAACAATTTCCTGTTCCTAGTCACCCGGGTGTATTAAAAAAAAATTAAATATCAATGGGAATATACTTCAAATATATTTATGAGTTCCATACCAATGATTGTGGCACACATATATTTAACAAAGATCTTTTGGGTTTTTTTGTTTTTGTTTGAAATCCATGACAGCAAAGTGTTCTCGTGAATTTTTCTAACGAACGATCAAAAGGTTCGTTACAATAACGAAAAAATTTTCACAGCCTTCTTTGTTCCTATTTGCGGAGGCTGCCGATATTAGTGGAGCGCTCAATATGTGGCGTTCATGTTGAATTGCCTGTGCTGTTGTAACCATGATCAATCTGTTCATTTCAGACTGAATTTGAATGCAAAATCGTTTTTGTTTTGTTTTTTTCTTGAATTTTTCCCCGTAAGATTTTACTATAAAATGTGACGCTTAGACGAATCAAACTCAGATTTCCTTTTTCATAGTTTTGTGTTTGAGTCTGTGAAGGTTTCAGACAAATTCTGAGGTAGGTAAGATATTCAGAGGAAAGGTATGTAAGCTATCCGATATCCTTTTTTTTAACCACAGTGAGAAGAAAATCTATATTTTCAGTTCAGTTTATGACTCACTTGCCTGATGTAACGGATAATTGCATCGTGTCCATGAGTGTAGGCTGTGTTTCTGCGGAGGTGCGCTTTACACCGAACATCTATGCAGGTGCTTGCGCGTGTTGTGTGTGTGTGTGTGTGTGTGTGTGTGTGTGTGTGTGTGTGTGTGTGTGCCGCAGGCCGCGGCAGTGTGGGCCGTCGAAATGAAAGGCAGCAGCGAGGGACCCTCCGTACTGATGGCTACATGCGTTTTTTAAAAATCTGCTTTATGCATTGCTCCGCTTTCCCAGCTTCACGCGTCAGCTGTCTGGGTGATTAGGACCGTGCTCGGCTTGAGATCCTTTGTAATTAGCGGGAAAATGCTACATCAAAGACATAGATTTCTGGGGGTCCCCCCGACGCCCCTCTCTGCAATCCAGAGAACACATTCAGCAAAGTACCAGCACGACTGCTTTCTTGTTTTTCTTTCCTTTTATGATGCAACAACAGACGGAAGGGGAAGCAGGCGAGATCCGAAACGAGCGATTCGGATACCCTAGTCCGTGACGATCTCTCGGCCTGGTTTAGAAGCTTTAGTGTGTTGAGTTTCTCGACACAGCATCAGTGATGTACTCGGCAAGTACAAACAGCATGGAGACAAGCATTCATCAAACATTAAGCAGGTATATATTATTGTTGTTGTTTTTTGCCTCTGCTGGAAGACAATGAAAATAAAGTATCAGAGAAGACCCGCTCATTACGTTCATTGTAAATGTAAAAAAAAAAAAAAAAACTTTTAAGGGATGATGAATGATGAAGAATTTAGCACATGCTTGAAGGCAGTGGTGGCCTGTTTTCCTATTTCTCACGGATTAGCTTGATTATGGACTGTGACTCTGTGGCACTTTTATTCGGATGTGTGTGGTCAGAAAATTGTGTGCGCTCTTATCTTCCTTATCAAGTCGAAAAAAGGATCTCGGGCGGATTTTTCGGAATTTTCCATTTCGTGGTTACCCAGGGCTCTGAGAAAGTCCTGCGCCGTAATCTCCTGTGCCGGGCGCCAGTGCCTTATCTCGATGGACTCTGTTCACTTTCAGGACAGATTCCTGAACAGGCTGTTGATTTCAGACAGTGGCTTTCTCATTCATACATTAAGCAGTGAAAGGAAGCGCAATTACAAAAGGTCCCACTCTCATCTTCTTCCATTTCCTTTCTGAGCATTTCTTGGATCTACACCCCAACGCTCTGTACAGCGAAACTGAACACAATCCGTCTCATAAACGCCAAACCAGTCGATCGGATGTACGAAAAAATACTTTTACAGAATGAATACAGATTCTCTTCAAGCTGCGATTTATTCTTCCATGATCTTCTCTTGTATATTTCGCCAGTTTCAAAAATAAGAGTGGGTAAAGCGGCTAATCAAGTGAGTGTTAGAGCTGCTTCAGTGGTCGTGAAGTTATCATGGCACAGATCAGAGTGCATGTACCGACCTGGGAAGACGGACAGTTTACTCCCCTTGATCGGTGTGTTTAAATAAAGCAAGCCTCACAGAGACACGAATAGGGCAGGAAAAGAGCACGGAAAGGCTGGTGACAAGCCATACCAGCTCAGGTCTTTTAATGAGCAGCCTGAGAGAAGCATCAGCAGAAGGAAAGGAGATTAGATACAAGTAAATTCAATTATGGCTGAGCCGCCATGGGTGACACTTCAAACTTCATCCTGTTAAGATCCGTTTCAGAGAGCGACGAAGGCTGGCTGAAGCTAATACTGAGTGCTTCCAGCAGCCTGCACCATTTACATGGTGGCATCGTTGGCTGTTCTGTAAAATGTTCTTTCGAAGAATCTAAGTTTTTCAACTAGGAAATAGCGTTTGCTGGGGTAATGAGGCAAGACTAGCATTTGTTTTTCCTAACACCATATTGTAATGTTCACAGTGTAGCACTGGCAAGGAGACTGTAGCGTTTGACCAGGAGACATGCGCAGGCTTAGTGGATAGCCGGAGAACTCAAATAACCGGCAAAAGTGGCAGGGGGTATGAAAATGTACCGGTCTATAACTGGATGGTGAACAATAACAAACACAAAACAGCATGCTTGGAGAATATATACTAGCACAAAGACACGTATCTTCTTCAAGAACAAACAATCTAACAGAACAAAGCCATTAAACATCACATTAACAGGCAGCCGTGGGAGCTCATGGGTATGCAAATGAGCACCGGCTTTACCACAGCACAGCGAAAATACAATATTTCCAAATAGATTGGGTTCGGCGTTATTTCTGCCAGGGATGTAACTGAATATGAATACATTAGTCAGAATGAACAGATCATGCGTTTTAAACCGATGCATATATGAATAGAATGGAATTCCTTTTATTGTTGTCGTTGTACACAGTACAACGAAATTCCAGTGTAGCAAGCTCGGTAGTTCTTCCATCCATACATCCATCCACCCATTTTCTGTACCTATTATCCTACACAGGGTCACGGGGAACTCCTGACACAAGGCAGGGGACGTCCCGGATAGGGCACAATGACAATGTGGAAATGCCAGTCAGGATAAAACACAGGTCTTTGAACTGCGGGAGGAAACCGGAGAGCCTGGAGGAAGCCCCCGAAGCATGGGGAGAACATGCAAGGGATTTGGTCCCCCAACCACCGAACCCCCAGTAGTTCTTGTTGTGCAGAAAAAGTATAAATAGAATACAGCGCAATAGTACCCTAAAATTATTGAAAAAATAAATCATTGAAAAACAATAAAGAAAAGATTGGAAGGGAAACACACACACACACACACACACAATCATATGTACAGTGCCCTCCATTAATATTGGCGCCCCTGGTAAATATGAGCAAAGAAGGCTGTGAAAAATTGTCTTTATTGTTTAACCTTTTGATCTTTTGTTAATTTTTTTTTATACTCTGCTCTCATGGAGATCAAACAATTGCAAGCAAAACAAAGGTTTATCTTTGTTTAAATATAGGTGTGTAACAATTATTGGCACCCTTTTAGTCAATATTTTGTGCCTACCTCCCTTTGCCAAGATTACAGCTCTGAGTCTTCTCCTATAACGCCTGATGATGTTGGAGAATACATGGCGAGGGATCTGAGAGCGTTCCTCCATACAGAATCTCTCCAAATCCTTCACAATTCGAGGTCCACGCTGGTGGACTCTCCTCTTTCACCCCACAGGTTTTCTATGGGGTTCAGGTCAGGGGACTGGGATGGTCATGGCAGGACCTTGATTTTGTGGTCAATGAACGATTGTTGTGTTGATTTTGATGTATGTTTTGGATCATTGTCCTGCTGGAAGATCCAACCACGGCCCAGAGACAGTCAGGTTTTCATTTAATATCTGTTGCTATTTGATAGAGTCTATGATATCATGCCTGGACAAAATGTCCAGGTCTTCTGGCAGAAAAACAGTCCCAAAACATTAAAGATCCTCCTCCATATTTAACCGTGGACATGAGGTACTTTTCCATATAGCTACCTCTCTGTGTACCAAAACCACCTCTGGTGTTTATTACCAAAAAGCTCTATTCTGGTTTCATCTGACCATCGAACCCGATCCCATTTGAAGTTCCAGTCGTGTCTGATGAACTGAAGACGCTCGAGTTTGTTTTTGGATGAGAGTAGAGGCTTTTTTTTTGAAACCCTTCCAAACAACTTGTGGTGATGTAGGAGACTTCAGATTGTAGTTTTGGAGACTTTCTGACCCCAAGACACAACTAACTTCTGTAATTCTCCAGCTGTGATCTCTTTTTTGGCCACTCGACCCGTCCTCTTCACAGTGCGTTGAGACGATATAGACACACGTCCAATTCCAGGTTGATTCATAACATTTCCAGTTGACTGGAACTTCTTAATGTTTGCCCTGATGGTAGAAACGGACATTTTCAATGCTCGTGCTATTTCCTTATAGCCATGTCCCATTTTGTGAAGCTCAACAACCTTTTGCCGCACATCACAGCTATATTCCTTGGTCTTACCCATTGTTCTGAATGACTAAGGAAATTTGGCCTATGTTTTACCTCATATTTATACCTCTGTGAAACAGGAAGTTATGGTTGAATAATTTCCTGTTCCTAGTCACCCAATTCTCATATGAATTCATAGGGGTCCTAATAATTGTTGCACACCTATATTTAAAAAATATATTTTTTTTATAAACCTGTGTAGTGTTTGTAATTGTTTGATATCCATGACAGCAGAGTATTCTTGTGAATTTTTTTTAAACAAAAGATAAACAATAAAGACGAAATTTCACAACCTTCTTTGCTCGTATTTACCAAGCGTGCCAATATTAGTGGAAGGCACTGTACACATGCATGCAATCAGTCACATACACACTGAAATTCAAATCATTGCACTGGGTTAATGCATTGCACATGTAGTTACTGTACTGGTACACATCTGCAGTCCTCATGCCTCCCTGCAGCAGGCTTATGGCATGTTCACGCAGGTGAGCAGGAACCCTAGACTCTTTCTTCTGGTGTTTTTCAGAGTCAGTTGAAAAGTCTCTTTAGTGTCCAAAGTTATTGTAACTGTGACCTTAATCGCCTTCCGCCTGTAAACTGTTCATGTCTTAAGGACTGTTCCACAGGTGCATGTGCAATAATTGTTGACGGTTCATTGAACAAGCATGAAAAACACCGTTTAAACACGTTCCGATAAAGATCTCCGAAGCTTATTTGGATTTGACAAAACGATCCTTAAAATACAGGAAAAGGGACGTTTCTTTTTTTGCTGAATTTATATATACAACATAATAGGCCTTGGTTTGGCACATCATGAGCAATGTAAACCGCAAACAAATGAATAGCGCTCTGTGTTTAGATAGCCTTCTCGCCGACCTACAGATGAAAGGAAGAGGACAGCGACTCTACTACACTTCTTTATCTCCAAAAGCGGTCGACACAGCTGCTGGAGCATCAAAAGATGATAATGCGTTCTCCCATCAACTGTACAGACCAATGGGGTAATGGGAAAGGGATTGCATAGTGTGTGGATATGTGTGAGGGGGGGCTGGGGATTAAGTAATGCTGACCCGCTCAAGCAGGAAAGTGTCAGCCAGTAACGTTTTGGGGGGCGGAGGGTTTTAAGGACGGCAGAGGTTCAGGCCGTGACTGCATTAACAAGCAGCCAACTCCAGTGACTTCGCCACACTCGGCAGCTTTACGGCGTTTTGAAAAGTGTCTGGCTCAAAGGAATGATGAGCTCTCAGGAGTGTAATCAGAAACAGCCTCCATCGTCTCGCAGCATCACCCCAGCATGGGGAATTTATAGATCCCGATAAGGAAATCTTGTCGTCGTCGCCTGAATTTATGTAGCCCGACGCATTACATTCGGCGCACTGTCGCACAGCTCAGGCTTGCATACATAAAGTCCTGATTGCAGATGGCAGGGTTTGAGACAGAGAGAGCTCTTACAGCAATGTTAAGCCTGGTATAGAGTAAATAAGTACGTAGGTAGATACACTCACCAACCACTTTATTAGGAACACCTGCACATTCATGCAATTATCGAGTCAGCCAATCATCTAGCAGCAGTGCAATGTATCAACTCAGATGGTGCTGCGGTGGCCCATCTGCACTCATTTTCCTAATAAAGTGGCCAATGAGTGTATATTTTGATCATACCCTAGATGGTCTCAAGAGCAGAAGGCATTTTTTTTTCTTTTTTTAAATAAATCCCTATTCACGACGACTTAATAGTTTGGGGAAATTTACACTGGCAAATTATAGTTCCAGTTCGAGCTTCAAAATTAATTAGCTTTCTCATTTCTTAGTGAGCACACACACACACACACACACACACACACACACACAAAACCGAATAGACTATTATGTATTTCAGCACATCTGCTCAGTCTTGCCCAGGTTGAAGCAAAAGAGTGCTTCTGAGTTTCCGTTATCGCTGTTTAACGCCAGGGTTTTTAAATCTGGGTGAAAACTTTTCTGCTGACTCGGGAGAAGTGAACACGAAGCACATCCATTCTGCCGTATATATTTATACCCCGAGCCAGATTTCATCTCTTAATTGCCATCAAAAATGTGTATTCGGAAGGGGATCGAATCTTTTTACGTGTCTTAAATGAATTCTGTTGTTCCCATTCATGCTGGCCTCGTAGCGCCGCGCCGAGATTGTGCTGCTATTAGTCGACTGTTTCAAAATGAAAAGACTGATTTGTTGATAATCAAGAGGATCATAATGGGTGGCGAATCCCAAACACGTGGCGTTCTCACACACTGCTCAGGCCTGGCTATAGATGAGCTGTGCAGAGAAATGAAGGCATGATTTATACGCCGGTTCACTGCTTAGCTTTTAGCTAAAATTGAGGTGAGCGCCGCGTCACTGCCACCAGAAACATCTGAATGTCACCCTGAGTCATTTAATGGTGCATCAGAGCATATTAGCCTATGTGCCTAATTTGTTCCCAGACACGAATTCATTCTGACAAGCATGTCTGCTCTTCTCTGTGAGGCATGGTTCAAGTTCAAGGGCTGGAGATTCATTTGCTGATCGGGGAAATATATACGCTATATCAATGAATGGGCCAGCATCCATATAAGTACATACCGATATTTCAACACCATTTTAAATTAAATTCAGTTGCTAAACTTTTTCGTAGTCAAATACATGTACAGAATTGTTTTGGTTTTTTTTTAATGCAAAATATCTCAGGAGAGTCTTCAGGACAGAAGTCGTTGTGCTTTCTGGTCTGTTGGTAACATCAAGCAGCAGAAAAAAGAGAAAACAATACAGCTGCTTCGACATAAAGTCTAACTGTAAATGGTTAAAAGGTATGAAGTGGCATTCGTTAATAAATTACGAATTGTAGTGTGGTATACAAGGAATTGTGGGAGTTTTTTTTTTTTTAGGCTTGAGACAGCCCTTAAAATGGAATGGCCGACACCCAGATCAGTGCCCTGTCTCCTACTACTAACTAGAGAGCTGGCTGAGACATGATCTAATACACATATGTGTGGTGTGATACGAGTCAGGTTTTATTCCTTGCGTGAGATGTTTGACGGAGCATCTGGAAAGGATATACCGAACACCTCACCGCTATCATTGCAGCTCGATAGTCATAAGATTTTCTCATTTCGATATGAAAGAATTCGGAGGAAAATAAACGCTATGCTGTATTGATGAAAAAAGGATTCGATTGTGTGTTGTTTTTTTTCTCCTGGGATTGTTCTTTAGCTCAGCTGCAATACCAAACCATGATCAAAGTATGTGAGTGAATGTATGCTTCTTTCTGTCTTTCACACGTTTGATTTTCACGTTTCCCGATGAGCTGGGAGCGCATGACGCACCGTTCCTTTCGGTTCCATTTTGCTTCGGCTTTGTGGATGGCTGGCATATGGGGCATTTGTTCTGTCTGGTTGGCGAGCTTTTCTTCCGAAAGGTCATTTCGCAGAGTGTGAAGCTATGTTGTGATAGCTCCACGCTGCGCCTGAGACAGCGAGGGACTGAGCTGCAAGGGACGAAGCAGAAACCCAGAGGAAAGAGAAGGCCGTGCGTTCAGAATAAAGAAATCGCCGACGAGACGCTTTGCTTTGTCATAGACATGTCCTTTCAGCCTGGTTGCCATTCAGACCGCATTGAATTATTTTGCATAATCCTGTATTGACCGGTGCACAGGCTGTGCACTTGTATTAATCATCCACACAAATCAGCACTCCAAATTCCATCTGTATTCGGGAGGCATGGACGGCAAAGCTTGATCTTTCAAATGTGGAAAAAACAGCGCAGTTGTATGTAACGGCACCTACATAGATCAATCCCGAGGAAGGTTCGAGACCTGGCGTTTTTGCTCTTGGACTCTATAAGTCCCCTCTTTCACTTTGTGTATAATCACTGCTTTTGAATGGCCTCTGGGTGGCTCATAGAGCAAAGAGCTGCACCTAAACTCCTGCGATTTTGTCTTTGCCTTCATCTGCATCCTCGTCCATTCATCCTCCAATTATCTCGGACTTACCCTGGGAAAAATAATCCAATTAAATTAATAAATCCACATTGACAAGTAGCTGTTAACAGCGGGCTGTTTGACAATGCCCCCTTTGTCATACTGCATAATGTAACCAATAGAGACCTTTATGCGATGTCTGAAGTATCGTCGTTAACGTTGTAGCTTGATTGTCTCACCGATTGGTTATAGGATCTAACACAGCAGCCGGGGCAGTGTCATATTGATCATTTTATTCAGCCTCGAACTGAGGTGTAAGAAGCAACACAGGATACATTTGCTATGATAATATGATATACCTCAGTGATAGGCTCAAAGAATATCCAAATAGGCTATGTCTCATATTACTGGATTTCAGCCAAATAATATAGACATAAAAGGTCTACGCGATGTTTGTGTGAATTGATGCTAAAGTGAAGGTGTGAACATGAACCGAACAATATGCCTTGAAATGCGTCATAAATTCTCCCTCTCTTTCCGAGCGCTGCTTTTACTTGTTTAGCTCCCTGTGTGCTTTTTTGTTTTGGCCCCGTCTCAATCTCTCCCGGTTGCCATTCGTCCTTTTTTTTACCGATTGTATACACCTGTTATGTGATGAGTTACTCGTGATGAGTCTGCCTTCATTCTCATCTCCTCTGTGTGTCTTTGATCGTTTTTGCGAAGTCTTGTCCGTTGCACCATGCACTTCTGAGGCTCGTTTCCCATGTTCAAGTTTCCCAGATGATATTTATATAGACCCTTGCCTATATTACCGTTTATGATTATGGATAATCTTATAACGACCCCGACTGCCTGTGATTTTGACTCACGCTATGGACTATGACTGTGATTATCTTTCATAAAGACTTAAAAAAATATATGTTTTTGAACATTTTTTTGCATTTACGTCCTGCTTCACTAAGTATATCTTACATAATACCTAATCTAGTACAACAGAATTGTACTGGGGACGGGGGGACGGGGACACTCACTGTACTGCTGGGGAAATGCCAAACTCATGATTTATGAGGTGTGGGTTGAGGGTGATTTATTTATTTATTTATTTTCTTGAGCTCCTGCCCCTTAAAATTTCTGTAGATGGGAGCATTAGATGTTAATGCAAAACAAGCTCGTAGCAATTATAGTGTCCATTGCTTTAAGAAAAATCCTGTCGGTGGTCGTTTTGCATTACTCACACTGATTCTTCCTGTCTTCCGTCCTGCACGTTGGAAAAGAGTCGATCCTTTACATGTAGCTGACATCAAACTAGGCTATTTATTCATGCCAATTTATCACCCCGGTATTCACTGTGGAGTAAATCAGTTGAAAGAATGTCATTTAGGTACCCCGGAGCAGGTATCTCAGTTAAACCAATACCTTTATCATCTGAATTATGTATGAAAATGTTCTCAATATTCCTATAATGTATTTTTTTTTTTCTCCTGACATGAAAGGATGATTTTGTCTTTGCCCATCTTTCAGCTGACCCTATGTCCCAAGGACAGGAGACGCCCGCGGAATGAAAATGAACTTTGATGTAAAAGTCTTTGTGCTCTAAACCTAAGCTCTATAATACAGACGTTCTCATTTAGCTCCAGTACATGTCGCAACCTTTCAGATATGTACATTTGGCATTGTTTTTGATATGTATTTTATGTCAAAGGGCAACCTTGCACATCGCCCTTTGATTTTTAATGTTTCTAATATCCAGGCATACTGTTTTTAATAAACAAAATGTCAGTGTTGCGTTTTACATGGTTCCACTTTTACACTGTAAAGGGCACAGGGTCTAACGCAATACTGCTTTCGTCTGCAAGGTTTCTCCATACTCCAAGCCATAATGGAGTCAGCGGTGGCGAACAACTGGCAGGTGACAGCTCGATCAGTGGGGAGCGTGACAGACCCACAGGAGTACAGGCGGATCCTCGAGGAAATGGACCGAAGGCAGGAGAAGCGGTATCTCATCGACTGTGAAGTGGACAGGATCAACATCATCTTAGAGCAGGTAAAATATCTTTCATTCACGTTCAGGTTAACAGCAGGTTAATAGCACCAAGCCAGGGGCGCACGGAGACTTAATGGTTAGCATGTTTGCCTCACACCTCCAGGTTCCAGGGTTCGAGTCCTGCAGGGGCCGTGTGTGTGCGGAGTCTGCATGTTCTCCCCGTGCTGCAGGGGTTTCCTCCTGGTACTCCAGGTTTCCTCCCTTTCCCAGTCCAAAGACATGCATGTGTGAGTGTGAGTGTGTATTTGATTGTACCCTGCGATGTACCGGCACCCTGTCCAGGGTGTACCCTGCCTTGTGCCCGATGCTCCCCGGGATAGGCTCCAGGTTCCCCGTGACCCTGAAAATGAGTAAGCGGTAGAAGATGGATGGATGGAAGGATGGATGGATGGATAGCACCAAGCCCTCATTCTTTAACACTGAAGGTCCCAGCATGTTAATCTCCAGCTAATCTCCAAGTCCAACCCTCCACCGCTTCAACCACGTCAATTTCACAGTAAAAAAAAAAGTGAAGAGGTTTTCAATAACGGCTCCTCATAAAGGATCTCATGAGCTTAAAGAGAGGAAAACATGCATTACAAATCATTTGTTTGAAATGCTTCATTTGTGACAGTAGCTGGGATCTTCTTCTTCTTCTTCTTTTTTTTTTTAAATTGGGTTTAACTTTAAATGTGATATCATTCAGCATTAATATATTCAAGTCCCGTGCTTTAAAATTCCAATCAAAGACTTTCCATGCTTATAATGAAAGTCAGTTTTACACCCAAACCCCTTCCTAAGACTGCATTTCTGCTAAATATTTCAGCAGATCAAGTCAAGAGATAGATTGGAGGAAGGAGAAAAGAATTAGGGGAAATTAGAGCAGGAAGTCCCAGTTATTGGCCTCCAGGGCAGACAGAACTCTTTTTTTTTTCCCCTCCCACTTCAGCATACTTTGACTAAATTGAATGTAAAAGGGCTAATCTCCTCACACTGCAGAGGCTCTGAGAAGCTTCCGGACTTTGGTTCAATGAATGACAGTAGGATGGAACTGCAGAGTCAGGACCAGAAATGGGCAGCCACAGACTCCATCAGTGTATGACGCCCTGCTGCTGTGAGTGAGAGTAGAGATAAGACACACTGAAAGGAGGAGAGTCACTTTTTATTGCCAGCCAGTGAAGTATGCCTGCTCTCCTTTAAGGTTTTTTTTTTTTTTTTCTTTTTTTAAGCAAAGCTACTGAGGTGGAGGTGCCTAGGGTCTCCAGAGGCTCATGTTTGCTCAAGAGGACAGCAGGCCCAGGGCCTATCTGTCTCAATCAGGCTGTGTGGGAAAGCATAGCCAATGTGGGGATGATATGCCGGCTTGTAGGGTGTTCCATTTAGATGGTGTGATATATTGTGATATGGAGCAGGCTATATTATGTTGTCTGTGGAAACAACAATCGCCTTTTGATATTGCCCGAGCATGTAAAATTGAAAGATCCCTAAGAACTCAATCTGGAAAAATGCCATCTTGACAAAGTACACTATTCCCTAATTCCCTACAAAAGGTGACACATATTACAGATATTCTGTACACTCGAAGGCAGGGGTTCTCAATATTGTTACAGTCAGGGGACAACCCAACCGCCCCCCACCCCCCCCTCCCCTCCTCATTTCCCGCCAGTTTTCTCACCTGCCAATTCACACCAACCAGCCAGCTCTCACTTATCATACAACAGCTACCAAGGTGCGGAAGGTGAGGGCTAACACATTCTTCTTCCAAGACATGTGAAGCCGGCATCTTTTTGAACAGGAGTTACAATCTCAGAGGAAAGTGCTATCCACCCCCTTCCACATACCTGACCTCACAGACACCAACCATTTTATTTATTTATTATTATTTATTTTTTTTGTGATTACTGTGAAGAGAAAGTATGCCATTCCTCCCATTTGGCCCCTTGGCCCTTTATTCACAGACAGCGAACCCCTTTAACTGATTAAATGAAAATCACAGAACTCCTTAATTTACAAGTAAACTATTCAAAAGGCACGTTATTTAAATGCGTACACGCATATTTTTCCTGTTCGTTGCTATATTCCAGCCATAAAATCCATTTTTATTAAGCCTGTCATTAGATTCTAGTTGGCATTATAGCATGATGGGTGATGGGATTTCCACCAGTGTAAAAAAATGTTTAAAATAAAATAAAATAAAATAATAAATGAAAAACTAAATTGTAACTATGTTTTACAGACCCCTAGGGGTCACCAGACACTACTTTCAGAACCAAGGCTCTAGTGCAGCGGTCCCCAACCTTTTTAGCGCCACGGACCGGTTTAATATCAGACGATATTTTCCCGGACCGGCCTTTAAGGTGTGGCGGATAAATACAACAAAATAAAACGATCGGACCGGCATAAAAACTGGGGTATTTTTAAAATCTAATAATAAACGTGAATCCGATGTGAAATCGCAACTTTATTAGCAGCGTCCTCGTAAGATCGTCTCTCCCCCCCTAACGATCTCTGGTCTCTACGGTAAGGTTTCAACGTATCACGTGACCGAGACGAGCGTCTTGACATACGTCAAGAGTGAGTCGTAGAAGGATGTAACGGAGAGTCATTTTTCAGATCCAGATCATAAATAAAACGGAAATAATGTAAGTTATATATTCTTTCTGTGTGGCCCGGTACCGGTCCGCGGACCGGGGGTTGGGGACCACTGGTCTAGTGTACATCATTTGGACACTAACCCATGCTTAACCATTGCACTGTGGAGTCCACATGCTATTCAACAGTATGCTCTCAGGCATGGCTATGCAGGGAATTGCATCCCAATTCTGATATACAGATGGTCTCCCAAATGCAATTCTACAAATATTCATATTCATATAGGATCACATTCATATTTGTAGGACCTGTTAATGAAATGACTCTTATTTGTTCCACACATTTTGAGTGATCATGCTGGCATGACTATGCGTCACATGCAGTATCCTGAGGGCGCATGTGTCTTGAATCTATCACTTGCCTGGGCTGGGATGGTGGGCCCTCACTGGCTTTTGATGCAGAAGGCTGGTTACAGGCAACAGCCTGCTCAGCTCCTCTCTGAAAAATAAATCCCTGTGAATGAATGGCATCTGGGTCAGGCCCAAGGCTTGCAAGCTGTTCAAAGTCTGCAATAGAGTTTGTAGTGCCAGACAGATAGATGGAGTACACCAGACAATAGACCAAAGCAAGACAACAACAGTGAAACCTGCTCCAGGAAATCCTCCCAACATTTGCCACACGCAGTGAAGTACAGGGGGATCATTTTGAGGTTGTTTCCCTGAGAAGACGGAGCTCTAAATGGGTGAGATGGATGCACTTGATTTTCTTCTGCCACATCAACGGTGAAATTCATGATACACATCCTCAGCTGTGGATTACAGGGCGTTCATTTACACACCGCTCGCCATTTGAGACGGAGAGCAGATAAGAGACTCTCAAACAGATCCTGCCCGGAGACTCGACTCGGAGAGTTCTACCCTCTGGGATTTCTTTCGACAGTAGTGATTTAGCGTCAGGCGTTGTGACGTTGACTTGTTCATAATTTTGTCGATAGCACCTCAAAGATTTTCGAATAAAATACCTTATATCGTACTGTCTACTGAGTACCGTCCAATAAACATTGAGAAAAGACCAAATGGTGCTCTACGGTCTAAAAATGGCACATCCAGGCATATCTTCTCTCTTTTATACATGAACCTGCCGTAGTACATACCGTATATGTCCTATTTGTGTCTAGTCATTTCTGTTAGTGCTGTGGTTTCTTGCAGTAATAGGTAAAATGGCTGCATTGAGCCATTTTCTTTCCTTCTGTGTAGCAGCAGAACAAGATTAAAAACATGAAACTGAATTTATCATGTAAGAAGTGACTGAAGCAGTTAGTACACTGAAAGAGTGGTTTTTCATTTAGAATTGGGAAACAAGAGAAATGACTAAATGTATTCAATCCACAATGTCCAGAAGGTCTCATGAATTATTTGCTGCAAGTTATCCAGTGGCTTCTTTTTCCTCTCTCTATCTCTCTTTTTCTCCATTGAAATGTCACCTGAACATGAATATCATTACAGATTCATTTTAATGAAGTCAATAATCTTGCTGCCGTGGATTTTTAGCCATTCCGATGATATTTTTTTGTTGTTGTTCTTGTTGTTTCTCTTTCCGTAAATGGTTCTGTATTCATTTAGTCTTATGTTGGTTGCAGGATTATTGTACAGCTTCATAATGAACTAGCGAATGAAGCGGAAACACTGATTAGATTTGAGGAACGGTTTTCCCAACTCATACCTTCTGGAATTTGATTGCTCCACCAGACCGTGCTTCAGAAACCTCTTTGAATTATCATAAAATCTAAGCTCTTAGGGTTTCCATTGTGTTTAAAGTTGTCAGTCAAGATTAATTTCAGCCAAAGCTCAATGAATCTAACCCCTTGAAGAAGAAGAAGAAAAAAAAAAGAAAGAAAGAAAGAAAAGGCACTTAATAAAAGAGTCCCGGTCGTGCGCGAAGGAATGTGTTGAACATTCAAAGCTCCAGATTACTTTGATTTTGACTTCTAACATCCGCATGAATTGATTCCTCTCTTCTCCGGCTACTTTTTTTGTGTCTGCATAGACAGCAAAGACTTTCTTGCCAGTGAAATCAAAGGAGAACGTGATCCCACCTCTGCACATTGACACTAGCATGCAAAACTGGGCCAACCCAGAGAGGCCAGGAATAGCAGTGAGCTGGTTCCCTTTGATTTGAAGCAAGCCCAAGAAGGCTGAGGCCTTAAAAGCTTTGCTACAATCTGTAGCTCAAGGGACCATTTAAGGTTTCAGCTTAAAGAACTCAGTAGTATGAAAGGGTTAAGCTATGGACATCCAAAACACTCCCTCTGCTTCCATTCTGTGTCAAAGAGGATGTTTTCTATCTAGTCTGCTTAGCATTTTAGCACTGGGTCTTGAGTCGAATAGGAAAATGAAGGAAGGATGGACCAGAATGTTCTAATATGAACATCACAATTGGGAATGAATCAAATGCCACAGTGCTTTAATGTATCAGAGAGGTGACGCTTAGAACCTAACCCTCTTTCTTGAGGATCCATAGTTGGGGGATTGTGCATGAACATACAGTGCAGGATTTATTATATCCCTTAGTTTTTTAAATGATATTTTTACAAGTACTGGAGATTTTACTACAGGAGAAGAACAAGGGTATCTTAGGGGTTTTTTTAAAAAAGATTTTTCAGTGGAACTTTCAGGGTATTTTATGGCAACCTATAGCAAGATTGCCACCCCTGGTTCTACAAATTTTTGCAATTATTTGCAAAAATAATTTGCAATTATTTGCAATTATTATCAGTCATCAATATAACTATACAGATAATGCAGTAAGTAGCCATTAGAAGATGGGTAAATTGTGGCCATGAAGGGATGCACATGGTCATATTTAAATAGGCTGTGGTATTCATGTGTTGATTAATAGTTACGTAGTGGTTAGCACCTCTAGGGTTGGATATACAGGTGAATCTCAAAAAATTAGAATATCATGGAAAAGCTCATTTGTTTTCCGTAATTTAATTTAAAAAATTGGAACTTTCATATATTCTATTACACATAAGGTGCAGTATTTCAAGCCTTTTTCTGTTGTAATCTTGACAATTACGATTTACAGCTCAGGGAAATCAAAAATGAAGTATAATCGGCAAATTAACTCAAAACACCTGCAAAGGTTTCCTGAGGCTTTAATCTCTCGGTCTGGTTCAGGACACACAATCACGAGGAAGATGAAAGTCAATTTTGCATTTCATTTGGAAATCATGGTTCCAGAGTCTGGAGGAAGAGTGGAGAGGAACAGAATCCGTCCAGTGTGAAGTTTCCACAGTCAGTGATGATTTGAGGTGCCAGGTCATCTGCTGGTGTCGGTCCACTGTGTTTTCTCAAGTCGAGAGTCGATGCAGCGTCTACCAGGAGATTTTAGAGAACTTCATGCTTCTGTCTGCTGACGAACTTTATGGAGATGATTTCCTTTTCCAGCAGGACTTGGAACCTGCCCACAGTGCCAGAACTTCTAGTAACTGGTTTACTGACCGCGGTGTTACTGTGCTCGATTGTCCAGCCGACTCGCCTGACCCGAACCCCATAGAGAATCTACCCGAGACGCCAGACCCAACAATACAGACGAGCTGAAGGCCGCTATCAAAGCAACCTGGACTTCTAGAACACCTCAGCAGTGCCACAGGCTCATCGCCTCCATGCCACGCCACATCGATGCAGTGATTCCTGCAAAAGGATTAAAACCCCGACCGAGTATCAGCACATAAATTAACACACTTTTCATCAGGTCGACATTTCTGTATTATAAATTCTTTATTCGAATATTTTGAGATACTGCATTTTTGATTTCCGTGAGCTGTAAGCCGTGGTCATCGCGGTTAAAAAAAAAAAAAGGCTTGAAATATTTCACTTTATGTTTAATGAATCTACAAGATATTCAAATTTCCACGTTTTGAATTCAATTACTGGGGAAAAAAAATGTCCGATGATATTCAAAAAATGTTAAACGCACCTGTATATAGGATAGCTGCAGCTCTTCTTCCAAGTTAATTAGAAAGCTTCCTCCCAGGAAACACTCACCCTATTTGTTTCTTGTCATAACAGCATGCTTTATTGTTGAGAAAATAAATGACTCTTCTAGCAGAGCCGTTTTGTCCTTACCCCCCTCTTCTTCAGTGATTTATCGCAAAGGTTTATTGATAAGTTAGGCCTATAAACAGCTGTTACATCAGGAAGAACTGACGATGCGTCAGATGTCGGATATGTGAGACCAGATTGAAAATCGGTTGCATTTAGTCCAGAGATCTGTATGGAAAAGGGTTGGAGTAGACCCATTTTTGCGGTTCCTCAACTTGGCTCCTAGGGCTTGTCAGGTTGAACCTGTTGTTCTCCCTAACCAAGAAAATCAAATGACATCGTTTCATCTTTTCAGCTGTGAACAGAATACATCAGACGGACCAGAAAATGAAGCTTATAAAATCTTACTTGTGCAAATTTGTACTTAAATATTATTACTATCATTAGTAGAATGTCACGCCTGTGAGATTATAAAGGTCCCTCTGCAAAAATCGAATCGAAAGGGGTGTTTCATACAGAAATACCAGAAGCCCAGCACTACCCTTTAAAGAGTGTACTTTAAAAGGATGTCTGTTTGGGTTTGAATTTTCTCTCACACTGAGAGGTTGATATATATATATATATATATTTTTTTTTTGTGTTAAACGGCAAGCATCCAGCTTCTAGGTAGAAAAGGGCAATCACATAAGCCACAGCAGTGTGGTCGTGCATACTGATTATCATTCACCCATGCCTAATTCTGAGTCTAATTTTGTCTCATCCAATCTACGGCCTTTGCAGACAACTTCAAATTTCTAATGCAGGTCTAGCATTTGTGCTGAGCAGCTTTTTACTTAAAGGTCAGGCACAAGCTGACATGACCAAGCAGTTCTGAGCCTAGACTTTTATTGAATGTCCATCGCAAATAGATTGCTTTACCTTTTTTTTTTATCCTGCGACCCTTTGCATTATTCTCTCTCTTTAGACCTTGAGAGTAGTTTCGAGCTTTGTGTGAGCACCCGGTCATACGAGCCTGCCTTTGCCCATCACAAAGTAGTGAAACAACTTTCAAGGACAAAAAAAAAACCCCAAAAAAACAACCCTCTTCTGCCTCAGGGGAACAAAAGAGCGATGGAGCTGGAGGTGGGATCGACGTGTGGCACGGAGGCAGTGAATAAGAAGATTACAGTCACAGTGAAAGTGGCATTTACTGCACTTTAACTGTAACCACTCCTCTAATCCAGTCCCCTAAATACCTCTTAAGGCTGCTCCTACAGAATAATCCCACCTCAAACCATCATTTTTATTTATTAGCAGTAGCACTATGCAGTGCTTATGAAATATGACACAGACGCGTGCCTCGAAGCTCGTTGAGATTCTGAAGACACCTATAGGGGTGGTGCTGGCTGGAGACCATAAAGACAAAAGACCTCTCAAGGTTAGTGGATAGACTAAAGCACAGACTGGAATGCAGAGGCTACAGCTCAGCGTGATATGGCTTCCAGCCTTGCATTTGGAAAGGCAAATTAATTAGCTTGTGTGTGCACTGCTATGTTTTATTATTTATTTGTTGCAGAAGTGCTGCAATCTGCAAAAGGTGAGGCCAGGTTCCGGCCTCTGGAAGAAGCAATGTCATTAAGCTCTTGCTGTGCCTGAACTAAAGTTGTAGAGTGTTCCTGCTGGTTCGCAGGTTGTGAGGCAGTGTTCTGCAGCCAGCTCCTGCTCAGGTGCATGAGGACCCGCAGCATGATCAGTGTGTGGAAAGAGGCCCGATACAGTCACTGGCTCCGGTCGGCTTTCCCGGAGCCAAAAAGTCAAGGCCATCCCATTGAACAATGTTTATCGCGCTCACTCGGTGGCACGGTGACTTGAGATCTTCATCTGAGACACTGCAGCTGTAACGTTGGCCGGCGATGGTTCCAGCAGCAAAAGGATGACTTGTCAGAGAGACGTGTACTTGGAGCCGTTGCATTTCGGCAACGTGCTTTCCCTCTGCACCGCCCTGATACGACTAATGAAGCATCGCGTAATTATTTCATCAGCGGACGCATCGCGCGATAGATTATTGGCAAACACGAACGCGGAACACAGCGCAGACACCCGCTCGTCTAATTTATTTCTGATCGCACACGACTCTCGGCACACGTTACGAGCAAGGACTGCGTGTTAGATATCCGGCATGACTTCCGAGTTGGTTAGGATTCATTTGTGATCACAAAGTCCCATTTTTCTCGGCCCCTCGCTCAATCCCCCTCTCCAATAATACCATTAACAACGTTTCATCTTATCTCTTGTCTCATCCCTTCCTTGTTCCATCACTCTCTGCACTTTCCCCCTAAAAACTTTTTTTTTTTTTTTTTTTCTTTAAACTTTCTTTTTTTCTCTTTCTCTCCCTCTCCCTGGCATGACTTGAATCTTGTGTCTCTTTTTTTAAAACAGTCAGGGCTGACCTACTTGAGCAACCAGATAAGATCAGATTAGTGGAAGCAAAGCTCTGCTATCTCATGCGCCATTCCCTTCAGGCAGTGAACAGTCCACTGCGTCAGAAAAGGAGCCAGGCAAATGTGTTGATTTGCACTCATTTCAAGTGAAATCTTACAATGGAATAGGATGATCAAGACGCATTTAGCGTTACGTTTTTAATTCCTGAGCAACAGGGTTACACTGACACTAGGGTAAAGAAATGCCCTATAGGATAGTGCATACTGCATACTGTATACTAGTTTTTTTCTATTTATTACATTTTATTTAATGAATATTCCAATGTTTGTTTGTTGTTGTTTTTTTGTTTTTTTTTACAGACTAATCTCCATTCACCATGTTATATTTGTCACATGTTTCTATTGAGCACAGTTAAGAATCGCAACAAATAATTGACAATCTGTTTATTTGACACGTACTCGTAATGGACGGTTAATGGATATCTTCACCTTTAGGTTATTTCACTGTTTAATGAATTCTGTTAATAAGCTACTCGCAATAAAGTTCTAAGTGAAGAATTAATCACTCTTGAAATGAATAGTAATAATAATAATAATAATAATAAACTTTATTTTATAGAGCGCCATTAAAAGCAGCTTCTCAAAGTGCTGTACACAAATGAAGCAGTTAATTTGTTAATTTGTTAAAAATGATAAAAGTTAATAAGAATAACAACAACAATCCTAATAATAATAATAAGAGGAAGAAGAAGAAGAAGAAGAAGAAGAAGAAGAAGAAGAAGAAGGAAGCCGACCGCATGCGTATGAATCACATGTAAATGAATCACATGAAAATGAATCACATGAAAATTAATTACATGACAATGAATCGCATGAAAATGAATCACATGAAAATGAACCACATGGAAATGAATTGCATGAAAATGAACCACATAAAAATGAATCGCATGAAAATGAATCACATGAAAATGAACCACATGGAAATGAATCACATGAAAATGAACCACATGGAAATGAATCGCATGAAAATGAATCGCATGAAAATGAATCGCGTGAAAATGAACCACATGGAAATGAATCGCATGAAAATGAACCACATGAAAATTAATCGCATGAAAATGAATCACATGGAAATGAATTACATGAAAATGAACCACATGGAAATGAATCACATGAAAATGAATCACATGGAAATGAATCACATGAAAATGAATCATATGGAAATGAATCACATGTAAATGAATCATATGAAAGTGAATAAATAAAGGCAAAAATAAAGATGCATTAGGTTCCACTGATGTTGTTCCTAGCGTGCATTGAACGTTACACCTAAATGCAGGACACAACCATTCCTGGATATATTTCGTACACAGAAAAGCACACACTGAAGATAAAACATAAAAGTGGTCTTTTTATTCGCAGCGTGACAACACCTCAGGCAGCCCTCCCAGAGTGAAGAGACATCCATCAGCATTTAGCTCCTTTGTCACCTCGCAGGAGGCCGCCACTGTGTTTAAGTCGGTCTGCTATGCAAACGGCACTGAGAGAGCTTAACGCGGCGCCTTATATCTGCCTGATGGCTCTTACATGGCTGGCTAACCATTATTGATTCTCCTCCCTCAGGTCGTGACCCTGGGCAAGAACAGCCGAGGCTACCATTACATCCTGGCCAATCTGGTGAGTCTCTCCCACAAGGCTTTCCCTTCACTGGGCAAGTGAAAGAACATACTTCAGTCAGGAAGAGATATGTAGGAAGAACTGTAATATGGCCTACTCCGAGTAGGTGTAACTCTATAACTCTTGAATACATTTGTGGCTATGTGTACTATATGTACCCCGCGGTTTAGTGCTTGTGTAGCTCTTATGAGTAAAGACACTGTGCCATTCACACTCATGAACTACAGATCCAGTGTTCTACTGAACAGAGCGCTGGTTTTCCATGACAAGACGTCCCTATGTGATTAGCCTGTTGTCAACAATGTGATGTGTGATGAAGTAAGAATAAGTAAAGTTTTCAGAGACATCACAGTATTTTAGCTCTGGGCAGGGCTGTGGAGGAACAAAAAAACTCCCAGAGAGAGATGGATGAGTGGATGGATGCATGGATGGATGGATAGATGATTGGATGATTGGATGGATGGATGCATGATTTGATGGGTGGATGGATGGATGATTGGATGGATGGATGGATGGATGGATGGATGATTGGATGGATGGATGAATGATTTGATGGGTGGATGGATGGATGATTGGATGGATGGATGAATGATTTGATGGGTGGATGATTGGATGGATGTATGATTGGATGGATGGATGGATGGATGGATGAATGATTGGATGGATGGTTGGATGGGTGGATGGATGGATGGATGGATGGATGGATGGATGGATGAATGGATGAATGATTGGATGGATGGATGATTGGATGAATGGATGGATGGATGGATGGATGCATGATTGAATGGATGGATGGATGATTGGATGGGTGGATGGATGGATGATTGGATGGATGGATGGATGGATGGATGGATGGATGGATGGATGGATGGATGGATGGATGGGTGGATGTATGGATGGATGATTGGATGGATGGATGGATGAATGATTGGATGTATGGATGAATGATTGGATGGATGGATGGATGGATGGATGGATGGATGGATGGATGGGTGAATGTATGGATGGATGATTGGATGGATGGATGGATGGATGATTGGATGGATGGATGGATGGATGGATGGATGGATGGATGGATGGATGATTGGACAGATGGATGGATGGATGGATGATTGGACGGATGGATGGATGGATGATTGGACAGATGGATGGATGGATGGATGGATGATTGGACGGATGGATGGATGGATGATTGGATGGGTGGATGTATGGATGGATGATTGAATGGATGGATGATGGATGGATGGATGGATGATTGGACGGATGGATGGATGATTGGACGGATGGATGGATGGATGGATGATTGGACGGATGGATGGATGGATGATTGGATGGATGGATGGATGGATGGATGATTGGATGTATGGTTGGATGATTGAATGGATGGATAATTGGATGGATGGATGGAAGGATGGATGGAGGTTTTTTTCTGTATTATTTATTTATTTGGTTCATTGTTTATTTTTGTTTGTGTGTTTATATTTGACATATACAGAATAGTGCCAGTAGTTGTCTGCATGCGGTATATCTTGTCTTTTATCAAAATACCAAATGAAGACACATGGTATCACTTTGAAGTTATAAAATACACTAACACCAAATCTGTGCTGATTTATAATGAGCACTTTCATTTTATCCCGCCGTTCTCTCCCAGTTTCTTTATCGTTTTCGTTCTCCTTTCAGGGCTTCTCCAATGTGAGCCTGGACAAAGTTTATGTCGGTGGTGCAAACATAAGTGGCTTTCAAATAATCAATCCTGAAAACCCTGTCGTGCAGCAGTTCCTTCAGCGCTGGGACCGGTTAGATGAAAGAGAATTCCCAGAGGCGAGGAACACACCTCTGAAGGTAAGCCTTTCATGTCGTACACTAGAAAAAGCATCATTATGCCTTATCGACAGCCTTCTGTTTTCTCATTTCGCTCTCGGTTCCCTTCTTCCCTCCGCCTCTCTCTTCTTCAGTAGCCATTGCTGCCTACTTCTCTTTCCTCCTGCTTTCTCCTCGTTCTTGTATCCTTTTCCTCGTCTGCTTTCCCACCCCCTCACCGCAGTCGATTTATTGATGTCCAGTCTAAAAGCTGGGTTAGAACCGGAGCTTCAATTTACATCTAATTAAAGAAAAATCAGCAAAGAGATTTAAAGTGATACTTCAGTGAGTCATGCAGGTGTGGGCTGACATCAAATCGCCAAGCAGGTCAAAGAAATTTCTAGAGCAGGATTTCGCATGAAACGCAAATCTAGTGTTCGTGCATAATAGCAGTAAATAAAAGTGGACCTGATCTGTGGGTCTGCACACTTCTTAAATGAATTCCAAGGATCTCCATCTAAAGCTTTCCGTATGTACCGGTAGTAGAAAACCAAAACTATTGCTCACTGCAAATTAGTGGATGTCAGTGCATTCCAGGCTTGTTCGGTGAGATGCAGCGTAATTACAGGTGTCACCTCACAACAACAATAGGACTGAAATACTGTTCCAGACAATGCTCAACATTTTACACGTCACGGTAATTAGAACCCAATGTAGAGCCGTTTCCACAAGCAGAAACAATGCACTTTTGTAAATATGAATAGAACAGCATGGCATGAATCTTCTTTCTGTTTAATGTCAGACCAAGTTATGATTATATGTGCCGATGCATTGCAATTATCCTGCGTAGAGCAGTGTAAGCTAGATACATGTACGTACATAGGATGAGTTGCTGTTGTTCTAAGGTTTGTGAAGTGTTCACTGGGCTCAGTTTCAGCCCTAGAGGCTTCATCGTACAGCTACGTAGCTTTCTGCACACAGCGCTAATACGGATAAATTAATACACCTGCTTTAACTCGCAAAGGGCTTGATAATGAGTCCTTGAGTCGCACCAGGTGCTTAAGAACTAAGAAAGCATTAAATTGTGGGAAGGATGTAGTCCAGGTTGTCCCAAAGTATCAGCATGGGGACTAGTGGGCAGTAAGAAAGGTAGTGATGTACTCATCTCGAGGTCTCTCTGTGCAGTACACCTCTGCATTATCCTACGATGCCATCCTGGTGATAGCGGAGGCGTTCCGGTACTTGCGGCGCCAGCGCGTCGATGTCTCGAGGCGGGGCAGTGCTGGAGATTGCCTGGCCAATCCGGCAGTTCCCTGGAGTCAAGGCATCGACATCGAGAGGGCTCTCAAAATGGTAGGAAAATTCGTCGAGCAGCTCAGCTCTGACTTTCTTTGTACTCCCACTAACCCCCCCCACCACCACCACCACCCCCAAAATCAAGTTCCTCAAAATGAACTGTTCAGCCATGCCTGCTCACCATGCAGCTGTAAATGAAACTATTGCAATGCACTGTCACCTTCCATTTGGCCTTGGAGGCTTGGAGTGCTGCCCATTATTTCGTCAGGTTTCTTCCTTACTTTTCCTTGGCAGGTCCAAGTGCAAGGGATGACTGGCAATATCCAGTTTGACAGCTTCGGCCGCAGATCAAACTACACTATCGACGTTTATGAGATGAAAGCAGGCGGGCCAAGAAAGGTATGCAAACAAATTGAAATCCTTCTAGGTGTCATAAAAGCAGAGCGGAGAGGGTTTGCAAATATGCGTCCTTGAAAATATGTCTTTCTCGCTTTTTGAAGTAGACTGTAGAAGTCGATCAGATAGAATGTCAATCACTCTAGAAAGGTCAGGTTATTATAAAGTGATTATAAAGTGATGGCTCTCTTTGATATTTGATATTAGATATTCGAAGTGAGTTTGGATGTAGCTTGTTTAATACGTCAAGTGGAACTACGGAAAAATTATATTTCCTTATTACGTCTCCTTTCTATCTACGTGACCCCATTTGGGCAAGCCCAGATCGCACTGACTTATGATACAAGCAAAACGTATGAAATGTCTTAGTCACAGGTCTATCGTTAGCGGCTCTTCGTTGTATAATCTGACATGGAGAGCACACTGGGGCGAAGTTGGTGACAGAATTCGGCCAAAATAAATAAATAAATAAATAACTTTTCCTGGAATCATTTCATACAGAGTGATAGTGAGGATAAAATGAAGTAATAATAGTAAAATTACTATTAATATTCTTAAAATGAAATAAATACAGGAGATGTCTCAGAACGGATGTCTGTAAAAGAGAGCTTCGCACTTTATATATCAATACTGATATTGACCGTGATTGCAAAGTGAGAAATAAGGAAAGACCGCTAAAGCTTTGCTTCACTCAGCATAGCAACTGACGTCTTAATGTGCGCATGCTACGAGCAGCTGAATACTACGAACGATCTAGTGGTTCACGGTTTGTCTTCGCAGCTTATATGAGGGCTCAATTTCTCCCACGTCAACGCCACTTCAGTCTTCACCACAGCCCGATGCAGTGCTAACGCTAGCACTCCTTTACTAGGCAGCTAACGCTATATGTTATTGCACTCTAGGTCTTGTGCTACAGTTTAGAAAGTCATGTTTAGTACAGCTTAAAAACACCGATGCTGCCTTTGAGCGAATTCTATTAATCTGAGGATGAACAAGTAGCACTTCCTGCCACATCTAAGCAGCACACTCCTCACATTTCCTTGTTCTCTTTTTCCGACTGCTCAGCTGATTTGTGCGTGCGCCGTTCGGAGAGCTGCCCGATGCCCGTATTGTAAGCACTCTCCGTATTTAAAAGCTGTCTGCCAGACACACTCCTACTTCCACTTCCATTTAACAGGAAGCAATAGCAGCTCAGGCACCTAATACCATTTTAATGAACATAGTCTTTTGAGAGAACGCCTTTATAGCTTTATACATCTCCGGCAGCCTCTTTAGCTTCGTGTCTGTACGTGAAATGATTATTTTAAAGGAGGCGAAAAAAGACCGAGGGCAGAGAGAAAAAGCGTTAATGTGCTTAAAATGGCTGTGGTTTTTTGATAATAACAACGATGTTTTCCCTTTCGCAGATCGGCTACTGGAACGAGTTTGAGCGCTTTGTAAATATAATGGATCTGCCATACAGCAACGATTCATCCTCAGTGGAAAACCGAACAATTGTGGTCACTACTATTATGGTACACGTTCCACAATGTTTTAAATGTGTCACATATTCTGCCACTCAGGGTCATGGTGTAGACTCACAGTCTGATACATTCTGTCCTGGGCGGCTAGAAGTATATTTCTTTTGCGTTGCTTTCCATCCACTCATTACACGTTGAAACAGTCGAGGGGCGAAAAACACGATGAGTGTTTCAACTGTATCCGTGTGGGTGACAAAGCATTTTGATTTCCCATATTCCAGTGGCCTGTCATAGCAGTGACATCACAATAACGGCATTTGGTACGATGGTAATGTTTTTATTTGATTTTTTTTTATTTTTTTTCCATTTATGTTTCCATCATCAAACTTGACATACAGTGCATACGTAAGTAAGACCTGTCTCCGCTCATCAAGTAAATGGTCATGACACACAGAATCAACCAGCCAGCGAAATCACAGCAGGGTTCAATGGTTTGTCTGAGGCTAAGTCAAATACACAGTGTGGACAGGGATGATCATCAGGCTAGCCTTTTTTCTTTCTTTCTTTCTTTCCTTCTTTCTTTCAATTTGTATTTTTTTTTTCATTATACACAAACCAGGAGATTACACCGCTACGCAAAATTCATTTCACCTTCTGCTTTCTCTGACTCCTTGATTGCCAAGTTCAATTTGATTAATGCTTCTAAACCGAGCACAGAACCGCTGTCTAAATCAAAACGTTAAGTCTAATCGTGATGCCTCTCCTACTACAAATGTGTACCATGACTTTTGCATGAAACAATAAACAGCCCCGAGTCGTTTCGATCGTCATCAGATCCATACTGACTAGCGTGCAATGGAGAGTGTCCAGGAAAAAGACAAGGTGAAAGGATGTATTCGGCACAAAGCAAAGCAAACAAACCATTGCTACCCCACTGGCAACCAAATTGTCTCTGACTCTAATAGGGAAGCTCTCTGTGTGTGTGAAGCCCTATGGTTTGGTAATGATGTGCTAAAAAAAAAAAAAAAGAAAGAAAAAAGCCAAAAAAGCTGCTGCTGTTGCTGTGTCTTTTACGGAAAGACAAGAGAGAAAAGAAGTACTGGTACTGGTATGACCAGGTATTTGAGATTTTTTTTTTAAATCTTTATGATGCATTTATCTACTAGTATGTATGTTCGTGTTCTTCACTGTTTTTTGCTGGAATGATATGTCTTTGCCACACAACGGTACAACATGCTTGAAGCAGATGTGTCTGTCTCCAGTCACTGCCATTTACTTTATGAAAAGGAAATCACCTCTCAAGACCCTGACCACCAGCCCTATCTCGCACCTTACGTTCACACTAGCAAGCAACAAGTCAGTTGTAGTTCGTCTTTTGTCCAGTAGGTGCACGGCAACTGCTATGGTTGTCATTTGTGGGCGTGCCCTGTCCGAAGGATCTCATTTGCTTGTTTGTTTTGATATTTCCGATGAAAAATGCTAGGTGAAAAAACGACGATGCTTCTAACTAGCACGTTCGCCTCACACCTCCAGGGCCGGGCGTTCGATTCCTGCCGCTGCCCTGTGTGTGTGTATGCGGAGTTTGCATGTTCTCCCCGTGCTGCCGGGGGTTACCTCGCCCAGTCCAAAGACATGCATGGCAGGCCGACTGGCATGTCCAGAGTGTCCGTAGTGTGTGAACGTATATGTCATAGTGCCCTGCGATGGATTGGCACCCCGTCCACGGTGCACTCCTGCTTGTGCCCAGTGCTCCTTGGGATAGGCTCCAGGTTCCCCGCGACCCTGTTGGATAAGCGGTTATAGAAAATGTATGGATGAATCAATGTGGAAAAATATTTGTTTGATTTATATGTTAAATGCTAGGCTTTATACTCCAGGTTAGCAAAGCAAGCTAACTCACCAGAGGCGCAAACGATCCCAGCCGCTTCCTGTCCGAGCGTTCTTTCTTGTAATGTCTTGAGAGGTCGTATATGCCAGTAGAAGATGAAGCCAGGGTTATATTCCATTTTCAAACAGTAAATGGGAAGTAGGAACTAAAAGTTGTTAGTGGGGAACTGAAAAAAATATGGGACAACACATGCCATAGTCAAGGACTTAATCAAGGACTCGTTTGAGCTAATTGTTTGGCTTTAATTGCTCTTACCTAATTAGCATAGAATTGAGAAAACCTCAATTCAAATGTCCGGGGGGGTTTTTTCTTTATTTTTTTTAGCTGTCGGAGAATTATCAGTCGCCCACGCGCATAGAAAATGAACTTTGTTGCTTGTTAGTGTGAAAATAATGCAACTCAGCCCTTATTCCAACACAGAATGAGCGTGTGGGTCTGTGTGTCCGTGCCATTGTTCACCGTTCATCTTCACGTCCATATTATTAGTAGGGGCTGGGTGCATTAGCCAAGGGGTCTCGCCAAGATCATGTGACTCCATGTTTGCTCTCTCCGTCTCATCCGTCTTGTTCTTGATGTCATGCTGTTTGATTTTTGTACAGGTGTATGTGTGTATCTGGGGTAAAGAGTGATCTATAAAGCGAAAGGAGATCTAGAAAGTGAAAATGAGTGACGTGTGTGTGTGTGAGAGAGAGAGAGAGAGAGAGAGAGAGAGACAGAGAGAAGGAGACTGAGCAGGTCTGTATATGATTACCCCGCACGCCCTTGCATGCTCTTCACTGCTCAGCTTGTCGTTCGGCTCTGGTGACTGGCGCGCACAGGTGACAATAAACCAGCGTGTGTTTGATTAACAGGAAGCGCCGTATGTGATGTACAAGAAAAACCATATGCATCTGGAAGGCAATGAGAAGTATGAAGGCTACTGTGTCGATTTAGCTTCCGAGATAGCCAAACACGTTGGGATTAAGTACAGACTGTCTATAGTCATGGACGGCAAGTATGGCGCCCGTGACCCAGAGACCAAAACGTGGAACGGGATGGTGGGTGAACTAGTATATGGGGTGAGTACCAATTCGTTTTTACCACCTTACACCTCTCTACTAATTCGTTCTACTTTTCGGGAATGTCTCAGTGTTTGTGTTTGTGCATGTTTTGAAGATTTTTATTAAAAAAAGGCCTGTATGCTCCTGCTACATTCATGATTGTCTACACGGGAACTAAAAAGAAACACACAAACACTTAGCACAATTAGCCGAACCATTTCACTTGTTGTACAATATTACACTATACGGCCAAAAGTTTGTGGACACCTGAATGACACACCTATATGTGCTTGTTGAGCATCCCATTCCGGATTTAGTCCGTCTTTAGAGTTATGATAATAACCTCCAGTCTTCTAGGAAGGCTTTCCTCTAGATTTCCGGGCGTGGCTGTGGGGATTTGTGCTCATTCATGCAACCAGAGCGTTAATGAGATCAGGAACTGTGTTGGGCGAGGGGTTTGGGGTGCAGTCGGCGTTCCGGTTGATCCTGAAGGTGTTCAGCCTTCAGCCTTGGCACATCATGTCTTCATGGAGCTCTCTGCAGGACACTCGAGTTCTTCAACTCCAACCTTGGCACATCATGTCTTCATGGATCTCGTGTTGTGCGCAAAGGCATCATCATGCAGGAACATGTTCGGGCTCCTTAGTTCCAGTGAAGGGAAACTGAAATGCTACAACGTCTAAAGACATCCTGTACGATCGGGTGCTTCCAACTTTGAGGACGCTGTTTAGGGACGATCCACATATGGGTGTGATGGTCAAACAGCCACAAATCTTTGGCCATATCGTGTATGTATCTTGTCTTTTAAAGTCAGTGTTATTCATAATCATGTGCTGTAAGCTTTCCAATCCCGAATATTTTCCAAGCCCGTATTTTCAAAGAGTTCCTAAGAAACTAAATTATTCCTTCAAAGCGGCATTCTTTTCCCTTTTTTTATTTTTAAAAAAAAATAAAGTTTCTATAAAAAAGAAAGGGGAAAAAAAACGATATCGGTACTGCTTCCAGTTGGTATGATGTCATTACACTCAACAATAGCATCCATTTATCTCTCTAAGGGGCGGCTAAAGCCGGTTCAAAACCCGAGGTGATCTTGTGTTTCGTGGTCTGATGCTTCACAGCGTGCTGCCCACTGATTCATCTCAGCATCACTACATCAGAAAGCCACTTCCACTGCTTGTACCAGGGCAAGCATCCACTTTTTGCATTTGTCAAAGCGCTCCCGTGCTGTAAATGCAGGCAAAGCCAGCGAAATCCTTCCCGACTCTTCTGACCTACACCGAACACGGAGAGGGAGGCCGTATATATAAAATGCATGAGGGTTGGGTTACCTCATCTGTTCAATTTCCTAACTATCATCCACAGAAATTGCCTGGTTTCGATGTGCCGTGGGTTGAAATTACACTCAAAATGAGTTTGAAAAAGAAAAAACGTCCACTCTTGGTAGAAGAAGAAATAAATGTCCTTTTAGTCTGGTCTAGAATACCTGTTGTGCTATATCAGCCTGGACAGTTAGGACTAATACTGGCATGGCATTTTGACCAGCATATTTATTTTAATCTCCTTGCATTTTAAAGGTCACCCTCATATGTTGATCTCTACAGGGTTTTTTGTTTTTTTTGTGTTGTTGTTGTTGTTGCTCAGTACTGATTGTCATCATGAGATTCTCATTAGTTAGAATTGGTTATTACATGGCACGATGATGTGTGACTGTGACGACAGGTTTCATTTTTTTTCGATTTCTATTTGCTCAGGTTTGTGTGTTCTTAAATCTTCAGTTCGGTTGCGTTATGCGCAATGAAGCGCAATACCAATGTCATCCACAAGTTGATAGTTTATACCAGAAGCTGTTATCAGTCACGGAAAAACTCCTTCGACTTTAATAATAATAATAATAAATAATAATAATAATAATAATAATAATAATAATAATAATAATAATAAAATGAGTATATGGGAAAACTGTCATTAATCATCTGATATCTTTCATTTGACTCTTCTTCACGTTCCGTGTAAATCAATGTAGATCAAACATAACTGCAGTTTATATGATTTGCCATAGCGCACGTGTTCAGTGGATATTTCACCCTGGATTTAGAAAAGATGATCACGTCTAATTATTTATCCATAGTGCAAGAGGAAGAGATGCCAAGGCGTGTTTCTGCCTTACTGATAAATCACTTCTGGTAGACACTTAATTAGCTATTTATATGCAAATTATTCCATGATTTATTGAGACACTACGCCAGTGTTCCCCTCACGACTGAGTGCGAGATAAAAGGAAATGAATATTTGCAGGGCGCTTTTATACCCACCAGTCACCTGCAAAGTTTCCATGACCTTATCCTGACTTATTGCATAACTAATGCAATAAGTGGCGGGGGAGAGATCTGAGATCTGGGATCTCTGCTGACCTTACATTCGAATGCCCTCGAGAGACACAAAGCTGAAGCGGCTACAGATTCTGCTTGTCACATCTCCAGCCCACAGTTCCCAGAGCAGCAGTTGGTGATGCATGAGGAGGATGGAAAGTGTTAGGCAGAAGATTTGCAATCTCCTTTCGGCCTGATGGAGTGGAGGTCAGCATAAGGCTTAAGCCTCTGAATTGTTTGTGAACACTCAGCTGTCTTTTCTGCGCTGTGCGGTCAAAACTGTTATGCTTTGCATATCTTTTTTAGATGCTCCCAGGCAGTGGATGTCCTCTTTTTCTTTTCTTTTTTTTTAAACAGGAGCCTTATAATAAGTTCTGCAGTGTTAGGGAGCTGTACCCTAGGGCGAAGGCAAAATATTTATTTAGAAACTCTTCCTTGTTTTCGTTTCAATTTGCCCACATACACGAGGATGTGCCCATACTCATCGTTACACATTCAGAATAACACTCATGTGGATGATGAGCTCATTGAAGGGGTAAAGACTACCGAATACTAAAAACAGTGACCTGATTTCGCCATGTATTACTTATGTGGGCCTTCTGTTAACTTCAGGATGTGCGTTTGTGTGGACCAGAAAAGCAGGACACTAATAAATGCTGCAACATGTCCCCCTTTCTCCCCCCCCCCCCCCACCCCCACCCCCACCACAGAGAGCGGACATCGCGGTCGCACCACTGACTATAACGCTGGTTCGAGAAGAAGTGATCGATTTTTCTAAGCCCTTCATGAGCTTGGGCATTTCTATTATGATCAAGAAACCTCAGAAGTCCAAGCCAGGCGTGTTCTCCTTCTTGGACCCACTGGCGTATGAGATCTGGATGTGCATTGTGTTCGCGTACATCGGCGTGAGCGTGGTGCTGTTCCTCGTGAGCCGCTTCAGTCCGTACGAGTGGCATCTGGACGAGACAGATGAAGCCAAAGACCCCCAGACTCCTCCTGACCCGCCTAATGACTTTGGGATTTTTAACAGCCTGTGGTTCTCTCTGGGGGCATTCATGCAGCAGGGCTGTGATATCTCACCAAGGTTGGTGGCCTCATCAGTATTCCACTCTCCCCGTTTTAGCAAAGTACAATCATAAAAATGTTGTTTTTTTTGTTTGGTTTCTTTTTAAAAAACGCCATCCTTCATGCCACTGTGCGTCTGAACGTTCAGGTTAAGAGTCTGTGCATTCGTAGTGTGTAATAGCTGTTTATAATAGTTTAGGAAATGGCCTGTAACAGCACATCCCCATTGTGCTTTATTCCGTACTTATTAAACATTGCTCAATATACTAATGAAGCGATTTGAAAGCTGAGTATTTGGGATAACTAGTTTACTGCTTTATATTTCCTGCTCCTAACTATCTCCTTTTATGAGCAGAGGAAGCTTGAAACCATGCAAAAAGAAATGCTAATTTATTGATAAATTATATTTAAAAAAATATATTATTATACGAGGAAATAATTTCATCCGATACCCAGCTATTAATAATATAATACAATAATATATTGTAGTATCTAACTATATAAACATTATCTAACATTATATATATATATATATATATATATATATATATATATATATATATATATATATATATATATATTTATAAATTATACCGTATGAGTAGATATATAAAATGCATTTTAAACATTATAGAATTTATGAAGTATTTGAGCTTTTGTTTCAGTATATGGTTTTTTTTTTGTTTGTTTGTTGTTGTTTTTTTTTTTTGTTATTCTCATCATTATCCTATATTGTTAATGTCGGTCTCTTTGCATTCATTTGCATGCACCTGAAATGGTTTCATGCCGTTCCTAAATATAAATCAGCAGGAAGCTGATTAATTAGGACTCGATCATGCTGCAGTCTGCCACAGATCACTTTGCACATCTCCGAATATTTCTCCTGTGGAGCTTGTCAGAGCTTTAGTCAAATAACCGAACTGAGCGCAAAAAAACAAATGGGCTTAGTACAAAAATGCAAAAAAAAACCCCAAAAAAACACATCTTGTTAATATTGTTTAATGAGGAGGAAAACACTTTTAATGGAGAGATTTATAATAGTAGAAAGAAGCTAGACTCATTTTTATTTTTGGGGGTTTTTTGTTTGTTTTTTTTGGCTGGTAGGGTTGCCATACCCATGAGACGCTTTGTATTTTTTCACGACGGATCTTTTCTCGTCGTGGCTAAGCGGATTATTCTGGGCGATTTAAAACATTACTCAATTGATTGTAATGAACCACTTTTTTCAAGGCTCAAACTTGAAAAGTGCTGGTCAGTTTAAACGTCATTTAGTTCAATTGATTACTATTGTATTTGTAATACCTGGTGTGTTCATTGTAAAGCTTCCTCTCGAGTTGCACACAATCTACTCCCAAATCCCATACCATAAACCAATCCAATCAGCATTAAGATACATTAAATATTTCTGCTTAGCATCTTTGCTTCACTCAGGAAATACAGCGTCATTCCTTGCAGGTGATATGCATACATCTCGAGGATAATCTGGTACTTTGATGACTCAGCAACGCTATTCTCTTCTCTACACTTCTTGTCAGTACCACCGAAGACCAAGTAATTACACCGCAACCGTCCATAAAATCCTGCAGTGCTGTGTGACATTAACGTGTTTCACAAGAGAACATGCCTGACAGGAAATTGCCATCAAGGCTAGAGAACAGCTATCAATTGGATCTAAATTTCAACACAAACAGGTCATGTGTGCCTAGGGTGAGAGAGAGAGAGAGAGAGAGAGAGAGAGAGAGAAAACTAATTGCACCTCATATATTTTGCTGCTGGGATTATAACAACCGCAGACAATAAAGTGCAGATTTAGTTGGTGCGCTTACTGGAAAGGCTTAATCAGAATGAACTGTTTAATAAATGACTTTGGGGACCCCTCTAGGAATAGAAGCCCAGATTAAAACTGCACTTTGACCCTTGGGCATAATGCTGAATTATAGATGCTCTAAACTGAGCAAAGCCTCTTATTTCTTCCAGATGAATAAACTTTAAACAGAAATGCCACTATTAAAAGGATGAAATGTGTGAAATCATATACAGTCCCCTCCAGAAGTACTGGAACGGCAAGGCCAATTCTTTTGTTCTTTTAAACACTGAAGACATTTTGGTTTGAGGTCAAAAGGCGATCTACCGTATGAGGCGATAGATCAGAATTTTCCGCTTTCGTTCGATGATATTTACATCAAGATGTGTTTGGGGGGAAACCTAGGACATGTTTAGTTAGTAACCCAACATTGGTATTAATAGTTATGTTGATTGAGGTCAATTACCTCAGCTAGAGCAATTTAAATGTTTTCAGGGGCAGCTCGTCCATAGACTCTCACTACTCGTATAAGCATTTTCATCAAACGTTAATCTTCATCAAGTCCTCATTCATAAAGCTATACAATTTCTACTCCCTTACTTCTTTTTCCAGTTTTACAGATATACGCCGTTGTTCTATTGATTTGCTCACCTGTCCAGACTTTGCGCAATCTTGGAGCAGCATATGTTCCCTGCCTTGTAGCTCCATAGAGTGATTATTTCACCTAGTGGTCAGAAATGGGAACTGCAACACGCATTAGTAGATCTCCATTGGGGGAAGAAATCACACTGCCCCATGCCGACTCTACGAACATTTTCAATGCAGACATGACAGTTAATGACAAGGGTGCCAAATTGGGATCATGTTTTTTGTTTATTGTTTTTTTTTTTTAAACTTGCAGCCACCAAGATCTTGAATTATAACGAATAACCGAAATAAAACAAAAAGCGAAATGTAAGTGCAGACGGCGGGTCTACGATGTACAGAACCATTTTTATTGTAAAATATATTGCAAAGATTGCGAGAGGGAAAGGAGTAGATCATGTTTGTATATCAGAAATGCATGTTCACCATGATAATGGTATTAGGATAATGATATTACCATGATATTATTGTCACCCTGCCCTACCAATCTATTTTCACGAGCCACTGCTGAGCAAGTTTATCCAAAAAATATCCCAGTAAACTCTGTTCAACGTGTTTTTATTTTTTATGTTCGTATGTCAGTAAAGAAAGCGGCAAAGAGATATAAATATATATAAAATATTGGTTCGACATTGCTACAAATGGCAATAAATAACAAAGGAGTTGTGCTCAGAAATCTGTCACACTGCTACATTAGATACACTGGAGCATAAAGGGTCATTTCAGGCATTCTGAGGATTGTGACTGATCAGCCATTATCGTTACCGATTGAGTAGAATATTTTAAAATCTGACACAGCTGTTAGCCATGCATCACTCTGACACCAAAATGTCTTCTCCCACAATAATCTGTCACCTTCACTCTCCGGTGCATTTCTCAGTGTGAATTGATTTGCCTCTTCAGGCTTACCTCACACCCCACACAGTGTCATAGTTATGATGCCGATTCTTATTTTTGGTCTACAAGGATTGGTAAAGAAATACTTTATCAACAATTACTGGTGCTAGGCACTGCACGGATGTCTGTTTCGGGGTCAGACGTAGAACAATGCAAGTTAAAATCACCAGAGATTATTGTCTGTCATGTTTTAAATAGTACATTTTGTACGGATGTTCTCCAGGTCCTTATCGGGCAGAATAGTGGGAGGTGTCTGGTGGTTCTTCACCCTCATCATCATCTCGTCCTATACTGCTAACCTGGCTGCCTTCCTCACAGTCGAGCGAATGGTCTCGCCCATTGAGAGCGCAGAAGATCTAGCCAAACAAACAGAGATTGCCTATGGAACGCTGGACTCAGGTTCTACCAAAGAGTTCTTTAGGGTGAGTTTGATTTCATTTTGTACTTAAAAAAAAAAAAACCATTGAGGTATGTGAATTGACAGGAAATATAATTTGTCGAATTGGGTTAATCTTCCTTTGGTCTGCCACATTGGTCTTGTGTATATAATTTGAATCATTGCTTGGGTTTTTGTACCAATTATCCATCCAGGCAACTGGATGATCACCAATTAAACTTTGACTTAAATAAAGTTAGGGCGTGTGTAGCATTCTGCGCTACCAAGCTCTAAGGTACTCTATCTAAAGTCTACTCCAATTTCTTTTATGGAGTCGGTTGGAATTTCGTGTCGTTCCAACCATACTACACAATATGAGATGGATTTCCTTCTTTCCCGATATGTAAGACTTTTGAAATTGCTGGCTGTTAAAGGAGGTTGAAGTTGTCGAGCCTGTACTGTGTACAGTAGTTTCGTCAGAGTCAGGAGGGTAATGGGGCCGGTAGTGATAAAGCAGTCCAATCAAAGCCTGTAGCTCATCCTTCCAGCCAAAGAAGTCAAATCCCCAAATATAATTAGTTGCTTTTCCTGGGCAAGCAAATTGGACATGATGAAAAAAGGCCCTGGGGGTCAAATAGTGCACTTGAAAGACAGGAGGAGATGAAGTAAGCAATATGGTCACGGGTGTAGAGGGACCGATGTTGCAATTACGGCTGAAATGAACTATCAGCCATGTTTAGACGAGAGGCACAACTGATTTTGGAACTCCTTTCCAGCATTGATTTTCATGTCTTTTCTTAAAAGGTACTGTATGTTACAGTGTACTGTTTATTACAACAACTGCACCATGATTGCATTGCAAGGGTGGGCAAATCAGTAACCTAGGCACCTGGCACAAGCAGATCTCGTGCCCGAGATTGAATTCTTTTTTATTCATAGTTGCCTCACGGACACGTAGTTTCAGTGTCTACGGTGTATTTGTACGCTGTAGCTTTTTAGAAGATTTCCCTTCACTGGAACGAAGAGGTCTAAACTTGTTTCGTCATGACAATGCCCCTGTGAATAAAATGAACTCCATAAAGACATAGTTTGCCAGTGCCCGAGTGGGATTAATTGGAACGCCCCCACGGCGATTTTCTAAAATCTAGTGCAAAGACTTCCCAAAATATTGGAGGCTGTTACTGCAGCAAAGGGGGTCTAACTTTGTAATGGGATGTTTAGCAAGCACATATGGGTTTGATGGTCAGTTAGTCCGTTTTATATTATTACATACATTTACCTACCGACATTTTTAGCCTATTCGTTTAGGTTGTCAGGCAACCAAAACACGGCTGGGCAAGCGCTCTAGAGCGTTCCATTGCTCATTGGGTCAGCTAACTCCTTTCCTTTCACTTTCATGTGACCCAGATGTGGGACTGAATGACCGCCCAAATCAGGCCCAGGCTGTACTTCCAAAGGCATGTAGTTATACAGTGATACTAGGAGTCAGCCAAATCAGAAAATTTCAAAGATACAGCCAGAGCAGTGCCACGTGTCTACCAGCGCTGAGCCATAGTAGAAATGTTCTACATTCTATAGTATGTGGCTTGATTATATTGCTGAGCTCTGGCCCATAAATTGCGCAAATAGGACTGACGAACTAAAATCTAGTGATCTTAACCGAGACTCCACCATGCCCCTGAGGTGCCACCGAATTCAATCACTTTTGAACTGGGAAAGGACGTGATTTCACCGCTCCTGCGTTATATTGCACACACATATTTTTGATGACATCATTACTGTATGTCCTGAAGTTGAATTCATTTTAAGCCCTTACTGTACATACTCTGCCATACGAGCTGTTTACAGTACGATACAAAATGACCTCAGACAGAATTCTATAGTGAGTGTGTGTGTGTTTTTTCTTAACAATGAGGGGATATAATGGATGTGTACATGCTGAGAAGTAAATGGAAATGGAGTGTAAAAATACGGAACATACTGTACTGTTCTTCACTCTCTCCGCTGGTTGGAGGAAATGCTTGTTTGCTAGTTGCCGCTTACCGAGTACTTCAGCCAAGTTGCATCAGTTGCAGGCTTGTTTGGTGGCAGGTTTTTGATGTCATTAAAGGTTTACAGCTAGACAACCAGATGCCCATTAGAGTCTTGCGCATTTCCTACATTCTATATAATGAGTGTCCTACTGACACGCTGAGGCTTTCAAATCTGAGATGACATGTGTGAACCACTGTTCCAGGGGGCTTTTAATTAAAACTATCAGAGGGCTGACAGGGGGGAAAAAAAATACTGATTAATGGGGTTCGACTTCTATTTCAGATCTGGTTTTCAGGAACCATATTCTGGTTTAATTAGGCCCAGACGGCAGAAAGCAGCTGGATGTTTCAGATCAGCCACAACATTCTGAGCGAGACATATGTCGTCTTTTGACACAGTCCCCGCCGTTTACTTATTTATATTTTTTTTCCCCCGTAATCATCTCTTATGGATTTGCACGAAACTCATTGATGTGGGTGTTTAGGGCGAGTGCCAAAATTCTGGATCAAGCAGAGCAATACGGCATGCACGCTGATATTTCTACCTGTTCCGCATTGCACGAGGCATAGTTCCTGCCTCGATCTTTTATTGATAGGTGTGGGTTGCACTTGGGGGAAGGGGGGCTCTGAGACTCGACACAATAATTAAGTAAGTAAATTAACTTTCATATATACTAAGTCATCTTGGAAGTAGTGATGTGAAAACACTCCTGCCTAAGGTCTAGCAATGGAGCTTTCTAGAAAATCAGCTTATTGAATGAAATGCCCCATAGGCTGGAATGCATAGAATGCATAAATATTTTACACCACTAGATGCTGATGAAACATTTATGTTCACATTTGTTTTTGTGGTACCGGATTAATATTTTATGCTAGTTGCATTCAAAAATGTTTTGTTTTTGTTTTGTTTTTACATAGCTTTATACTTTGCTAATTAAGTTTCATTTCAGTAAATAATTAGAAATAAACGAGCGCCGTTTGGGCAATGGTGCAAAAAATAAATAAATAAATAAATTCTATTCTGATTGCTAATTAATCTCGGTGTTTGAATTGAAATTGCACCTAATATCTAAGCCGTGTGAGGTCTTTCTTATGACAAACACTGAAATGCAACGAAAACCTGCCGTAATGAAGAACACACCTAACGTAAAATCCTCGGCGTGATGGAGTTCATGTTCACGGAGATACGGGGTATGAAATCTATAAATATCTGTAAGATTATGCCTGTGTATACAAGATGTAGACGGGAAAGTGTAAATCCAGCCTCTCCTGTTTAAAGAGCAGTTGTTCTAATAAACACAGGACTGCCCGGACGTTCGGCTTGTATATCATGGAAATGCTGCAGTCCGCATAAACGGGTCTCGTTTTCTCCGGTCAAAGACAACGCGCACTGAACTGAAAGAAGCACAAAAACAAATAAGAGGATAATATACTGCGAGGACGGGAAGGGAAAAAAAAAACAAAAAAACACTTGATCTTTGATCAATTGCGCCATAAAGTGCCTACAGCTGTCTCTTCAGTAATGTGCACCAGCTGAAACGGGAGACTCCCATGTGCATCCTGCAGAAACCACACGAGTGCCTTCCCACTGAGTGAACACTTGCTACAGACACATTGCCACTGTCTCACAGAACTCACAAATAACAGCTACAACTGTAATCTCCGCCCGCTGCTGAAATTTCAATGCCAGACTGTTAAAATGAATGTGCAATAAAAAAAAAATTAAAAATACCTTTTTAAATGGTCTCATCGAGCAGATTGTTCTGATCATTGCAAGATTTTCTTCGTTCTGTGTCTCACCATACTGAAGCGGCTGGTAGGCAGTAATATGTCATTAAACAAACTAAGGGATGCAATCGTTTGACATTTTGGGGCAGTTTGTTATGGAATCGTAATGACGTAACTTTTGTATCATTATAGCACAATTACTGCCACTGTGATTTGACACGATGAGGCCAAAAGTATGTGGACACCTGACCGTCACTCGCATATTCCAGATTTAGTTCCCTTTTGCCGTCGTAACAACCTCGACTCTTCCGGGAAGGCTTTCCGCTAGATTTCGGAATGTAGCTGTGGGCATTTGTAGTTATTCAGCCACAAGAGCATTAGTGAGGTCAGGCATTGATGTTAGGTGAGGAGGGCTGGGGTTCCAGTTCAGTGTTCCAGTTCTTCCCAAAGGTCTTCAGTGAAGTTGAGGTCAGGGCTCTGTGCTGTCAGGTGTCCACAAACCTTTGGCCATATAATGTATAATCAGTCATAACATTAAAAGTGAATAACGTTGATTATCTCATTACAGTGACACCTGTCAAGGGGCGGGATATATTAGGCAGGAAATGAATGGTCAGTTCTCAAAGTTTTTGTGTTGGAAGCAGGGAACACGGGCAACCGTAAGGATCTGAGCAACTCTGACAAAGGCCAAGTTGTGATGGCTAGACGAGCATCTCCAAAACGGAAGGTTTGGTGTCTAGTTCGTGGTTAGTACCTACCAAGAACAACCGGTGAACCATCGACAGGGTCCCACGGAAGAGCTACTGTAGCTGAAAAGGTTCATGTTGGCTATGATAGAATGGCGTCAGAACACACGGTGTATCACAGCTTGCTGTGTATGTTGTCAAACGCACCTACAATGGGCACATGAGCATCAGAACTGGACCATGGAACAATATTAGAAGGTGGCCTGGTCTGCTGAATCACATTTATTTCTTTATTTATTTATTTATTTTTTACATCATGTGGACGGCCGGGTGCATGTGTATGTGTGCGCCGCTTACCTGGGGAAGAGATGGTACAAGGAAGCACTATGGGAAGAAGGTAAGTGTGATGTTCTGGGCAATGTTCTGCTGGGAAACCTCTGGTCCTGCATTCATCTGGATGTCACTTTGACACGTACCACTTACCTAAACACTGTTGCAGACCACGTACACCCCTTCAAGTCAACAGTATTCCCTAATGGCAGTGGCCTCCTTCAGCAGGATAATGCAAAACTTGTTCAGGAACGATTTGAGGAACATGACAAAGAGTTCAAGGTGTTGACTTGGACCCCAAATTCCTGACTGAGCGTCTATGCGATGTGCTAGACAAACAAGTCCTATCCATGGAGGCACCACCTCACAACTTACAGGATGTTCTACTAACGTCTCGGTCCACAGATACCCCAGCACACCTTCAGAGGCCTCGTGGAGTCCATGCCTCGACGGGTCAGAGCTGTTTTAATGGCTCAAGAGAGACCGTATTAGGCACGCGGTTTTAATGTTCTGGCTGATCGGTGTATGTAATGTATTACACGAAATCTACAGATGAATTCCTCTGGAACCAAAAAAAAAAAAAAAAGGTAGAATCAGTATGGCTGCATTGTTCCAAGCATGAAAATCAATTTTACATCTGAGCAATAATGGCACCAGAACTCTGGAGAGCTCATATAATAGGTCTCTATAAATGCAGAAACTAAGCTCTCGCTACAGCCAGAAGGCTTTGTGGGTGGAGAACGTGTGAGGGCAGAATGAAGGACACCAACAATCAGCTCGAATAACCTTCAGTGGGAATTCTGTCTCCACAGGTAATCACGTCTCATTCCAGCGGAAGCATAAGCACTGACATATCAGGACTCGATTTGTTTGATATTCCAGGTATTAGGCATGCTGATGCCACAGTAAGCCCCCTTCAATCCTTCCTGTAGCAAAACTAGTGTAACTACATTCCACTCCAATCCCTCAGTTTCTAGGTGTTAAGAAGAAAAATATGCATTGTGAAATACCTTATAATTGCGTAAGCTTTTGGCATAACAAGCTGAAACTAGAATCACACTTACAGGGGAGAAGAAAAAACAAAGCACAGTAGATAATAGAAGAGGACGTTTAAAGTAATACTGTCATAATGTCTTGCTGCCATGATTGTAGCCTGAATAACTTTCCTGCATTTTGAAGTATTTACAATTCTTACTTAACCATGTAGCATCGTTACTGTTTCTACTCACAACCTCGTTTCTCCGAAATATCATCAACAGCTTCTTTGCTTAATCCCTTGGTGTCTTGGTACTTGCCATATTTACACCGTGGCCTAGTACGGTGGGGGTTTTTTTAGCACACGCTTACCTCAGCGATACCTAAATCTACTTGGGAAACTGTTAAATGTTGAATAGGGAGCAGGGACAGTGCCATGTACGTGAAGATGATGGTCAAGTGAGTAGTGCTTGGAGGAGAAAGGATGGAGGGAGCAAAGGAGATAAACGAGGGACAGGATAGTCGGGTGAAAGAACGCTGCAATGCAGGGAAAGCACTTGTCGTGGTTTTCCAGAGGCCGTGCGGCCTGTACGTTTAGAAATGCAGCCTAAACCAAAATCAATACAGATTATGTGGGTGTTCGTATTAAGGAAGCAGCTTTATTCGGACTTTGCAGCATTACCTGACTCAACGGCTCCTGAAGTGGTCAGAGTTACAAAATAAAATAGAACGTACCTGTTTTAACCAGTCTGATTTGAGGCAGCGCTGACGATTTAGTCCAGGGGTGTCTAATCTTATTCGCAAAGGGCCAGTGTGGGTGCAGGTTTTCATTCCGATCAAGCAGGAGCGGGTGGAAACCGGAGAATGTTTTTGGTTTGAATGAACTGTATCCGACGTCCGTGTGAGACTTTATTCTGCATTTATTATTTTTGAAAGCTACGCTCCATCAGAGTGGAAAAAAAATATAGGCAAGGGTCAAAGATAGCGATGTCAAGAATAAGTAGAGATCCACGTTCGATTATAAAACAAGGAAAAAAGGGCAAAAGGTCAATGACAGAGAGTCAGACTGGGAAGTGTAACACCGTAGGTACAAATAACCAAGCTGACATTTAAAGCAAATGTGTAAAAAAGTTTTATATGTGCAAGTTTCATTTTTTTATTTTTAGTCCGTTAAATATATATTTTTTAAATGAATTCTGTTGAATTTATTGCATATAATAATGTGTCAGGGGTGCACGGTGGCACTGCGGGGGTTTCCTCCAGGTACTCCGGTTTCCTCCCCGAGTCCAAAGACATGCATGGTAGGCTGATTGGCGTGTCTAAAGTGTCCGTAGTGTATGAATGGGTGTGTGAGTGTGTATGTGATTGTGCCATGTGATGGACTGGCACCCTGTCCAGGGTGTAACCCCGCCTTGTGCCCGATGCTCCCTGGGATAAGCTCCAGGTTCCCCGTGACCCGGAAAAGGAGTAAGTGGTAGAAGATGGATCTATGGATGGATAATAATCTGTCAACTGTCCGATTGACATTATGAAGCTGTGCTGTTTGTTCTTATTTATTTAAAATACAGTGATTTTGTCACTTGAGTTTAGTTCGTAAGTGGGTCAAGTGGCCTAAATCCACAAAAGCAGGTTGTAAGAACTTCAAGCTGCTCTTGAAGTTAGGAAAATAGGCCTTGGCGTTGCCTCTGAGTCGTAAGGCAGTCTCAGCAGGGACTAACATGAGCGAAAATGTGTTGATTTCTGATTAGGAAATCATTCATTATTCCAAGCGGAATGTTTTTTTGTTTTTTTTTCTTTTTTTCTATTTTCTTGAAGCAAGTCCAACCTGCCATAATTATGTTGAACTGAGAAGAAGAAGAAAAACAACGAATAGATATATTAAAATAAATGACTAACATTTCTTTCCCTCTGTAGTTATTTTACAGTGTGAAAAGCTTAATTTACGCCTCCTGGCAATCGGGCTTCCGAGGCGTTTGGAGAATGGAAAAGTTCCAGCAGTTCAAAAAAGTTGCTTTCCAAAAACCGACCGCACTGGATCATAGCAAATCAATTCATTTAAGTACATTTCCCATACCAAGGAGGAAGGGATGTTCACTTTTAAAATACGTTGTTCTACTGGAGACAGTATTCTCATTCAAGTCACTGCAACCGAGTTGTTTCTAATCTCACCAGTGAGACTTTCCATCCATCCATCCATCCATCCATTTTCTATAGCACTTAGCCTACAGGGTCGTAGGGAACGTGGAACCTATCCCAGGGAGCATGGGGCAGAAGGCAGGGTACACCCTGGACAGGGTACCAGTCAATCGGAGGGCACAATCACACACATTCGTACACTACGGACACTTTTGACACGCCAATCAACCTACCGTGCATGACTTTGGATGGGGGAGGAAACTGCTCATGAGCTGGGAGATGGTCTTTAGCTTATCAGTGTGTGGCATGTGACTGGACGGCGGTGTCTGACCTGGACAGTGAGGAGCCATTTGTTTCCGAGCCTCCTCCGTAAACGCCATCTAAAATTGTTGAGTGTGAGAATAAGGTATATTTGTGACATCGACGTCAAAAGTTTCTAGAGATTTCGGCACCGTTAAAGTTAGAAAAATAACTAGAAACTGTTTAAAAAAATAAATAAATAAATAAATAAAGGTATGAAAAAGAAAGCTAATTTGTTCCCTCGTCAAATGGATATGAATTCTAGTGAGTAAGCGTCGTTGAGTTAGATTAACGATTGAGCTCTTACCTTAATCAGAACCATTATCATAGAAACGTCTCTCATTTGAATACGTATGATCTTGCAATTGGGAGACGTTTTAGCAACGTGGCTTTTGCCATGTGTGCTGTATTGTTAATGTTACATGTAAACGATGCTGTAGACATTGTAGCGATAGTTATTTTTGACACTACATCTGTTGGCTTTACGCCAACCAGTGACACCTTCAGCCTGGACCTGATTCAGTCAGTAGCACCCTTTCTCATCTCCACTGGCCTGTCCTTCTCTCCTCTCCTGTCTTGTC